>JAOQGH010000023.1:104402309-104416557 GCA_025769975.1 Gallinago jamesoni | reverse complement strand
GGCGGCTATGGGGAAGTTTAGGGGGGCTGGGGAGCATGTTTGGGGGGGTCTGTGGGAAAGTTGGGGGGTAATAGGACAGGTTTGGGGGGGAGCCCCGCACCTAGTGTTTTGACACTAGACTGGACAGGAAATCCTGCAGCCCCACAGTCCGGGTGGCATTGCAAGTAGTTCCCAGAGAAGCTCCCAAAAAGCAACACTTGTTCTTGCACACACTTTGGATGCGAGAGGTACCTCCGGATATATTGCAGGTTCTGAGCCCGAACCCCAAACCCCCCAAAAAATGAAAAAATATTGCTTTGATACTAGACTGGACAGGAAAGCCTGCAGCCCCAAATCTTGGTGGCCCTGCAATTAGTTCCCAGAGAAGCACCCAAAAAGCAACACTTTTTCTTGCACACAGGTTGCATGTGAGAGGCAACTCCAGATGTATTGCAGGTTCTGAGCTACACCCCCGACCGCCCTGCAAAAATGGTAAAAAATAGTTTTGAACACTAGACTGGACAGGAAAGGCTGCAGCCCCAAAGTCTGGGTGGCATTGCAAGTAGTTCCTAGAGAAGCTCCCAAAAAGCAACACTTGTTCTTGCACACACGTTGCATGTGAGAGCCACCTCCGGACGTATTGTAGGTTCTGAGCTCCGCAGCCCCACCCTCCGGGAAAAATGGAAAAAGATTGTTTTGACACTAGACTGGACAGGAAAGGCTGCAGCCCCAAAGCCTGGGTGGCATTGCAAGTATTTCCCAGAGAAGCTCCCAAAAAGCAACACTTGTTCTTGCACAAATGTTGGTTGTGAGAGGCACCTCAGGATGGATTGAAGGTTCCGAACTCCGCCCCCCAGCTGTGAAAAAATGGAAATAGTTTGTTTTGACACTAAACTGGACAGGAATGCCTGCAGCCCCAAAGTCTGGGTGGCATTGCAAGTACTTCCCAGAGAAGCTCCCAAAAAGCAACACTTGTTCTTGCACACATGTTGGTTGTGAGAGGCACCTCCAGACGTATTGCAGGTTCTGAGCTTCGCTCCCCACCGGAAAAATGATTTTTAATTACTTGAAAAAGTAAGATATGCCAGCACGTTACCCAATTCCCTCACACCACATTGCTTTGATATGCAGCAGTGAACTTCCATTGATTCTGCTGAGCATGATTTTGAGAGCGTTGGAACTCCACTGTCTGGTAGTAGTCACTGTGCATGAGAATCGAAGCTATGTTCTCCTGAAATAATAAAGCTAGCATCCAGTAAATCGAGAGAGTCCTGTGAAAGCCTTGTAGAAATCATACCTCACTGGTGTCATGATATGATTCCTTCTCATCTCTGACAGTTTGAAGAGTATGAAGTAGAAATCCTGCTTCTATGTCCAAGCTTCATTCCATGCAGTTCTCAACTTCATAGAAATATAATTCCGAGGTGTAGGAAACACCTCAATACAATCAGTACCAGCCTATACTGCCTAACATCATCCCACCTCACTAAGGAATAGAGAGTTTAGTCTTCTGTTGATTGTTAAGAGAAGATGTGAGGCTATAGATAAGTGGTTAAAGACTCACAGAAATTAAGAGAGGCATAGAAAGATTCGGGTGAACGGTAGCTGGAGCGGCTGGACCAGCCCGGCGGGGGAGGTCAGGGGAGGACACTCCTGGACCAGGACCAACAAGGAGGATGGAAGCCCTTGTGAAGGTCGTATGCCAATTACATAAGCAGTGGGGGATTGATTGTAAGCCCAAAGATTTTACTCTCGCAGTTGTGAGGTTTTTACAAATTGGGGTCATTGACCAGCCAGTGGATATTCTCCACCCAGAAGTGTGGGACAAATGCACTAAAGTGCTAGCCGAGGAGACGATGTCCTCGGGTTGTGGGAAAAATCTTAAGTCATGGGGGAAAGTTGTACAGGCTCTGCAGAAGGCCATACAAGAGCAGGAGACCTGGAGGGCGGCAAGGGACTGTTTGTTGGTCACCCCGAAACTGGGAGTCGGGGCAGCCACACAGACTCCGCGCCCCCCAGACGGTGACGATTCTGCTGAGCCCACAGACTTGCGGGAGGGCGGTACGCCCCCACAATCCCCAAACCCCATCCCGCTCACGGAGGGACAAAATCAAGCAAAATCCTTCTGGGGTGAGTTAGCCGAGGAGGCCAGGGCTGCTGCAGGGAAATCAGAGTCTGAGGACGTCTGGGCGAGACCACCACCCTCTGCGCCCCAAGATGGCGCCGAACAAAAAGGGGAAGGGCGGGGCGAGGATGCCCCCGGCCGGAACAGGGAGGAAGCGCTAAAACCAGTAAGCTCACCCAAACGGGAAGGGGAGGAGAATGATAAGGAGAAAAGAGGCGGGGGCGACCGGGGAGAGAAGGGGAGTGTGAGCGAGGGGTGGAAAGTTAATCAGAGTGGCCGTCTGAAAAAATGCCCTTATGGGGCAAACACCCCCCCGAGCGGAAGGCGGGGCGAGCTGAGAGGGAGGGAACGGCCCGCCCGCAAGGGAGGTGGGAGGGGCCAGATCCCAACAAAAAAAGCGCTGGAATCCGGAAGTGTCAGTCAGTCGAGTTCTGCTTCCGGGTCAGGCAGTAGCTGGGATGAGCGGTTCGCAATTGATTCAAGCTCAGAGGAGGAGGAAATGGCGGTAGACAGAGTCAAAAGCCAAAATATCCCCGTTCACAATGAAGAGGAATCACGAGGGGGGAAAATTCCCCTCACGGATTGGAGGAAAATAAAGATCGCGTGCGCCGATCGGGCCCCATCGGCCATGCTAGCGTTCCCGGTCCGGGTGACGGATGGGGGACAAAGAGTCCACTCGCCAATAAATCCCAACGATGTACAAGCGATTGTTAAAGCAATCGCAGACAAAAGGCTTAATTCTGCCATGGTTACCACCCTCATAGGTGGGGTTTTTGGGGGAGACGATATGCTCCCGTTCGATATAAAACAAACTTGTAGGTTGATCTTTGACGGGGCAGGGATGACTGTTTTTAAACAAGAGTGGGAGGACAACTGTGCGAGGCCACTAGCCCGAGTAACCGGGGCAGACCGTCCGCTACACAGCTCCAGCCTGCAGCGGCTAATGGCTACAGACCCAACAATGATCACCCCCCATGTGCAAGCCCAGGGCTTGCGGGCCCATGAAATTATGACAACTACTCACGCGGCCAAAGAAGCTATTCGTGTAGCCTCCAGAGTTGTCACCAAGCCATCGCCATGGCCTACAATAAAACAAAATGAAAGTGAGAGCTTTACGCAATTTGTAGATCGCCTCCAGGCAGTGGCTGACTCCTCGACCCTGCCTGTGGAAGCAAAAGGCCCGGTCATTGCAGACTGCTTACATCAGCAGTGTAGTTCGAAAACCAAAGAAATCTTAGGACCTCTGCCAGTGGGGTCAACCATCGCGGACATGATTAAGCACGTCGTGAATGAAGAGCATCTAGCCCCGATTCAAGTTGCTGTTCGCACCGCAATAGCTAATGTGATGGCTTGTTTTAAATGTGGCCAAACAGGCCACATCGTGGCAAACTGCCCTCGGTTGGGGGACCCACCAACAGTGCTCCCCCCATGCCAGAATCGATCTAGAGGACCGTGTTGGTCTTGCGGAAAGAAAGGACATCTCGCTAAGGAATGCAGAACTAAATTTCAGGGAAACGGGAGGGGGAGAGGGCACCTGGGCCACACACAGCCTTCTCCCACTTGGGATATGAGGCGGCCCAGCCATACCAACCCCAGGTGGAGCAAGGCGCTTTCAAACCCATTGCCCCCTCAGGAAGTGACCAACTTTATGGCCCAACCAATAGTCCAACTAAGTCAGCCCCTATCTCAGGGACAGCAAGGACCACCCTTTGGGGACGAGACCCCAGGGTGGCCCTGGCAATAAAGTGTGACAACCCCCCAGTGGTGTGGGGGATCTGTTCTCTCTATAATACCCCCAATGGCACCACCATTAAGGTCCCCTTTTTGATTGACACCGGAGCAGATGTTACAGTTCTTCCTGAGTCGAACTGGCCCCCATGTTGGAAATTGGAAGACGCCCCCATGGTGGGTGGAGTTGGGGGATTAACCCGAGCTCGGAAGAGCACCCAATTGATAGCAATTACGCTTCACACTGAAAAGGGACCGGAGAAAACCATCAACCTTTTCCCATATGTCATGTCAGGAGTCCCACCACTGTTGGGAAGGGACGCTCTAGCCCTATTAAAAGCCAAGGTGACAAATTTACCTTAAGGGCCACTGCCACATACCCACTTCCACCAATTAGACTGACATGGAAATCGCCCAACCCAGCGTGGGTCAAGCAGTGGCCCCTGTCGAAGCCTCGAATGGATGCTCTTCTTGAGCTAATCGACCGCGAACTACAACGAGGTCATACAGAGCCTTCTACTAGCCCATGGAACACCCCGGCTTTTGTAATACCCAAGTGAACGGGTGAGGGGTTTTGCCTCCTCCATGACCTACGTGAAGTAAACAAGAGAATCCAACCAATGGGTCCTGTCCAAACCCTGTTGCCTATGAACTCTATGATACCGGAAGGACAACCCTGCGCAGTCCTCGATATTAAAGACTGTTTCTTTTTGCTACCCCTGCATGAGGAGGATAAGGAGCGGTTTGCCTTTTCCATCGTGTTCCCAAATAGCCAACGCCCCAACTTACACTTCCAGTGGAAAGTGCTGCCCCAAGGAATGATTAACTCACCTACTATCTGCCAGATTACGGTGGATCAGGCGTTGGCACCGGTTCGACGCAGTGACCCGACTGCGACCATCATTCAATATATGGATGATATTTTGATCGCCGCGCCGTCAGGGAGTCAAGTGGACCAGCTGGTGTTAATGGTTTCAGAACCTCTAAAAACAAACGGGTTTGAAATCGTGAGCGAAAAAATTAAAAAAGGACCATGTGTAAGTTTTTTGGGAGTGGACATCACAAGCTCCTACATAACCCCCCCCCCAAATGAAAATACCTCAGAACATCAAGACACTCCACGATATGCAACAGTTGGTGGGGTCCTTGCAATGGCTCCGTAATATCGTCCTGATCCCTCCAGAAACCATGGCCCCCCCATACGATCTTTTGAAAGGAAAGAACCCATGGGAACAAAAAACTCTAACAACGGAAGCAATGAACTCTCTTGACTTTATCGAGCAACAAGTATCGTCAAGCTCACTTGCCAGATGGAACCCAAATGCACCACTCAATCTGTATGTGCATTTCACGAAAGGGGGGAGAGTAGGGGCACTGACCCAGGGCCCCCCTGAAAAAGCTCAACCAATACAATGGATAGTCCTGGGAAAACCGTCACGTGCATTCTCCCCAGGAGTCGAGTGCCTCGGTAACCTCATCATGAAAGGCAGAAAACTTGCCCTAAGACACCTAGGCATTGAACCTGCCAAAATATACCTACCCTTCCGCAAACAGCTCCCAATGCAATCAGTGGCAACATCAGAGTATCTAGCTATAGCCCTCGTCGGATTTGGTGGAGAAGGCTGGTATGCTACAAAGCCGCCCTGGACTCAAATGCTGGCAATTGTCTACATCGAACTTCCACAGAAGATCATGGACCGGCCCCAGTCGGGACCAATGGTCTTCACAGACGCATCCTCAGTGACCTCAACCGCGGCAGCAGTATGGCAATCGGGAGGAGAATGGCACTGCATTAAAATGACCGATTGTGCGCTTTCAGTCCAACAGCTGGAAGCGGCGGCCGTAGTGCTAGCGTGCGGACTGTTTCCGACAGAACATCTCAATATAGTAACTGATTCAATGTTCGTGGCCAAGCTTTGCTTAGCCATGTCAGGGCCCAGCGTGTCAACATCTACAGCAGCTCTAATGCTAAAAGAAGCGCTTTTTTCCCGAAAAGGTACCATATCGGTCATCCACGTGAACAGCCACGACCCAATTAAAGGGTTTTTCCAAACCAGTAACGACAAAGCAGACGCCACTGCTAAAGGATTATGGACACTAAGAGATGCCCGCCAACTACACGAATCCCTCCACATTGGAGCTAAAGCGCTAGGAAAGAGATGTGGGATTTCAGCCACTGACGCAAAACACATAGTAGCTATGTGTCCCCACTGTCACAAAGCACCACTGTGGTCCAGTGGAGTCAACCCCAGAAGTCTCAGAACCTCCGAGGTGTGGCAGATGGATTTTACACTCTGTCAGTTACTGAAACCTCGAGCGTGGCTAGCAGTAACCATAGACACATACAGCGGGGTGATCGTAGCTACACAACACCTTAAAACTGACTCCAAAGCAACCATCCAACATTGGCTGACGGCCATGGCATGGCTCGGCGTCCCTAATCAGATCAAAACAGACAATGGTCCGAATTTTGTATCTAAATCAGTCCCAGCATTCGCTCTGAAATGGGGTATTACTCTAATACACGGCATCCCGTATAATAGCATGAGACAAGCCATAGTCGAACGAGCAAACCAAACTCTAAAATCTAAGCTGGAGGTATTAGCAAAACCAGAAGGTTTTACCAACACTGTTCCCTCAGGAGACCAGGCATGCTTGCTAGTGACTGCTTTATTAGCACTAAACCAGTTCCCCGGGGGAGAGGAGGCGAATAGCGCCGCCCAAAAACATTGGGCCACTCGAGGGCTAGAAGAAGGCCTGTCAGTCATAGTTAGAAATGAGCTGGGAGACTGGGAACAAAGATGGAAATTAGTTCTGACAGGGCGAGGGTATGCTGCGGTCAGAAAAGATGGCAGAATTAAATGGTGTCCGTTTAAGTCTATTAAACCGGACCTTCAGAATAAAACTAATGAAACTAATGAAAACTGTGAGTTTCTGTTTACAGGACCGGATCATCGGACACCCCCATAACCCGCATACCCCAGTGGCGAGAGAAGTTGACAGACCAACAAGTGTCCTGTCTGAGCCTGGGAGCCCCGCATTGACAGAATCCAAACAACAGCAAAATAGCCTCCGCAGGGGGGGGCTGCGATGCATTTGTGTGATTTTGATTTTAGAGCTCGTCACCATCGGACAGGTACAATCAGGTCACTTTCACCACCAGCCACTTAAATGGTCCCTCCTTCGACTTGAGGATCACCAAGTTATCGCAACTCAAATAACATCAGGTGCGCCAAGTTTTAACGCCTCTCTGTGTCAGCTTGTCCCGAGAGACCTAGGATTTTATATGTGTCCCAGCTCGAATCCTGGGAAGGGGTGTTGTAACTACCCTAACCAATACTTTTGTAACCACTGGGGATGTGAGACCATAGCCCCTGCCTGGATACCGGGTAGTGGTAGAGACAGATACCTAAAAGTCCAGTGGGGTCCATATGGGTGCATTCCACCGCAAGGATGGAAAGGACGTGGAAATTGTCAACACCTCTTCTTAAATGTTACCAAGCCCCAAGAGGACAGTTGGTTACTTGGAAGAATTTGGGGAATAAGGTACACAGAACCAGGGACAGACAAGGGTGGCTTAATCCTCATAAAAAAGGAGGTTGTCCGGAATGATCCACTGCCAGTAGGCCCCAACCAAGCATTTGTTAATGAAGTGGCCCTGACTACCGCCACTCAAGACTACGTGACTAAGGAGACGAACAACCAGGAAACATTAACAGAATAATATACTACCACACCTGTAGCGACACGCACCACCAAAATCCCTTATGGAAATCCTCTCTGGAAAATGATGCAAGCTAGCTACCAAGTATTGAACAAAACTAACCCAAACCTTACAGAACATTGCTGGTTGTGCTACGGAATAAAACCACCCTTTTATGAGGCTGTAGGAGTAAGTGACGTACCTACACAGGTAAATGGTACAAATCCGGCCCAGTGCATATGGGACACAGAAAAGCAAGGCATTGCATTGACACAGGTGGTGGGAAGTGGCATGTGTGTAGGCAAAGTCCCAAAGCACAAAGAACAACTATGTATTAATAAGACACAATATAAAACCCCTGCAAAGTGGTTAATACCGACCAAAAATGCCAAGTGGGTTTGTTCTACTATTGGAGTTATACCTTGTTTGTCGTTGGAAAAATTTAATGAATCCTCAGAATATTGTGTCCAGGTATCTATAGTCCCTAAAATCTTTTACCATTCCGAAGACTTTGTCTACGACTCACATATTACCCCAGAACATCATCTGTCAAAACGAGAACCCTTTACAGCACTAACGGTAGCTACTGTAATGATCATAGGAGGTGCAGGAATAGGTACGGGAGTAGCATCCTTGGTGCAACAGAGTCAAGAATTTAACGCCTTGAGGGTGGCAGTAGATGAGGACCTGGCAAGGATTGAACAATCAATAACTGCATTAGAACAATCAATTAGATCATTATCTGAAGTAGTGTTACAAAATCGAAGAGGATTAGACCTGATGTTTTTACAGCAAGGGGGAGTGTGCGCTGCACTAAGAGAAGAGTGTTGTGTGTATGCGGACCACACCATAGTGAGAGACACTATGGCCAAATTGTGAGAAGGATTCGAAAAACAGAAAAGGGAATGAGAGGCACAACAAAGCTGGTTTGAATCATGGTTTAACCATTCATCATGGTTAACCACCCTGATATCTACTTTGATAGGGCCGATCGCAATGATCATGATGGCACTGATCTTTGGACCCTGTATACTAAATAGGCTTGTGTCGTTTGTCAAAAGCCGGCTAGAGAAGGTTAACATTATGTTGGTAGAACACCAACAACTGCTTTAAGAATGCATTTACTCTGTGTTACTCCCAGTTATCCCTAGTTACCCCAAGTTACACCCCATTATTACCAATTACCCCCTAATTTCCACCTGTTTACTGTGCCTTATGTTTTTTACTTTTTAAGATTGTTATAAAGTATAGAATTAGAATAAAAATAGAATTTTTTTAGGATTATCATATTTTAGCTAATTTAATTATGTATAGGGAGGGGGGAAATGCAGGTAGTTAGGGTCTGACGGCCGGAAGATATCGCGCTGTACGGAAAGATAGGGCCCCTCTCCTGATAGCCAATAGTGTTTAGTTCATGATGTAAGCAGACGGAAGTGACATTGTAAAGCTATATAATGCTATGCCATCCACCAATAAACGCCATTTGCCGTCCACCACATTGGTGTCTGCGAGCTGATGGACCGAGCGGCCTGGGGTTGGTCGCCGTGCCGTTCCTGAACCAGGTCGCCATGCCTATGACAGGCAACACAGACCCTTTTAACTGATTAGCTCAAAATGGAACAAGAAACTTGAGACATCAGTCAGGCTGGAACGTAAACCCAGAAGTACCTGAGAGAAATGAGGATTGTCTTGTCTTTGTAAACTATTTTTAAGGGTCCGTAGCTTTGTGTGGCTCAGAGCTCATCATCATTATGATGATGACATGGGCAAGATTCAGGCTAGTTGTCACAAAAAAAAATGACGGAAAGACAAATTTACCTTCTAAGTTACTCTGTGTGTTTGCAAAGCCAACATTTAACTACGTTACACTGAGTGGCTGTTTGTGACCTGCTGGAGTGATAGGTATTGTTGTTGTGAGGAGGCACGTGTCACTCCATAAAGGTATACAAACCTGTAAACTTCTGGGAAAAGGAGCACCCCAGAGTCCCAACCGAAGGACAGAAAGTAGAGAGTGAGTGTTGTACAGTGCAATGTGAAATCCCTGTTGGTCTGTGTGCCAGAAGGAGTTATACTTAGTTATGCGTTTTCCTCCCTCCTGTGCATCCTCCATGGAGCATTAAACTCTGCTAGTAGCTCTATCAGTCAATTATTGGTAGTTTTTTTCACAGATGCTCAAAAGTATGGGTTCAGTTGTGATTGAGGCATTAATCTAAAGACTGCTTTAATGTGCATGTGCTGAAAAAACAGGAAAAGAAAAGAAAAAAAATCGTATATATTCATTAATATTTCTAAGTAGGACTTAGTTTATCAGAACAATGGAAGAAACGAAACCAGACAGTGTGTTTATCTCAGCTAGGAGTAACACATAAAACAGCACTCCCTCAACTATAGAGCAGACGTTGCAATTAGCTACAAAGTCTTTGAGATTATATACTTTGATCATTTAATGATAATGATTCTGAGGTAAATGACTTTCCTAGAGTAGATTTCGCTTTTGTAAAACATTAACTACATGAAGTCTCCCTGATTTAATAGTATTTAAATTAACCATTGTTCTACAGTCAAAGATGATCTGCTAAATTGCAATATAATGTTTCAGAGAGAAGGATTGCAATTTTATTTTCTCTGAGGTTTATGAGGATGTTTTATTGTTCAAATTAAAAAATTACTTGACTTAAGTTTTCAGCAATAAAATTTTATGCTAGCTAGAATTAATGACTGCCGTTTTTAAAGCAAACAGGGTAAAAGCCTACTTGCCTTATTGACAAATCTAAATGCAATTGTCTTTAAAAAAATTGCCTTCTGCTTTAATAACCTATTTTAGCATAACAAACAGGCCTGGCTCTTAAAACATAGTAAAAATGGAAAAATAATGGGAAAATTGAGGAATGCTGGTTTAGGACTTTTTACTAAACCAGGCTACTAAACCAGGGATCTCCTGTGATGGGGAGGTGTTATTAGGGAAATGGTTGGAATTGGCAGTTCAAACCCCACGTGCAGACGAACATCAACAGAAGAAAACAAAGGCGAGATTAACAGAAATCTTATAGTTCAGAGGGCACCAGAAAGCTAATCTGAGATACAGTGCAAAAAAGAATAATTTATCATCAAGCTTTTGATGGTATCCAGAATACACGAGGTGTTTCCTGAACAATTGGAATGTTCATTTGCTGCTCAGAAAAAAAACATAGTTTGAAAAAATTGGCACTGGACAAAAAGAACAAGTGAAATCTGGCTGGTGTTTTCTGTTATTCATAGAGTTTAACCAGGATAGTTGCAATTCCTAACAGCCAAGGTGCTTTGAATTTATTGTATCATGACAGGTTCCTTAGTTTAAATGTTAAGCTGCAAAAAGTGAAAATTAGAGTCTAATACCTATTTGAAGTTGTACTGAAGGACTTTTACCAAATCCAGCTGTGAATCATTGTTTTGGGTTTTGACACTGAATTGGGCAAAATATGGTACAAAGTAAAGTTATATATTAATATCTGGACAGCTTGGAGGGTGGCAGGATTCCCCATGTTTCATATACCATTTGACAAGCTCTGAATGAAATACAATTAAAAAGAATTACAGAATGTATTGTACCTTGGACCTTGTGTCTCAGGCATTAATAATCTCTCTTATTCTGTTCTAATTACTTCATAGAACTGCACATATGAAATATTTCTGGTCCTTTGGTATCAAACAAACAAACAAACAAACAGACAAAATAACCCAAAAATAAAAATCATAAATTCTTAATTGAACATTGAGTTCAGTGCTGTCTTAAAAGCAATTCTGCCCCAAGTCATCATGTCCCTTCTCATTCTTGTGGGTGTTGGCCCTCTGTCTAACAGCATGAAGAAACTGTGACGAGATACAATGATCTTTTTCTGTATCTTCTCTCTCTCATTGATTTTAACATTTCCTAGGATTAGGATATCTTCTGCGAGTGACATGTTGCACCAGGGCATCATCATGTAAAATATTTCTGGCAGGAATTTTCAACATTTTGTCCAAAGATAAAATATTCAGTACATTCAGATATAATTTCCTGGGCAGTTTTACAATTAGTTTTTTGGCAAGCTGTCTTCTAAGCAGTATTTGTGCACACCAGCAATGTTTGGTACAATGCTGGGTCTAGAGGAAGCAGTGGGTCAGTAGCAAATGTGCACTGCTCTGTGGTGTTAACTCTTACCCGTTCCTTGGCAGGTAAGAAGCTACTCCTGCAAAATCCCAAACCTGAGTCAGCAGTGAACCTGAATCTAACATTTACAATAATTTCTCAGGGAATGACATGCATTACCAAAGATGTACTCTATCTTAATTGGAGTAAGCTTAAAGAAGGAAATTCTGACAAAACTGTTTTTTGTGAGGAAAAGTCCTTTCACCAGCATAGACGGAAATACACTTTCAGAGCTTCTCACATCCAAGGAAGACTTTATAGTAAGGGGAAATAAGGAATACAAACTGGGGTATGATTTAAGGGTACTGGGGAGATAAAGTTCATGTTGACTACTTTGAGGCAAAGGTGAGTTTTACACTCACTATTCTTATGAAAATGTTTCAAAAAAACTTGATTTCCTTCTTGTGCAAAACAGGACTCCTCCTTCCCTTCTCTGCCCAGTTTATTATGAAACAGATGGTTAATTGTTATGGCCAGCCATAAACAGGGGAGGGTTATGTAGAGAACATGCTAAGCAGCGTTCTTCTTATGTCAGAGGTATCTAAGACCAGTCAGTTAGTAGAGGGCAGAGATTTAGTCTGGTTTTATCTAGTGATATCACTTCTTAGTGATGACATTAATAAAGTGCTTGAAAATATAGACTCCAAGTCTGCTCTGAATCACACTGATATAGAAAACTCAGAACAGCTTCACTGACTTTTATCTCCATGTGGTAGCATTAGACAGCACACTTTAGGAGTAGGAATAAAGTGTGATTTCTAATGAGAAATTACAGAAAAAAATGAAAGCAGAAAGATGATTTTACATCAGGGAAAAAAGCAGTAACAGAAGTAAAAGTAAAATAAAATGAGACGCTTAAGTGGAATCAGTCAAACAACAGTGTAATATTAATGGAGGCCGTGAATTTTGTGTGGGTTTAGCTGTAAGAGTTCCATTAAGGAAAGATGAATGCATTTTAGGGTTTGTTTTTTTGCAATCACAGATTGCTTTCTTTGCTAGGAGAACAGGGCTCATCTCAGATTGCAAAGAATTCCTCTCAAAATAGTTTATTATATTTGAAGAACCAAAATCTTCAGTCTTAGACCAATGACAATGTCTTCTGAGCTGGTCACAAATTACTAGCATTGGAAGGCAAGAGCATGGCTATTTGGAGTAATCTGCAATATTGTTTGGTGACTGTAATATAGAAAGAAGAACAAGTCTTTTATGTATCCTCATTGGAAGTCTTACTGAGACGAATTTGGCTCCAGCTTGTCAGACAAGAGACATTTTGAGATGTAAACTTTCCTAACAGCACTTCAGTTTTCTATTCCTAGAAGTACATATTTGTGCATTTAGAAAAGGAAATCTTTAGGGTAAAAGCAGAACTTGGTTACCGGCTGGCATTTCTGAACAGTATGTACTATTGCCTTGTCTTGATACCGTGGATGCCGCTGAGGTAGTCTCACTGTCCGAGGCAGAAACTGCCAAAGCATTTATAGCAAGAACAAACAGAAAAGGGAAGAATATAGGAGTAGATATTATCCTTCTTCTGCTATTAGTACATTCTTCCAGCCCATCAGAAGAAAGATGGAAAACCATTAAGGAAACATCCTGATGGTTGAGTATCAGTCTACTGTATTGTTTCTTGAATATTTCAGTCACTTGTGACTTAATTATAACATATAATTTAAATTTTTCAGTGGAAAAGGCAGGTATGAGGCAGCAAATCAAGCCAAGCAATCCAGAGTGCATCCAGACTTTGGAGCAATCCAGCTGAGCTCCAGTGTATGTCCTCAGTCTCTAAGCTTCATTTCAAACTTCCTGCTTTCTCTTGGCTCCTTCCTTCCCTGCCCCTCGCCACACTCCCCCTGCCACTTTCCTCTGTTGCAGCCCCTCCAGAAGTCCTGTTCTTTTCTTTTCTCTTTGTGACCTTTGCTCATATCACAGAATCACAGAATCACCTAGGTTGGAAGGGAATAAAAGTGAAACTGGGAGTAATAAAAACATAGGAGACACCATAATTACTGTAACCAAAATAACTTAGTTCAACAATTGCAACTATAGGTCCAGCAACACAATTTAATGTTTGTTTTGATTTGATTTTTTTTTCCTTTCTGAGTACAGAGTATACAGTACTGACCTGGGTAAATCATGTGTTAGTTATAGTCATTTTGAAATCTTAGCTCTCACTACAAAAGAACATTAGAAGTTGAAAATAAGTTCTGGGAAATATGAGTGTTTGTGCTGCGAAATCATAGTGATTGCTCTAGAGTTCAAGATGTGGCTATAACAGTAAATAAACAGTGGGTATTCTGAGGGAAGCTCTCTGAGGGAGATATGACAAATAAAATAGTATGGAGAAATCCCAAAGGACAGAGTGACAGCAGTTCTGACACTGACTATAAATAAAGGAAATATTTTAGTACAGATAGGCAGACTGTTGGACCAAGAAATTTTGTGGCAGTAGAATACTATGAGCAGTTGCTGAGTTGATCAATCTGAGTTAGAAAATTTTCAGTTTCAGAGTGCATTTTACTTTGTAGGTGTGAAAGCCTTCAGATCT
>JAOQGH010000023.1:104379324-104402289 GCA_025769975.1 Gallinago jamesoni | reverse complement strand
AGATGGTGTCTTATAATTTGAAGTAAAGATCTTTAAATCAAAGATTCTCATTCAATGATATATGGGCAAAATGTTGCAAGTGGGACTATCTGAATTGCTAGTACCTTGGGACAGGAAAATAGTTCGACTTTGAGGCTAATGAGGAAAGTAGCTATTTATCGGTTTCATCACTAAAGCAAGATCATAAGATGCATCCGGTTTTCTAAGTAACTTAAAATTATAGCATATCTGACACGGGACACAACTATTCCTTTTCCAAGAAAAAGAATATTTGACTTTTAGCAGATATGGTATTAAAATGTTGTTCCTCTATAGATATTGAATCATCTCTTTAGAAGGGAGATATTGCAAAGTTTTGTGTTGCACCTGTGATGAAAGGAGGGCTCACTGGCAGGGCTGTGCATTTCTCATTTTTCACCATGCCTTTTATTCATTCATGCCTTTTATAGCAGTTGTTAGGTGGGTTTTTTACAAAGCCTCCTACAGTGGAAAGATTTAATTTGATCTCTGTTTACAGGAACATCATTAATTTGCATTTATAAAAGTGACGCTTCTTCAATTTTATAAAAAGTAATTGGGTTTCTGTAAGAATGTTCCTTGAATGATTTATAAGAAAACACGTAGGAGTTTGCCATCTATTGTGATCTATCTTCAAAATTTGTTCTACAAATTAAGTCATGCTACCTGTCTGTCTACTTCATTAGTAGTGTTGTCTTTTGAATTTTAATATCAGTGTGGAACAAATACTAAAGCCTTCCACTACAATACAGTCTAAACAGTGAGGGAAAAACTGATGACAGAACATTTCCCTCCTATGCAGAGGGACTATTTCACAATAATTGACACTCTCCCTGTGAAGATCCTGTTCAGGCGATATACTTTGGCACACGGTGTAATTTTTTTATAGTAGAAGATGAAAGTAATATATTACTTTCTTCTGATGCATAGATTAGAGCCCAAGATAAAATTACCTCTGATTTTTCTTCTTAGTTTTTAAATTTAAAGCAATAAATGTAGATAGACAATGTCAGAATGAATCAGCAATTCCTGTGTTTTAAAATTAATGTTGTATCAAAGAAATTAAGTACCAAATGTTGCATTTTGGACACCATTGTGCTCCTGAAGCTTCAGAATTTAAAAAAAAATGAAGGGATAAAGAAATAAAAATAAGCTATTTTCAATGCCCAGAAAATCTAACAGAATTTGGAGTATTTTTAAAGCTGTTGTACATCACTTCTACAGAATTCTGCACCTATCTTCTCTGCACTCTTGGGTCTGTCGGTGAATGGAATCAAATTGGATTTACAAAAACAGAACCACGTGGATAGATGGCTTTAGGTAGAGCTGTGTGTGATCATCTACTGAGAAGGCTACTAAACAAAGAACAAGGCTTAGCCATGTTCCAACATAAGAAGGAGATGGACCTGTTGGAGCGAGTCCAAAAGAGGGCCACAAAGACAATCAGAGGTCTGGAGCACCCCTGTTATAAGGACAGGCTGAGATAGTCAGGGTCATTTATCCTGGAGAAGGCTCCAGATAGACCTTATCATGGCCTTTCAGTACCTGAAAGGAGGACTACAGGAGAGACGGGAAGGACTGTTTATCAGGGAGTGTAGCGATAGGACAAGGGGTAATGGGGTTTTAACTGAAAGAGAAGAGATTTAGATTAGATATTAGGAAGAAATTCTTTACTATGAGAGTGGTGAGACACTGGAACAGGTTGCCCAGAGAAGCTGTGGATGCCCCATCCCTGGAAGCATTCGAGACCAGGCTGGATGGGGCTTTGAACAATCTGGACTGGTGGGAAGTTGTGTTCCAACCCCCCATGGCAGGGGGGTTGGATCTAGATGATTTTTAAGGTTCCTTTCAACTCAAACCATTCTATGATTCTATGTAGGATCGCAGTGACATTTGGGCTTACCATTTTAGAAAACATTTCTTATAAGGATAGTACACTGGGTAAGTAGGAGCCAAAATTGACCTATGTGTCTTGTATCTTTATTTTGCTTGGATTTCATTATTTTGGGTCCTTTAGCTGGACCCACTGTAGCATACTCAGCCACTGCTGTTGTAAGTAACTTGTATTGCCTGTAACTCCCTACACGTGGATATGACTGTGAAGATGGCAAACTCTTTCAAAACTGACAGAAAAATAACTTTTCTATTGCTTTCTGAACTACAGAAAAAATACAATCCAAAGGCTTCATAATAGATACAGCAGAAGCAATATTTCCCAACAGCTAATTACTTGATTTACTATTATAAAAACAATTTCCAAAGACAACTTGTAATGAACTATAGAGGAAGTTCTTAATGAACTAACTATGTCTTGCTGTGAATAATTAGATGAACCTTCAGTTTAACTGAAGCATTAAGGAACTGTTCCAAGCCTTGAAGATAAATACAAAGGATGTTTTACATTTAACACTGTGTATGTCCACCTACCTGGACAAAGGACAGGCAAACACTGTCATGTTAATTATGACTTGAGAGATATTTTCTACTAGATGCACGAAAAAACAGTATGAAAAAAGAAATATTCAGTGTGAAAGGGAAAAGGCAATCCACTGTATATATAAAGTTGGTGAAAGAATTTCTGCAATAGAGGGGAACATGATAGTTATGATGTAATAAAAAGTTTTACATTATTTAGTTCACTGTTGATACTTTATTGCTGTAAAGCATAATTTCTTCATTTTCCTCCTTGTATTTATGCTAGATTATATCCATTGATGATTTAGCTCGTATTTCAGAATTAGGTTACAAACCATTTATTGGGAAGCAGTCAATGTATTATTTTTCTAATTGCAGAGCCAAAATGATACAGTTATGCTTTTTCTTGCCCTGGAGAATTGTTCAGTTTCCAAAATATCATCAAATGCAAAGTTTTTCAACAGCTGAAGTGTGCACAGTCAAAAAAATTCTCATTTCTAAAGAAGTGTTGTTGCTTTGTAAAAAAAAATAAAATAAAAGCCTTTTTAATGGAGAAGAGATAGTATAGTTTCCTCTCAGCTACCTTTTCTTCCAAGGGAAGGGAACATTTACAAAGTTGCGACTGAAATAAATAAAACAAAAATTCCTGATACTTGGGCCCAGATTCTGTCTGCCTGCATCTGTAATAGAGACTGTACAGTGCCTGGACCCACTCCCTGGCCCTGAAAGATAATCTGAATATGTATTATTTTACACTCTTAAACTTTGAACTGGGTTGGAGGTGTCAAACTGCCTACTGAGAATAGTTTCAGGTCATTGCTGTTGTCTACGTGACCTTGCTCTGTGTTCTGTATGGACATGATTTATAGAATCATAGAATAGTTTAGGCTGGAAGGGATCTTTAAAGTCCACCTGGTCCAACCCCACTGCAATGAGCAGAGACATCTTCAACTAGATCCAGTTGCTCAGAGCCCCGTCCAACCTGACCTTGAATGTTTCCAGGGATGAGGTATCTACCATCTCTCTGGGCAACCTCAGCCAGTGTTTCACCACCCTCATGAAAAATTTCTTCCTGATATCTACTCTAAATCTACCCTCTTTTATTTTAAAACCATTACCCTTTGTTCTGTCGCAACAGGCTCTGCTAAAAAGATTTGCCAGTGAACTTAAAGCTGGACCAGCTAGTGAATAGGAGACCTGCACCTAGGGAGCCCTGGTGTCTGAGCTGGCAACTTGGTAAGGGGCCAAGGATCCAGCACGGGTACGGGATAGACTTAAAGTTCATTGTAATACTCAAGGAATATATGCAAGATGTGAACCCATCAGATGGATGAGAGCCCATTAGGAGTGGATCCACTGATGAATGGTGTGGGGGACAAGTGACAAAGGCCATCAAAAGGCTTATGCACTCAGTACCTTCTTTGCCTTGGTCTTTACTAAATTCTGCCCTCATGCTGCGAGGTATACAGGCAGCAGAATCTGGGCAGGCAAGCTCTAACCCACAGTAGAAGACGACTGAATTAAGGAAATTGGACAAACACAAGTCCATGGGATAACACAGATGCACCCAAGAGTACTAAGAGCACTGGCCAGTGTCTCTGTGAGGCTGTTCTTATAAGTTTTGAAAGGTCATGATGAAGTGGAGAGGTTCCTAATGACTGGTAAAAATCATCACACTAACCTTCAGGAAAGGCAAGAAGGAAGATTCAGAGTACTCCTTGCTTACCTGCCTCATCTTAATTCCTAGGAAGATTATGGAATGAATATTCTTCAAAGCCATTTTAATGAAATATAAAAAGGTGGCTAGGGAAATCAGCATGGCTTTAGTAAGGATAAATCATACTTGACAGATCTGATTACCTTCTATGGTAAGACAACCACCTTTTTGAACAAGAGGGGAAAGCAGTGGCTGCCCCTACTTAAGTAAAGTTCTCAAAATAGTTTCCTCCAAAGCATCCCTTTAGGAAAATTTGAGAGTTATGGGTTGGATTGGTGGACAGCAAAATTTGTGGAAAAGTGGCTGGATCTTCAGACTCAAAAAGTAATGGTCAACAGTTAAAAGTCTAAGTGAAGGATAGCTACTGGCAGCATTCCTGAGGGGCCAATGGTGGAACCAGTATTGCTCAGTGGTTTCATTGATAACTTGGATCCTAGAATGGAGTGCACTTTCTAGAAGTTTGTGGCTTCCACCAAAATGGAAGAACAGTTTGTAAACTTCAGAGAAATTGGTGCCATTTCGGGGGACCTGGACAGTCTGCAGGAACAGGTTGTCAAGAATCTCATAAAGATCAATTAAAGCAAAAAGCAAAGGTCTTCATCCAGGGTGCAATAACTTCATGCAACAATATAGGCTGGGGGCCAGGTGGACAGAAAACAGCTTTGCAGAAGGGACCTGGTGGTCTTCAAGCTGAACATGATTCAGCAATGGGCCCTCACAGTGATCAAGGCCAACTGTACATGAGGTAGTTTTTGCAGGAGAGTAGCCAGGAGTTCAGAGGAAGTGATTATTCCTCTGTGCTTGGCACTTAGGAAACCACACTTGGAGTACTGTGTCCCCGTTTTGGGCTCCAAAGTGAAAAAATCTCATCAGCCAGAAGTGACTCCAACAGAGCCCATCAATATGGTGCGAGGTATAAAGCACACAATGTACGGGAAGAAGCTGAGAGAGATGAGCTTGTTTAGCTGAAGAAAAGAAAGCTGAGAGGGAATCGTTTTGCTGCTTACAACTACTTACAGGACCAATGGAAGAAGATGAAGCCAGATTCAGTGAAAGCACAAAAGGCAATTTGTACCACTGAACCAGAGGCTTGGAGACGATGTGGAAACTCCATCCCTGAAGGTAAACAAAGTTTGACTGGACACAGAGCAACCTGTTCTAATTATGAAGTTATTCTTGGTTTGAGCAGAGAGGTTTGATAGAATGATCTCCAAAGGCCTGTTTAAACCCAAATTATTCTATGATTTTACATATCTAAAGAAACCAAAGCAAACCAAATTTTTTCTTCCTGGGGCTTGCCCTAGTCATGTAGAATTCCTGATAGATTTGAAGATAATATTGCTTTATGTTTTTAATGCTCTTTTTTCTGGTTACCCATGGTTTAGTTAGAGATGATTTTAAAAGCCCTTGTGAAAGCTGAAGGCCACATTGCTGAGCCATTGAAAAAGGACCAATAAAGATTTGTAGAGAATGGAAAAATCCTTTAAGGGAAAAATTGAACAGTTCTGCTTTAACTTCAAGCAGTAACTTCTGTTAGTTTTGCAAGCACTTCATCTAAGATAGGAAAATTTAAAACAGCTCAGGACAAGAAAACCTCATCCTTAGTATCCACAAATTATTTGAAAAACAGAATGGTAATTTCATGAGGAAAGTGTGGTCTTTTTCCTGGTATTAGAGGATTTAATTTTTATTCCTGTTGCTTAATAGTATTTTATCTTTGCTAAGGCAAAAAGTAGTCTGAAACTACCCATGCAGAGCAGGTTATGGTTGCTGTGTTGCAGATTTGCTTCAGAGAAAGGGTTTAAATAGTATGGGTAATCTCATCAACATCCTGAGGGGCAGAGAAGAAAGCACTCCTTAGGTGGAGGCAGTACACAAAACTGAGCTTCTGTGGTGTTCTTTGAGACTTTGTTTCATGTTCTGAAAACCTTTTTATATCTAAAATGTGGATTGACTCCTGTGGAAGATACCATGAGTTAACAAGAGAAATGTAAGTTTGCAATGGATTTCAACCTTTTTAAATCAAGCTGTCACTATTTACAGATGGAGTTTTGGCATTATAGGTAAAGAGTAGCTCTTCAGGAAAATATTTTTCTATGGTAATTTCATTTTTCTGGAATGTGTTGTTGCATCCTGCTGTCACTTGATTTATAAACTGAAAAGCGTTAGCTGGCTAAACAAAATTATCATGTGTTTAGATGTCAGAATTTTGTTATTATTCATCTGGCAATATGGCATGAGAATTCAATTTATTGAATGGAGGAAGTATTTCTTGGTATTTCAGTTCCTTCTGAAATTCTATTGCACTACAGCAATTTTAGTGTCATTATGGTTTATCATTGTCATTGTCTTAAACCAGGATCCTACTGCATAATCATAAAGTCCATCCCAACCTCATGGAATTAGTACTAGAAATCCTTCTATATGCTCCTTTTCCCTTCTTCATTAATGCTGGAACTGTAGAAAACACAATTCCTAGAAATGTCAAAGAAAATTGCCTGCAAAGGGAAAGTATTTTATCCCATGTGATCATTAGCATCAGAACAAGTACAATTCAGAAATTATTATTCAGCGGAACTGAGCACAGGGACTAAACACAGAATATTCATATTTAAATATCAAAGCTTAAAAAGGAATCTAAAGAAAACACATGGCAACAGCACTTCCTTTTCTGCTCAAGTTTTCTGTCACTTCTCTTACCTGTGACTGCTCTATATTTCTAGATAGTGAAATCTTCAGGGCAGGGGCTATGGCCCTATCTTCAAATATGGTTGAGTTGCTCTTGTCAAAATATACACTAGGGATGTAAGATCATATTTGTTATTTAGTTGTAGTATCACCTTCAAATATCGCCCATCTGAGGTTGTAGTCTTACTGGACTAGATACCACACAGACTACCAGTAACAGTCTGCAATTGAATTTTTCTCATTAGGAAAAAGTGCCTGGAGGCAGATAAGTTTTCCCATTACAGTGGAGGTGGCAGTGCTGGCTGACAGCTATTGCAGAACAGAGATAACAACTGGCGTTTGCCTTTCATTGGTACTTGAGAAGAAAATGCATCAGGGTACAAGTGTATCTGAACAAGACTACTGTTAATTGCTTTTACTGCAAGGCAGTGTAAACAAGACTAAAGAAATATAATCTCAGAACTTTTTACCAAGAGATTAATGGGAAAACAATATAATAATATATCAGAAGGGGTGACATAGATAACTCCTGCTTCCTGTGACTGGAAACATTTTCAACTGCTTCATATCATGCGGGTCAGAGGCCCATGGTCCTGTCTCATGCAATGTTAATGCATGAAATATATCTACCAAAGTGGGATAACAGAAAATAAGGGAAAAAAATCCAGTATGCCATGTCAAGGTCTGTATCTATGTATTGGTTACATTCCTACATGGCTGGCTGAATGACCTTGTTCATCTGAGGAAGACAGATATTTCTGGTTTTATCTGTGTTTTGTACCAGAGCAATGACACGAATTTTATGTTTCCCCCATTAGTGGTTCTTTAGAATCTTTTCAGTTAATGTTTAGGTACAAGACATTTTCTGGGAATGATGTATCATGCATGAGGAAATATTTGGCATTTTAGATGGCTGTAATTTTCTTTGCATTTGCAGGAGTAAAACCAAAAGTTTAACAGTTAACCAAATAATGTCATACAATTTATAACTACCAGTTAAATGCACTACCTATAATGTAGTATAAAACTAATGTTTTATAGATATAGAACAGTTACTTCTAATCTTCTGCCACACCATGCAGTGCTCTGTCCTTCTCTTTTCAGTCTTCCCTTGTCAAGTGACTACTCTGCTTGTGGCTGTGTGAAGGAGAAAATGTCAAATGTGCCAAAACTCAGAGAATACAAGCGCTGTTGGTTTACTTATGAAACCAGCTCAATTTCTAGTTCCCATCAGCTGCAGATACAGTGTCTGAGAGTAATTAATTTCTGAATGAAAAACCTGTTTTCTGAGGTGTAAGGCACATAATGCTGATGTGATCACCGCGAGCAGCTCAAAGGGTTTCAGACAAATAAATAGAAACATGTCTAAAGCACCTCGCTACATCCATACCACCAGGGTGATGTGCAAAGCAGCAGTTGAATTCCCTGAGATAAACCTGAATCCATGGGGATCTTTGGCTCTTTTTGACTGAATCTACACTAATTACTACATACTGCTGGGGGCTGGGAACAGGAGCCATTTTTGCAACCTGGGCTCCACCACGGGAAGAGAAGGATTTCTCTCTGCCAGAATCCAACCACAGCCATTCTCTCTGTCAGAGACAGCAGTAATAGCAATGTGTCTGATATCTGCCTGTCCTCCTCAGAATTTGTAAAAATATGTCTTCCTGTATCTTAAAAACCTCTAAGACATCATTTGTTAGCCAGAGATGCTGTATGGCATTTTAAAAACTTTTGGCTTAAATGTGGCTGGTTTTGGAAGCAGTTTTCCTCTGAATATGGCTGAGACGCTGAAATTTCATCAGTTGAAAGAATCTATTCCACAAAAATAATAATAATTTTTAAAAATGCATTGCATTTTAAGACATTTCTAGGACTGCTCTGCAAGGGAATCCAATTAATTTATTCTCTGAGCTTAGCTATAAGACTGAATCACTCTTTAAAGATACCTTTGTCAAAGGAGAGGACGATAAAATAGCCTTTTAAACATAAGCTGACCTTCAAATAACTTACAGGATCATGACCTACAGGGACAAAACCAGTTATATAAAACCAGTCAGTAATGAAAAATTTCTTACTAAATCACCCGTAATGGGATCTGAGAATTAAATTGACACTAAAATTCTCCATAGGCCTCAGCAGTTCTATTGCAATTAGTGTAAATATTTTTATCTTGATGATCTTTGTATCAGGTCTTAAATTCACAATTGACCTGAGCTGAAAGTTATTGGTGGCTGAGAGAATCTTAGTGGGAAACAGTATATATTCTCACTCTGTTCTTATTCTTCCTTAGCCATCAACATATAGCCACTGTTCAAGGCAGGATCCTACAACAGAGACACTTGGTGTGTGGACAACTGGACTGCTGTTCAGATCTGTGTCATTGCTGCCTAGGATGCAGTCATTAACATAGTGAATAGCACTATGAATACAATTAACTTTATTAGACTCTTAGGTTAAGAGTTTATGATCTCCATGCTTAGGTCTTATGAATTATTATATTATTATATTATTATATTTAGCCTACTGAGCTATTAAATTATACTTTATCATAATCATCATCAGTTTGAGCAAAGATCTTGAATTATACCTTGTTATATACTCTTACTCCTTCTTTCTAATTTTCTGTTCTGTTTGCTGTCTTTATTCCACATACTTTCTCACCTTTGTATGATGATCATCATAAAATAAAACTCCATTCATAAAGTTAAATGCTTCTCAAAGTAGAATTAAGTCAAGCAAACTACATAAAGGATACTGAATCATTGTGCTGAAGATGGAAAATATTGAAATATGTGTGCAAATAATCTTTCTGTGAATAATGTAAGTGAAAAAAAGAAGAGCTTAATATGAGTGGTGTCCTTTTTGTCACATAACACCACCAGCTTAATTGTCTTTATGGAAATCTTTACTAAGTGACTTTGCCCAGGAGAACTCCCCCATTTATCAGTGCTCTGCATGCATAGAGGGACCTTGCTGAGGGTGAAAGCAATCAAGTCAGTGCTGAGAGGGTCCCCTGTTATAAATTGTCTCAAAACCAGGAAATCGATTAATGTGTCTGAGGGTTATGCATTTTTGTGCTATGCAAAGGAAACCTCCTCCCCGCCATTGCCTGCCCTGCCCTCATGGATGAGTAGCCGTCCACAACTCCTGTTGCAGTTGCACAAACGAGAAATTTGACCACTTACATGAAGTGAGCCCTGTTTATACTATGTCAGAGCAAAACCCATGGGGAGCGTAAACTGTTTGACTAAAGAATGCTTTATTTCTAATGCTTTCTGTCATTTCAGAATTTTCTGTACAAACACTGAAGATTATTTAACTGGCCATTAATTAAAAGCATGAAAACTTGACCATTTTTGCTTCACAACAGGAAAACATCACATTTGTTATAAAAATTATATCTATTCTTACCTAAACATATATCCAGTCTATGACAGTTTATTCACTTGAGAATTAATTTCATGGGTCACATAGATGCACTATGTAGTCAGAGGGTTTATGCAGCATCCGAATATTTAAAGCTCTCAGTGAGGAAAATTGGTTTTCTGTGTTTAACTTATCAACATAACCAAACAGAATGATCAAAACTTCAGATTCACAATGACTTATCCTGATGGTTTTGCTTTTTCTTTCAATGTTTTTCGAAAGGCAAAACCGTAACAGAATTTAAATTATATATTGGTGTGAAAATAATAGTAGGAGACCCTCAGGTAACTCTTTACCTGTATGAAGCATCTTCAGTGTAGACAGCATTGTCTATTATTAGTATTTCCCATGCTATAACTTCATGTGATATCTCTGTAGCTGATTAAAATAATTCATTTTCCTGATCAGCATAAATTAAATGTTTTCAGTCAACTGTAAAAGGTATTGGTTAGTAGCAGCAGTTTAATTGGAGATAGATTAAGAACTCTGCATTTCACTTCATATGGATAGTCTCCAAAGCATGCAAAGGTAATAACTTTTATTGTTTAACCTGTGACTGTTCTGTGATTAAATGAGAAACAATATTGAAAATAGCTTGTAGAATTAGTTATCAATTTCATAACAATTTATCCCATTTCTCCTTTTTTAAGGAGTTTCTCCTAGAAAGCAGAATGAAAGAAACTCAGATAATCTTTATTCTTTCCCCAGATAAGAGTTATTACAGGCTTGGAATCTTTACTCATCAGAGAAAACTTTGACGATGGTCTAATTCTAACATCCATGCCTGTCATTAAAATATTCTCATAACATTGTTAATCAGAAGAATATTATTTTTTTTTCAGGTCCTAAGAACTTATGTTATGGACACTGTACATTAACCTTGGGGAAAGTATTTGTCCTTGATGAGGGTTGAAATCCACATATTTTGAGTGAAGAGTGCCTTCAGCATCTTCAGACAGTCTTCTACGTAGCCCTGGGCTTACACCAGTCAAACGTTTGCTCTGGAAGTATGAGCCCAAGGTTGCAATAAATATTTGTACAGGGCAGAAATTAGAAAGGCTTTTGGTTGGGGGAGAGTGGGGAGAGGGGAGGAGGGGAAAGAGAGGAGGATAGAGGTGCAAGGGTGGCATTTGAAGCACGTTTGGCATTATGGTAAACGCCAAAAGAAATGAACAAGGTGAGAGCAGCAGGAGGGCCTACATGGTAGAGCTGGTGGCATCCTGGAAGGGACAATGACCCATGGAAGGCCCATACTAGAGTAGGGGAAACAAGGAAGAAGGAAGGAACAGGAGAATAAAAGGGTAAGAAACAAGAGTGGCAGAAAGAAAACATTATGTGCTGATGACAACTCCCTGCACCTTCTTTTGCTTCACCAATAGGCCTGAGTATAGCCTGCACTGATGACAACAGGCTAATAAAATGTTTATGTTAATTGACAATAAATTAAGTCAAATCCCCCAGGATGACTCTATTCTACTTGTGACAATATTTCTAATGGTATGGAAAGATGGGTGCTTTGCACTTGGATATTAGAAATCTGGCTCATGAAATCTTTTATCAATTGCACTGGCAATTAATGCAGAGTTGGAACTTTCAAAAATGCTTACTATCCTGCAGTTTCTTTACCCTCCCCTATTCATAAATCTGGCTCCCTGATACTGAACAGCAACACAGCACTAAGATATAAACTAGAGAGGTACGAAGTATTTAGAGATGGATTCTGCCATAACTTCAGCTTACGCAATTTTCTGTGCTATCATTTAGGCATATTTGTATACATCTGGAAACTGAAATACTAATAAAATTAGAAAATGATAAATCACATATAAGAAGATAACAAATATTTCTCAGCTAAAGTGTTTCTAAATGCTTGAAAGTATCTCTGAAAAGGATCGTTATGGGGAATGTAAATGTGTATTACAGCAACTGCTACCTGTTGACTGCATTCTTTGGATGGATATGCTCCATTTTAAAAGCCTTTATTACGAATTTAACCAGTGTTGGAAAGTGAAATAATTTCTGCTTTAATCTTTTCCCTGTCTCTTTCTAAAATTAAAATTCTTGTGTGAACCTTAATTTAAGGTTCACACAAGAGAGGTGATGACTAGCCCATCAAAATTCTTGTAATAGGATTAAGTGGAGGGGAAAATGGAGAATTCTAGGACATCTTAAAATATTCTTTGAAGGTGAAGTCTGAATTAAAACCAAAATCTATTCAGAGTCTCCAAAATCAACACAGTATACAATTAAACATACAGTTGTGTTGTCCCAATAATTTTACTCTGTAGTTACTCCTACAACTAGTGTTGCTTCGATTTGCTTCCCAGAATGCAGGAACCTTCAGATTTTCCTATTTGGATCACTCCTTGAAACAGCTTTCTTACCCTTCCCTCATTTCTATTCTTTGGATGATTCTGGCTGCCAAACTGTAGAGATAGTTTCCCAAATGGACTATTAGGGAGTGAGTTGATGGTTTGGTTAATAAAAAGCTAGAAAATTTCTCTTTGGGATTCTCTTTTGTTAATCTCAGTACTGAAAACAGCTAGATTTACATTCTTTCATTATCCAATTTGGAAGATTTATGTGTTCATGGTTTAACTGAGAAGAATGTGTGCATAACATATGCATGCATGTATATATACACATGTTAACTGAAGGAATGTTGTGATTAAATTATATAGAAGTGCAATATCTTCAATTATGTCTTCATAGAAACTGAAGACTTGATCCAAAGACTTTTTTTAAAACCCATTAAAAAACATTTATTAAAGCAAATATGTAAAAAAACAGCTTTACTATTTGTTGAGACATCATTATTTTTCTTCTTTGCAATGAAACCAAGACTGGTTTTCATGTGTGTTCATGTGTGACTATATATGATCTTAATCTAAAGTATAGATCTTCGGACCTAGAAATGACTTCAGGTTTCTGCAGATCTCACAACTCTTTTTGAGGTATAGCTATGGGAAGAATGTTTTGGAAGTGATTGGTACCTCTCTTCCCAGGAATTCTCTGGAACTAATGGTGGTCTACAAATGGAACTGTGCAGGTGTTAAACCCGTTCAGTTTACATTCATTACCCTCTTTCAGAGTATGTCAAGAACCACCAATTTCCTCTATAAACAAAAATTTCTCTAGTGCCTTTTTACACAAATACTAAATGAAGATGCAGGCCTGAAACAGTTTATCCTAAGATAATACCCAAACAAAACTTGCAGGCCTGCCACTGATGTTAAGAGTATATCTAAAAAGTATCCATGTTGTCTGCAGTGCATTAAGAACACTCTGGGTTCTGCACATGCAGCTGATGCTGCGTACAGCAAGACACTCGACAAGATTTTAGAAGTATAAATGAAATACTTCAGGCTGGGCAGAGACATTAGTCAAGGACAGCTATGACCGGTTCCTCTGGTTTTGGGATTTGAGTTTTCTTTGCTATGTTACTGTTGTGACTTTTGGTCTTTTGCTTTGGGCTTTCACATTGTCTTAAGGTGACAGCCAAGGTCCTTTATAACCTACAGAAAAAATGTTATATAAAACTTCTTGATACAAATTTATTGCATAGTTGCCAGGGATTTCAAGGATCTGAATTTAATCTATCTGAACTACCAAAGTAAATAATTTTGATACCAAGTTACACAACTCTAAGAAGAACTATGGATTGTATCAAGACAATTAAATCTTCTTTTAGCTGATACAGTGTGACTTAAAGAAAAGCATTCTTTAACACCAAGTGCAAAATGCCATCTATGTTGAAAACAAAAATAAAAATAAAAATTTCCTAGAGTAAGTGAACCAAGAGGAGAAGAACTTTGAGAGAACAACCCAGAAGAGTATAAATAACCCACTGCTAATTTCAAGCTAAGTGCTAGCCAACTGGCATGGCAATATTAAATTTATAGTTCAACATCTCTGCACAAATTCAAATAAGTGAACTTTTAACTATTGAAGCAGAGTGCAGAGCAGGACTGAGTTAGCTAAGAAGTGGCTCTTCTTTCCTCGAGAGATTGTAAAGATTTCAAATATCTTTGCATTTTACTGTTTGAACTAACCAGGAGTAGTGAATGTAAGAGAGAGACTGATGAAAGATACTTTACATAAATAACAAAGCACATGACACACCAGGGAGTGACTACAGCAGACATAAGCTCTACCGTCCAGTAAGTATTGCAATAACTGTGGAACTGATGAAATGGATGCTCACATGCCTATTCCTATGAAAAATTATCTAAGAAACCAGATTTTATGAAGTATGTTTGTGCCAAACTTGTCCACAGTTTGATGAATAGAATAATGTTCTTAGACACTGCTTACTGAAGAGTCCAAGGTTGAATTAATGGCTATGACCAGTCTTTAACATGAATGATCGGTTAACTCAACACACAGGAAACGGGCCTATGAAAAAAATCTCTCCTTCTTCAGGTGGCTGTTGAGGGAATGACCAAAAAAGAGGTCAAATCAGAATATTCACTTGATGTCACTTTTCAACTGGACCGTGAAAGGAGCAGGATCTTTTTAATGCTGTTACACTCTCCCAAAATATGGGAGGATGAAGAGTCAAAAGTAGTATTTGGATGAATCAGACAAAGGACTTGCATTATGTTTGAAGGTGTCACGATTTTGCCTGGGTTGGAGTTGAATTTCTTGCTGGCAGCTGGTGCAGTGCTGTGTTTTGGATTTGAGGTGTTGATGGCACACTGGTATTTTTAGTTGTTACTAAGAAGTCAAGGTCTTTTCTGCTCCTCATGCTGCTCCACCAGTGAGCAGGTTGGGAGTGCACAAGAAACTAGGAGGGGACACAGCCGGGACAACTAACCCCAGCTGACCAAAGGGATATTCCATTCCATTCACTTGTATTGATGGCATTTGTCTTCCCAAGTAACCATTACACAGGATGGAGCTCTACTTTCCTGGAGATGGCTGAACACCTGCCTACCTAGGGGAAGCAGTGAATGAATCTTTGTTTTGCTTTGCTTGTGTGCATGGCTTTTACTTTACTTATTAAACTTCATCTCAATCCATGAGTTTTCTCACTTTCACTCTTCTGATTCTCTCCCCATCCCACAAGGAGACAGTGAACATCCATCTGCATGGTCCTAGGTACCAGCTGAGGTAAAACCACGACAGAAGGGAACACCCAGTCTCTTGTGGCATTGGTTATTATGGGAAAGTATTTCCATCATGTTACTTTTATGACATGACTCTAGCTGTCAGACTGGTAAGAAGATTCCTATAAAAGATTTCAGTCACCACAAAAAGTAATATTTCCTTATGAAGAAATATTTCCTTGGGGTTCTTTTACTTATTAGCCAAATTATGGAATTTACACTGATGACACTTTTCCACTATTTAGTTTGAGTAACCAAAATAAAATGAGGTAAGAGTGAGGAAGAGACAAGAACTTCCTTGTAACAGAACTGGACAAATGAAAGACACAGGAGATGTTGTACTTTTCAGTTTTCTATTCCTTTTGCAACACATTCAGTGATATATTCAGTTGCTCTCTGATGGTCAGATACTGTTGTGGTAAGTATCTTAGATTAGGTAGATAACATTGTTTATGATAAATTTAATCCAGTAATTCATGTTGGCATATAGAAAAGATATACTCCCCTTATAGGAAGCTTTGTTAGCATTCTCACTATCATGCCAGAAATCATTTATAAGTACAAATATTCAGAAATTCTTTCCTATGGGATATATCTAGCATTTCAACATTTGCTTTTGTCTCAAAATAAACCAAATTGAAATATCAATCTTTCAACTGACTGAACAGTTCTAAATACATTTCTGAAGGGTTGCAATTTTTCACCAAAGTAGGGTGTTTCACTCAAATTCATGACAATTTGGTATTTTGAATAGTTGTTATTTTTGTGCTAAAAAATGAAATAGCACAGACTTTTCAGTGAATTTTTATTTTTGGCAGCCTTTTACATATTCTAGTGGTAAGAAGAGAAGAAAGAGAGATGAGAACTGCAAGCTGAATCATTTTGATCATGATGTACATTTAAGAATTATATTTTAATATGTAGTACATAAGGAAACCTTTTTTTCTTTTTCCAGTTAGCTATTGGGATTAAGAGACAGTGTGATTTCCAGAAAGCTTGTTCTAAACCCACCTTGTGCTGGATGTAGAATATAACCTTCAACTATCTGAATTTGTAGTTGATATTAGGGTAGAACCTGTGCAAGAATTGTCAAGACTAGGAAGCTTAACTCTGAGTAGGAACTGTATATAAGCAACACTTATTGCATGATTGTATTTTTGAAGAAAGAAGTTTAGTGATTGTACAAACCTCTTACCTCTTTCATGCCAGAGGAGACAGCATGGTCAAGAACCTATGACGATATTCAGAAGGTGTTGTGGAGTGACTGCACACCAAATTCTGGGAAGTTAGAAGTTCTGCTGATTGCCAGGGACAGGCAGACCTGACATTTGATTTCAGGATGTCAGAAAAAGGAAAATGATTCATTTATAAAAGTAAATGGAAGTAACAGTGGAACAATTCACACTTTGCACCCTTCCAGTTTTGACAAATGTATCTTACTAATTTCCTTTTATAACACATTAGTTCATAGTTTATGGCACATAAATGTCACCAGCTGTGCAGTTGGTTTTTTTGTTAGTGTAATACAAGCATTATTTGTAAGTTATGACAGAATTAAGAATGTCTTGTTTTAATATAGAACTAGATGAAAGACGTTTGAAATATTAATCTATCCAAATAATATATAACACTGATTTAGCAATCTTGAAAAATAGAATGTAAGAAATAATAAATAATATTTGCACCATAAACAGAAGATAATAAAGTACCTCAGCTCCTCAAACAAAATTATTAATGTATCAATACGCATGTGTATACTATATGTGTTCAGGTGTGTACAACCTGACTTTATGATAAATTATTACAATGATATTATTGCAAATCTTGGTTATGAATATGCTAAAAAGATCTAAAGCAGAGTAATTGTTCATACTTAATGAACAGTCAGATTTTAAAAAGAAGTGGCTTCTAATGGGCTCTATTTTGCAAAGTTGCCAGATGTCACCATCAAGATTAAATTCATCTGACTAAGCTAGACTAAGCCTGCAATAGAAAGAAAATGATTTATCAAGTCCCCCTGCCAAGGCACTCACCTTGGCAAGACCATTAAAATCCAATAAATAAATACTGATGGAAACCTCAAAAAATATAACATTAATAAACAAGACAGAAGAGCATCTTGGACAAAGAAGTGCAGAGCATAAATAGAGGTTGTTTATATCGGCACAGTCGTCTCCTATCTGCATTGTAGGGACATCAACCCGTGCTCTGGCAGGGATGACAGATTACCTTCAAGAAATACCAAAGGGTAGAATTTAAACCTGTGTTATTCCTTAAAAATGGTCAGGACAACTATCCAGCCCTCCAGCTAGTTGCAAAGAGCTGACTCCAGATGCCTATACTCCACTTCCTCCCATGATAACACTGCCTAGCCAGAGGTGTCTTTCTGTTCACTCCAAAATCAGATGGGACCTGTAGCCTCTACCTGAGAGCTACAGCTAAACCGCAATATTGGCACCTAGCATTGGAAAAGTGAACACACCGTGTTGGAGTCACCCTCTGTCCTGGTTTTCAGGTCTTTTCTCAAACTGTTTATCCTGGTGATTCTTTCTTCCATCTAGATTTCTCTATAATACTCCAAGACTACTTGGAGGTTTTCTTCTGTTTATCTTTGTCATAGCTTAACTCCAGCTGGCAACTAAGCCTCACACAGCTGCTCACTCACTAGCTCTCCAGTGGGATGGGGGAGAGAATCAGAAAAGTAAGTGAGAAAATTAATTGATTGAGATAAAGATGGTTTAACAGGTAGAGCAAAAGCCTTGCACACAAGCAAAGCAAAACAACGAATTCATTCACTTCTTCCATTGGCAGGCAGGGGCTCAACCGTCTCCAGGAAAGCAGGGCTCCATCCTGTGTAATGGTTACTTGGAAGACAAATGTCATCACTCTGAATGTGTACCTTTCCTCATTCTTCCCCCAGCTTTATATACTGAGCATGATTTCACATGGTATGGAATATCCCTTTGGTCAGTTGGGATCAGCTGTCCCAGCTGTGTCCTTCCTGGCTTCTTGAGCATCCCCAGCCCACCATTTACTGGTGGGGTGGTGTGAGGAGCAGAAAAGGCCTTGATGCTGTGTAAGCCCTGCTCAGCAATAACTCAAACATCCCTGTGTTATCAACACTGTTTTCATCGTAGATCCAAAACCTTGGGGCATACTAGCCACTATGAAGAAAATTATCCCAGCCAAAACCAGCACACATCTCAACATAGAACTTGAGGACAAATGGAAGGAGATCAGAAACACAGATACTCAAGAGGGGTCAAAACTGAGCAGGATCACATAAATGGATGTGTTCGGCTTTCCTAGAAGTAGCTGAGCACTTGTCTGCTAATTGGAAGCAGTGAATGATCCTGTTGCAATTTTCAGATTAATGCACTCATTACATAAAAATGTACTTTGTGCTTTTCCTAATCCCTTCAGCTTTTATATTTCACCAGCACAGAATTCTCCGTGAGCTTTAACAGTTTATATTTCATACATTGCAATAACCAATAACTAGCACTAGAGGAAAATCTCTGTGAAAATATTTTGCCCATTAGGAGGACAGCAGATGGCACTACAGCCACTCTTCCAGAAGTGTGAGAGCAGTACAGAAGATGTAGTCTGGAAAGTGATAATCTCATTTCACTGCTGTTATTTTACAGATGCTAATCAATCATCAAAGCTTTATGTATCTCATGCACTAAATCTCAGCCCTGGTTTCAGAAGATCAAGTCTCAGTAACGCTGAACCATGTCCTGAGGCAAACAGAACTGTGAAAACGGCCATTCAGGCCTGAGGCCAAAAGAACTGTGAACTACTGAAGGCCATTCAGGTCAATTAAATAACTGTGGATTTAATGAGAAAATTGAAAATTCTTTCAAACAAGATTTTTTCTATAGTTTTAAACAAAATGAGATGGAGGGGTGTAGCAGTAGGTGTCAGATATTGGAGCGTATTAATTTTCATATATTTCTCTCTTTTTGAAGACCTTGAGTGAAAAGCATGCCAAAAAATGGCTGTTTGATCCATCTTTCCTTGCACAACAATTACTAATGTATTGATCATGTCCTTATCCAGTAGGTAACTACTAAACTTCAGGTAAAATCCACCAAAACTAGATTGTTCCCTTCAGTTATTTCTGAACAACCCACAATCACAAACTTATTGGCATTTCTGTTAGTGCATTGAGGAAAGCATTTGTCTTTTTAATGTAGACATTCAATGACAGACATCAGATGAAATGAGGCAGAATCCTGCCAGGATGAGACACTGTCCTTCACAGACATTTCTGCCTATGGAGAAGATTTGGACTCGGTGGTTTTAAGGGTCTTTTCCATCCTAAATCATTCTAAGAGGAAAAAGCAGCTCTTCCCTGACATTCCTGAGTTTTCTCCTGTTCGAACCAAACTCCCCCCAGTCTTTTCGAAGCCACCTCATAAATATTAATGGCTGAACTACAGCTGTTCAGACTGAACTACTCCTTACTGTTTCTTTCAACATCCTCTCTTCTCAGTCTACTTGTTGATTCTTTCTTTAAGGCTATGTCAAAAACAAGTACATTATTCCAAGACAAAACTCAAAAATAAGGTCTTTACTATGAATCCACATGCAGACCTCTCCTCATATGACAGCACAATTACTCCAACTTCCTTTTCTCTGGCAAAAGCCACTCTGTACCATCGCGCTCAATCAAAATGATCCAAGATGGCATTGTTCTGCTTTTGAGCTCACAGCTTTTCTGTTATTGTTTTCATAGAGAAGATTGTTACAAATAACCATACCTGGCAGTAGAGATTGGAATCAATTTAGCAAAAGAAGCATGGTGAAAAATACAGGATGAGACACAGCGATGGAGAGTGGGAGGTATATAGCAACAAAGAAAAATGTCCATGTACTTATCAGTATCTTAAATTAGGATTAATGGTTTGCCTTTGTTAGTTGTAGGCTCAGTCTTCTCTTTCTAGGATTGAGCATATAAATAACATATATAACATAATTAAACAGAGCAACAACAGTGCTCAATTAGCTAATCAACAGAAAGAGAATCAGCGAGGCTGTTTCATGACTTCATGCATAAAAAAGGCACCTACAACTGCATAAAATGTATGTAGCTTTATTTCTTGATAATGTGAGCCATTAACATTGAGAATTTCTTGATAATGTGGGCATGCTGCAGCTGTGGTGCATGACACCAGCTCAGACTGGTAAAGGGAAAATGCATCAGCTCAAGCAACTTGAAGCTCCAGAGTGTTCCAGGATCAGTATAATGCAGGATGGAGCTCACTGTCTCCAGTAACCTAAAATCAACCTTTGCAGAAATCAAGGATGACTAAGATGCTGCAGCTGTAAGGGAAGATAACTTTACCTTTCACTGTTTTTGTTGATTTTTTTCACCACTCAATGAAACTCCTGAGAATTGGGTTCTCATCCAACTGCAATTGCTTTTTTTGAGAAACAAGAGCGAATTTGCAACTAGAATCACAACAGGATTGCAGTGAGTATTTTTGCTCTTAAAACTAATCTAGTTTTAACCGATTAAATCAGTTTTCCAAACTTGTGCAAGTCAGTTAGAACAAGCTGAGAGTAGCAAGCTGGTTCTCCAACCTCATCCCAGCCTCTCAGAAGCTCAGTGAAATAATCTGGAAAGCAGCCACACTTCCCAGCTGTGCATGCTGCGTGGATACAACAACTCTGAGCTTGTAGAAAGCTGATTGAAACTGTTTCTTGGCTGTTCTTGTGAACTTGTGAACAGGCTCATTCTGACCTCCTACTCTGCTCTAAACTATACCAGGCTAAGAACCACATGATTTTGGCTGAAAATAGTGATGAAAGTAACAGATTTGCAACACACACCAATTTAGCAATATGTAACAGATGATCAAGTCCAAACTTGGGATCATAAAAAAATTAAATATTTTTCCTGAACTTTTTTAAATTCAGATTTATTTTAAATTTTATTAGCAGTTTAAGAAAGTCACATTTTATAAAATTAACATCAATTAGCCTAGGCATGTTTTCAAATTAAAAAAAAAACATTCAAACAAAGATCTCAAAATATTTTCTGATTCGTGTTGAACATCAAATGTTTTGAGACAATGGAGTCATCCAGTCATCTCCTCCAGTTAAAACTTTGCTTTTGTAGCATACAGCTACAGGGAATGTCCAACTGATCAAATAAAAACTCTACATTTGTTCCAATATGCAGAAGTTGTCAAATTTCTACTGAAAAAATGGCACTCCTCATTTCTATGAGTCATCAAGTTGACCCTCTTTATGTCTGTGACTATCTACCTGCGTGTGCATGTGCATACATATATACATATATATATGTATACAAATTTATACATAAATATCAGTTATTTCACCTACTGTCATGTCTTTACCACCTGGGAAGCTATATAACAATAGCAAGCGAACAGGAGATCGTGGGTCCAAGAGCAGTTTTGCACCAAGAAGTAGTGGCACTTCTGTCAACTCCACTTTGGTGGTTTCAGAGAACAACTGCGGACAATTGTATAAATGAACAAAATTGCATGGAGGAATTGGGGGCAAAGAGATTGCCCACTTTTACGTGTGCAAAAATATAAACGTAGTTAAAAAGAAGATGAACACTTGCCTCGAAAATCTCATGTTTACAGCTCTGTCCTAGAGTGAGGTTGCCTGGAGTCAAACAACATTAAAAGGATCTCGCCTAGACTTTTCACATGAATTTTTTTCTCCTTTTAAAAGGCTTCTACACGCGGACAGCGGCAGCGGCGAGCGCTTTAACCTCCAGCTAGAGGGGGGCTCCCGGAGACAGAGGCCGAGGGAAGGCGGAGAGGCCCGAAAGGCCTCGGGAATCGCGCGAGGGGCGAGAGGCTGACGCGCCTGGGGGCGGGCCGGGCGAGCCGCGGCACATTTAAAAGCGGCCACAGCCGCAGCGGGGTCTGAGCGCGTGGCGGGAGCGCGTGAGCAGAGCCTGAGGGGAGCAGCCGTAGAGGCTGCCAACTGGGTCCCCTCCTGGTGCGAGGTAAAAGTAAGGACCCAACGCTCACAAAAGAACGTGGCAACAAAACGCCCCAAAGCCCCTGCGAAGAAGAATGTGGGAACTCAAACCGAGCTCCCACGCAAGGACGTGGCCGTGCAGGGCCCTGGCTGCAGCGAATGCCTGAGCCTGGCTGTGGTACCACAGGGACCCAGAGACGTGCGTTGCCTGTGGTGTGAGCAGAAAATGAGCTGCTGAGGCAGGTGGTGGAACTGAGAGAAGAGGTAGAAAGGTTAAGAAACATCAGAGAATATGAAAAGGAAATAGACTGGTGGAGCCGTACCCTGACGCAAAAGCAGCAAGAAGAGGCTCCATTAAAAGTAGAAGATCCCCTCCCACCCTGTCACCAGGCAGAGAGAGCGGACTTAATAGAAAGGGGGGAATGGAGGCTGGTCCTTCCTCGGAGAAGCAAGCGCAACCCCCAACAGCCTCCCTCGCCTTCTCAGCTGCAATTGCATGATAGATTCGGAGTTCTGGATTTCGGGGATGAGGTAAATGAGTATAGAGAGGATGACCTACCCAGTGAGCCACCCAGGACTAGTCACCCACCTCCATGCCTCAGGACCTCATCAACTAAGAAA
>JAOQGH010000023.1:104330891-104370482 GCA_025769975.1 Gallinago jamesoni | reverse complement strand
TCCCCAGTTTGCCAGGACTGTTGGTAGATGATGGAAAGTGGCTCTGCAAGCACTTCTGACAGTTCCCTCAGAACCCTGCTGGGCTAACATCTGTCTCTTGGGATTTTAATTTTGAGTGGCCAAACACTGTCATTAAACTCAGTTGGTGAAACAGCTACCTCCTACGTTGATGATCCTCAAAGTTTGGATGATTGTTGGCAAAATTCACAGATTCACTTTTGTGCTTTATTGAATGGATGAGGATACAAAAAAGTGGCCAAGCTAACAGTGTTTAGAGCTAATGCTCCCAGATGGAGTGGCAAGTTTTTAAAAATCTAGGTATCCACAAATCACTCAAAGATCGCACTGAGTAGCTAATATATGCTAAACATCTATTTTTTATTTAAGATCAATACATGAAGCAGTATTCAAAAACCTGATTACCAAACCAAACATTACAATAAAATCACAATATTGAAAGAGCAAAGAGTTCACAAGCCACAAAATGGACACTAATGCAAGGAGGATTTCACCTCTCATCAGTTCCTGAGTTTTCATCCAATTACTTAGTTTTATGGTCTTTGCTTTCCAATGTGAATTGAATTCGTTTTAGTTTAGAGTTTCACAAAGGGAAAATGGTGCCTTTGTATTAGCCATAGAAAGTGTTTGGAATTTCCTTAAGTAGTGAAGCAATATAATTAAGAGTTGGTAAGAAAAAAAACTATAAAGCATGATTGCATTTTGTCTACTCTTTATTGCTTTCAAATTATTAACTTAGACTTTAAGAGCAAGTGCAGATGGCTTCATAAATAAAAAAAAAGTGTATATCGTTAATGGTTTTCAGAAGGTTCCCTTTTCTCTTCTTTTTCTTTAAAAACAAAAACAAAAACAAAAACAAAAAAAACACCCCTGTGTTTTACTCTGAAATCACTGCAGAAGCCTTCTTTCTTGAGAAACAAAACATCTGCCCAGTTTTGGTTCACTAATATCTGGGTGCACTCATGACTCCACAACAGATGCGCTTCCTAACTAATATATAATTTCACTCATTTAGATGGAAAATGCATTTTTGTGACTTCATTAAGTAGTAAAAGCAGTGAAATTAGAGGACAGTTACTCAAACTGTCCACGTAGTGTCTTATACCCTCTGCAGTGTGCAGAGAGGTTTACATGCTGGTACCTTGTTTAGGAAAATTTTATTAAAGTTCTTCATTAATGTTTATCTTCTTCTTTCTCATGGTGCGTTATCAGAAATTAGTAGATTTATCCCTGCTGTAGAATTTCTTCCCTGATACATGGATAATTTTTCAACCAATGTATATCACAAGGAATAGCTATAGAAAGCTTTGAAGAAAGTTAGCTAAGGGTAGTGTTTATAGAACAGGCTAAATATAGCTGCATTCTTAAATTCTAAGTCTTGATTTAATGCTTAACAAAACTCATCATGACCTTGATTTCATCTTATGGTGTAGATTAATCACTAGCTATCACCAGATAGTCATCATTCCGAGAACAAAGCTAGAACTACTCAGATCTTCTTATTTTTTTATCTTTTCAAGATATGGGCCAATAACTTAGAATGTCTACCAAATATGTTCTATTTTGCAGCATAAGTTTTTGTCAGTCACTCAGCCGGTGTTAAAGAAATCTTAACCATCATTAAAATTTTATGTCCCTCGAAATAAAAAAGTGCACGTTCATTTCCTGAATAGTTACCCATGCAACTATAATTGATTTTATATTTACTTAAAAAAATATATTTTCTTGAGCTATCTAAAGCACACTAAGCAAAATCCTAATTTTAAGGGATTAATTCCTATTATACATCTATGCTATAACAAAAACCTGATCTGATATTTTCTTGTAATTGCTAACATAATTTTATCTTGTTGTTGTGGTTTGGCCTCAGATGGCAACAAAGGACCATGTGGCAGCCGCTGGCACTCACCAGAGCTCCAACCACCACTGCGGTTGGGAAGGGAAAAATCAAAAGAAAAATGACAAAATTCGCGGGTTGAGACAAAGGCACTTTAACGGAACAGCAAAGGGCGCAAGAAACAACAACAATAACACTGACAGAGAAGTATACAACCGCGATTACGATACCGCTGCTTGCCGACTGCACCCAGAACGCACCTGACTGCCCTGCTCCTTCTCCTTCTCCCGGGGGAACTTCCTCTTCTGGTCCTCCCACTTCCGGTCCCTCCCCTTTTCCCGACTAGCTCCGCCCACCCCCCTGGGCATGGCCCACATGGGATGGAATACCCGTGTCCCTGCTAGGTCCTGGGAAGAAATTAACCCTTTCTCCATTTTTGTGTTGTGTTTTGTGTTGTCATATGGCTATGCCTAAAGAAATTCTTCAATGATTTCTGAGCAAATACTAGCAAAAGTCACTGGGACTGTTCATCAGACTTTTAGATGTACTTGGAATTCCTACTTCTATAGATCTATGTTAAACACTTGTATGTGATCCATTTTCATAGTATAATTCTCTGCCACTAAATAGTCTTTTTTACTCTGTATTCTTGTAGGGAAGAATGAGTGAGGAGAGAATTAACCCAGTGTGGGATACTTTACCTACTTGCTATATCTATACTACCCTTTATTTTTTTATTTACCATTATTCTCTTTTGCACATTGCTCTGTTTATAAACCTATTTCTATTACATGTTTCTTGAGACAAGGTTTCCATGTTCTGACAACAACCTTTTCTCAGTTTGTAAGTAATACAATAAACCTTGTATACTTTTAGTCAAATAGCTGTCACAGGTGTGGTCCCTTAAAATTTACATTAACTTTACTTTTCATCAGGCATTTACATGGTTTTGTAGAAAAGTACAGAAATATACTCATGAAATATAGCTGTGTATACACACTCATATAAAAAGCTACATATATGCAAACATAAGCTGGAATAACAATTAAACAATCATAAAAAAATAGGATGCCTGAAGACTGTCTTCCTTTGTACTTTTTCTATGGTAATTTTTCTGTAATAACAAACATTCTTTTCCTTTTCCTATATGCAATGCAGTTCAATGTTTTGGCATGACACAGAGCTCCAAACAACTATTTGATAAGTCTTTAAAATGTCTTTTTAATGTGTTCTGCTGTATTTTGCTTTTGACTTTCAACATAATTAATGGGGAATAAGTGTCAGTTTGACACTCAAGGTGAAAACTGAGGTTTTACTATTAATCATGTTTATGATTTACTCCTTCTTCTGTATATGTCTTCATAGTAATGTGAACCATAGCCTCCTGTTTTGTTGGTTTTGTACATGCTTTTTTTTTTTTTATGCATACATATTGGGGTTTTTTGACAGCTGTACCTCTGTGATTGATACACAAAACCTGAGAAGAATAAATGGAAAACTTGAGGTTTTTCTGGTGTGAAGTTGTATTGGCTTTTTCTTTTTAAAACACTTGTTAAATTTCCACTGACTAAACATAACAGATCAATAGCAAGATACCAATATGTCATAATAAAATAAAATCAACAAAGACATACTCTAGGGAATCCTGAAAATTAACAAGCTGTCTTGCATTAATCAAAAAGACAGAATCCAGCTTTTAATATGCAAATTCAGCATCTATTGCAGATTGTTCTAATCTCAACACCTCTGTGAATTGTCTATGACAAATTGCAAAGATGAGCTACATGGGTAAAAAGGCGTTAATACCTTTTTTAGCAGTTCTCATTTTGCAGGTAGAAAACTGAAGCAATGAACCACACATGCAGTCAGTCAGTACCAGATGTCTAGGAACTGTTGACTTTCTCTCCAATGTCTTAATGAAGGTGTTGAGGTATCACTTTCTGCTTTTTAGTCCTAGCTTTTAGCTTTGACAGGTAACTCAAGTATTAATCGTTCTTCTTGGAAATAAACTGGCAGAATTATGCCCCTAGGATTTCCAATGACCAATGATCATCTTAACCATCTGCCTTGATCTTATTTAAGGTCACCACTGGTCTTAATTGGTCACCATTGAAAAATCAGAGTTTGCATATCTTTGGGTCACTATTTCAGAACTATGAGCTGAATATTGTAAAACATTTTACTTAAAAGGTGATATTTTTTGTTTCGATCTGTGTTTTCCTATTCTCTTTCAGTTTAAATGCTCTTTGAGAAAAATATAGTTTAAAAGGCATGTTCGACCAAATATATGCTGCCATTTATGGTTATCTTCATACATTAGTTATAGGGTAACTATACTGAAACCACCACTTGTTACATAATTTCTAACTTGAATAAAGCAGGATTCCACCTAAGTAGATGCTTACATTAGGTGCAAATGTCATTTTGTTTATATAACTTTTTATTTGGAAGTCCTGTTAACTAAATCCTGGATGATGTTTGAGCAGCTCACAGAGCCTCTAAGGTTCTTTCTTTTCCTGCCCATAGGGATTATGGATATTCTGATTATTTTACTAAAAACTATTCCTTTGCCCTTTTTGCCCCTGAGACACTGAGTAAAGTCTTACATTATTTCAAAAGTCACCTGCCTGTGAGCATATGCACCACTGGACATTTGTTTTGAGGACTAAGTGGGTGACACAGGCTGTCTGCACCACAATGAATTTTTTTCCCTTGCTACTAAACTTTTATTTTTTCTCCTGCCCTCTGCCTCCCTGGGAAGGCAGACAAATTTACGCATGGCGCTGTGTGACCACAGGCAGGCAGAACACGCCGCAGAGAATTTAGACCATTGACTTTAAAGTTTCTGTAGCCTTTCAAATTCCCACCACTTCTGGAGCATGTTTTCCACCTAGTCAGTGAGAGAGGAAAAGATTGACTATATTGACTTTCTGCCTTGAAAAGGTGCCAGTGACATCATGGAAACCTCTGGAGGGTTATTTGCAAATATACTACAGCCAGCGTGCAATTTAGTCTTGATCTAAGTTTAGCAAAAAGCTAGGTATGTGTCTAAACACCCCCATTTCTTATCTAGCCTGGCCACCACAGTTTTCATACTGGTATAAATACTTTGCTGAATGACATTATCTTCTACCAAAAAACCAAATTCCAGTTCCAGTTCCACTATCTCCATGTGCTGGTACACAAACACATAAAACGTAGATGCAAAATCAGTATAAAGGTACCTTATTCTAGTGTGACTTACCACCCTTTCTGATATACGAACAAGCTACACTTGCTTAAATCTCATTAAATGGAATCAATGATAGGGGAGCTTCCCTCATTTAATCATAATGAAGTGCAGCAATTTCCGTGTTGAAACAAGTTCCAAGCCTGATGAATGTGATGCTGAAAGTGCTGGTAGTGAATCTGTCCTGGCATAAATTCAGCTTCATGGAATTCACCAACAAGTGAACATTTTTCAAACCCTACCCCACTACAGATAAGGTTGATGGGAATTCTGCCACTGCTTTCAACAAGGCCAGAAGTTCACCTTGGGTAAACAGGCTTTCAGGGGAGAATCTATTTACAGAGCTATAGCCTCCCCTTTCTGCTATTACTTTATCTCATGTCACTGCAGAGCAAAGATAAATTACGGTGTGCTTTAAAGTAAGCTAACAGAGTGGTACTCCTTGATACCTTTTATGGGTTAGGTCTACCACTGAGATTTATGCCTTTGCCCTAACAGAGCAGGTTGTTTACCTCATGCAGATGAGGATTATTCCTTTCAATCCAGAGACTAACTGCTTTAGGTCTCAGGCACAATGACCTATCTTAACCGTTGCAGGACTTTTCACAGCAGTTTAAGATACAGTATGAATGCCCTAAATTAAATACAGTCAAAAAAGATGAAAAAAACTTAGACTTTGTAGAAAGAGTTCAGAGTAGTCAGTAAATATAATTTTTATTCAGGGTTAAAAAAAATAAGACAAGTGAACAATGGCTTTTGCAATAAAATGACCAAACCAAAAGAAAAAAAAAAAAGATGCATAGATGAAGTCAGATTCAAACAATGTCAACAATTAACTGAAAGTATTTAGTTTCATTTCACTTGAATTACAACCCTCTTGCTTGTAAAAACAGAAGTTCCTTTGAAAGGGAAAAAAATCATCTTTTAAAATTAAAAGCAAAAAATTGTTTTAAAAATGTCAGTGGTCAGTATCTTTTCTATTCTTCTTTTTTTTTTTGGTGGAAATTATTGGTAATTTATGAATAGGTCAGAGAAACCCAGGTTTTTAATATTATTTTCTTTTTGTAAAAATTGTCTTAAAGAATACTTTTTAACTGAAACAAAAAAGCGGATAACATATTTTGGACATGTTAATTAATACAAAAATTACAGAGGGCTATAAATCATGCAAAAGAATTGTATTTGTACTCCTGTGCTTTTCTATATCTTATGTAATGTGTAATTAACGTATGTATTGGAATGAAATCTCTGCCATCTACTTTTCAGTGAAATGGCAACAATCATTCAGACATGAAAGGGTTGTAATTACCTGATAAATTTACATTCTTCTCACTACTGGTGCACTGTTTTCTGCTGAATTATATTTTGCATTCAAGCATGGACTAAAATAAGCAAGTTAAAAGTATGCGAAATCCTTTTGAAATATCTTGATATCTCTAGAACAATTTTTCATCTCTTTGCTACCATTGAGGAAATAAAATTAAGGAAATTTAAATCAAAATAAGTCTTTGCCTTAGTTAATAATCAAAACAGATAAACATTTTAGGAAAGAAATCTATGGAAAATCAATTATCATCATTAAAAACATGGATTACCTGATCTCATTGCCTGTGTCTTTAGTAAAACTAATTATCTCCAGCAGAGCACTAATAGACATTTCCCTCCTTGGTGTTTGTTGATTGATTTTCAAAAATAAAGTTGTCCAAAAATATTTGGAACTCATGTAATTTTTTTCCCCTTACCCCTTGTTCTAATTTTAAACAGGATTTTTTTTTTGATATCCCAAGCATTTAGTGTTCAGACATCTGCATAATAGATCATCACAGCACCTAACAGGTCCAGTGACATTTCATTATCACTAATTATCTTGCATTAACTTGAGGCAGAAGGAAATTCTACTATCGGTTGCTCATGAAATCCCATTTTCCTGGTGTCACTGCTAATCACCTAAATGTGAAGTATATATTTCAAATTTTAGCTTTTAGCTCATTGGGATGATATTAGAGGCTTTCATAGGTTTTATTTGCAAAGTATTTTTGGCACTCTTGGAGATCTGCTTTCATGTATTTTGTGTTTTGAGTTGCTTGATCTCTAGCGTCATGTGAAAAAAAATATATAAAACTTTTAATACTATTACTCAGGGCTGTCCAAATCCTAAAAGCTCCCCCTCCCCTCGTCCAACTGCTCTTCAAAGTTTGAAAGTAAAGTTTAGAAAAACAAACAATTCAGTAAAGATACCCATGAAGTATCATAAATAATTGTTTCATACTTTATCTTCCTAATAGAGTTCAGGAAGATGCCAAATAAAGCATGGGGCATTTATGCCAAGATGTTGGCAAAACCATTCATATTATTTCTGAAAAATCTAATTCTCTTTAAATGTAGTCTTCAACTTCAACTACATTTACAACACATTGTATTTTTTATTTTTTACCACAATTAGCATTTCCAAAAGCCTTAGCTAGTGATGATAAAGCAGAAAAAGAGGAAGATTAGGTAGATACACAGTATAATTTGGCCCTTTTCTCACCACGCTTATGACAGTTCTTTGAGGATAAAGAATTATATGCCTCCACACTTAAAGATAATGATTCCATAAGGTTTATCCTATCCAGTCAACTGTATTTTTCCCACAGGCTCTTTGTGCTGCCCAATGACTATTGGTATTGTAATCCAAAGTTCTCAGCATAATTTGAGCATTAAATGTGCTAGGCACTGTGCAAACACAGACTACCACCTCATCCTGGGTCCAAAGACCTTACAAATTAAGCAATTGGTCTGGAAGAGCAGCAGCGTGTAACAAAGACAGCAGTGATAAAAGACTGGATGGAGAGGGCAAAGCTGGTATGTGGTGAAGATGAGGAAAGGAGGCTTCTGGAGGAAAAATGACATGAAGCAAATGAACCATTCTCCCAGACACATTACTGACTTGTATCTAAGACCATGTGGTAAGGGGTCAAATGATTTTTTTTTTTCTGTCCAGTCACTTACTTGAATTGTGGAGACTTGGGGAAAGAATGAAGGTTCTTTTTTTGTCCCAGAAATGTTTCATTTCAGAAAAGCATACAGGGAAATTAAGTGTGCCTGAAAACAACACTGCCCTGGCATTCACTCTGGTGAATTCTGAATTTTAATAAGGGGGCATATGTTGCATAAGATGTATTAGGAAACTTGTTTTGCCACCTTCATTCATCGTGGCATCTTTCCTTTGGCATGTTTCAAATTAGAAAAAGGTGAATGTAGATTTCAAATGCATATTGCATGTCATAACACAGCTCAACAGTCACCTGAAGAATGTGTTGTCCACTGTTAAAAAAGATTAACAGCTGGCAGAAATGTAGCATTATTCAAATCTAGCATAAGGGACACATTATATAGGCACTCAGGCACTTAGAGACATGCTATAATTTTATCCCATCTATTTTACAGTAAACTGAAAATGTAATAATTTAAATCATGTATTAATTTGATTAGTAAAAAAGGAACCATAAATCTAAATGGGTAAGAAAGGTAAATGTGTAGGGCAATGAAACAAATTCTATAATACTAAGAAAATCACTATATATTGAAAAAGATCACAACTGACTTTGAGAATTCTGTTTTCTAGACTTCAGGACAGACAGTAAAGCAACTTAAGGGTAGTTTTAGACTAGACAGAAGAAAAGAATTTTTTATAATGGGGGTGGTGAAACACTGGGACAGGTTGCCCAGAGGGCTGGTAGGTGCCCCATTCTCTGGGCAGGGCTCTGAGCAACCTGGTCTGGTTGAAGATGTCCCTCCTCATTGCAGGGGGGTTGGACTAGATGACCTTTAAAGATCCCTTACAACCCAAACTATTTTATTATCCTATGATTCTAAGAAATGAACAAAAAAACCAAGATCTGTGGAGCCATGTTTATTAGATTTTTATGCATTTTCCCATTTCAAATTGCAATCTTTACAACTAAACCCAGGATAATTGGTTTCAGTCTTTAAGCTGCCAGTACAGATGAAAAAAACTATTTCAAATGTCAAACCAATGTCCTTAATTTCTCTGTATTTTATATGGCAATCTCTCTTTTCTGTACTTGTGCCCATTTTAAAATGTTCCATACCTTGCTTTTAATTCTGGCTTTCATACCTCTGGTATCAGACGAAGATAGATTTCTTGGCATTATAGAAGTTTTCTGCTGAACATTAAAAATTATCGAGAGGTGTGTTCTCTAACTTTGTTGATTGCTAAATCAGTGACATTTTAAATAATCCATTTTTGACCTCTTGAAGGATGAACAACATTTTGCAGAAGGTATCAGTACTGCTTCTTTTTCATTATTAAAAAACCCAAACTTTTCCTCAGAATTAATCAAAAATGAATCACGGAAAGATATTCCAGCAACCCAGAACTGAAAAATGAAAGTTGGTCAAAAAGAAGAAATTTTTTATTTTTACGTTCTCCTTTTTCTTATCTTTTCTCTTCGTTGTTTTCTTGCTTTTTAAATCTGTATCATAATATTAATGAAAACAGGGACTCAAGTTTTTTCCTTTGTCTTGATGTGAACATTTTTCCATTTTCTGAGTCCCAGTCTCCTGGAAAACTGTGGAGTGGAAAACTAAATAAAGACAAATGAATTCTCTTTTTTTGCTGCATTATCTCCTCAGCTGGGGAGAAATGATTGGAGAGTATTTTGAAAGATACACTTGGCACAAGTTGTTGCTGACTAGCAACAGGGTACATGCAGACGAGAGCAAAAATATTTTGCTTCTAACATTCTCAGGGAACAGCAACATTTTTCTGGCCAACAGATCGGTTCTAACTAACACTTTTTACTTGAAAGATGTATAACTGAGAAAAGCTTTGCTTTTATTGATGATAATGATTTTCAAAATAAGACAACACATGGTAATAAAATCATAGATATGGGACTGACAACACTAAATTACAATTATCTAATTCCTTTCTCTTCATTTGATGCATTCATTAAGTTGGTCATTTCACATTCAGTAACAGGTTAATATCTGACCTCGGCTTTGCTTACTGTTCCCTTCTGAGTTCAAAAATACCTGTGCTGTCACCTGTCAAAAAAGTCTTCCATATCGGTCACACACTCTTATCTCCCCACAATAAATTACTGCAAAAGTCATGGAATGGGCACACAAGCCTTGAGAACTCAGATATTTTCTCTAGTAACAATAATAAGCATACTGAATTTGGCTGCAATAAATAAAGGTCATAGTAAAATGCAGTCATAAAGAATGAGCAATAAATCCTGTCTGGGAAACGTTGATTCTAACTACTAAATAACACTAAATAATTGAAGAAATTCAGTGAACATATTTCGGCTCACATCAATGTCATACTTCTACATACTTCTACAATATTGAATCCCATGTTAAATGCAACTTTTGAAGAACAATTCCTCTGATCATTTGTTGTTGTTTTTTTTATCTCTGTAATGAAAAAAATGTATTTTATTATCAATTTCTTTTGATTACCAACAAATAAATAAATAATGGAGCTTGAGGTCTGCTTCTTCTTCCTGCTTCGTGACTGCTCTCTTTAATGTAAAATGTCATTAATATAAAATCTATTACCAAACCTTAACAGATTGTCTGTTGTTAAATCCTGATAGCATTTAAACTCCAAAGAAAAAGAAAAAGAACCTGTTTGCAATTCTGCAATTTACTGGTTTGCAAAATGTATAAGGACAATGAAGAAATTAAGTAAGTCATATTTGGTCCAAATGAGCCAGTTCTTCACCTAAGAAACTATACTTTTTGTTTAAAACAGTTGATAGGTTTTTATGAAAACTCGTGCAAAAATGTTTGCCTTTTAAACTACTCAGTAAAGGGTAATAAAAAGTTAACAGCTGAGGAAATATGTATTATACATTTGTTGGTTTTTGTTACTTAGATCATCATTTAAATGCAGAGATGCATTTTGGCATCTATAGCTCTATAAGTAGGTTATGAGAGGTTCAGAGATATGAAAAGTATATTTGATAGTACCCTACTGTTTATGATTCCTTCAAAAGAATTAATATTAGATTATTTTCATATATTTTTTTAATCAGGACAGTTACCTATTCTTTAATATAAAGCACACCATATTCTGGGTCATGGGACTCTAAGACATGCCACTATAACTGTATTATGTCAGTTTAAATGAAAAAATGTAGTTTTATTGCCAAAATTTGTGACTAACTTGAATAAAGCCAAAGGAAAATATAGATCCAACCACGCAGACTGAAAAACAGAAATAGCTGACCTAGTTAGGAACTGCATAAAATATCTTCCCTGATAATTTATATTGTGGACAGAAGGTTAAAAGTGACCTCTTTAAGATGTCAGGATAGTTCATTTCCATTCAGTGCATTACATGGGGGTTTTATAGCCAGTATTGCTTGGTATATACTTTGGTATATATATGTGCTTTACTGAATGATATACCCTGGTGCAGTTCTCCCTTCATGTCATGGGAAGATTGCAACATTTTACATGGGCATGAATAAATTAATGCTCTATTTCTGGCAGGTTTATCTCCCAGACTTACAGGACACACGCCTGAGTGTAGTGGCTGGTGCTACCCAAAAAGGCTTCAGCATATCAAGGCCTGTTGTGCCCTGCTGTTTTCCCTTCCCAAATGTCCATCTCGTGTATTGACATATCCAATGTTTCAACAATACCTCCTTGAATCCCTCAGAGACAGCTGAGGTCAGTAGTGTTGCACACATGCACACCCTGTCAGGGTGAGGTGACCAAGTGATGCAAGTTGCATCAGCTTCACATTTGAGAAAGCTCTCTGGGGTCTTTGCAGATGGAAAGTCCTGTGAAACGATGCTGAACAGCACCCAGACAGTCTGGATGCCCGGATATAATTTTAATACCATAAACCTTGCACTTCTCATGTGTAAAATATAAATGTGATGAATACTTAAAACATTTAAAGATATATAGTAAATATTAATATCCTAGTTTGTTTTCTTGGTGTAGATATAAGCACTAGGTTTGTGGAAAAATTAGTACGTAATTTCTTTTTTTTTTAAAAATTGAAAGAGATCATCTATTTTTTAATTTTCTTTCACATGGCCAGCTTGCAGGTGCAAAGAAGTGAAAATGTATTTGGTTGATGATCTTAGTTAAGACAGTTATTTATATATCACTCCACAGAAAAACCCTATAAATGTCAAGTCTGTCTGAGCAGTTTTATTAACCCACTTTTACTATGCTATTAGGCACTTTAAAAATAGTTCTTTATTAAGAACGTTTACTTGCATATTTACTTCATGAGTTTATTAAAGTAAAGCCTTGCCTCCTCAACAGTCTGTTCTGATATACTTTATGATAGGCCTTTGTGCCTGGATTTGTCCTGGAAATCCTCTTGTGAATTATAGAACCAGCATGAGAAGGAGATCTAAATGTGAATAAAATAAGCTGAACTGGACACCTTAGGAGCAACACTTTGCTAATAGCAAAAAATCTTGTTATTTCCAGGCATAGCTGTACAATTAATTCACTATTTACTTGCCTGATCTCTTTCAGCTTTCCATTACCAGAAGAAATATGTGATAATCTGTGTCACACAAAGTACAAAGTATATGAAGCAGCAATCTGGCTTGTTGAGCACCACACATAGAGGTAGGTCTCTTACTTCTGTAAGAGCTGCTCCATGGAAGGCTTCTGTTGTGTATGTCCACCATCAGTCAGTGATTCACCAAACAACACAGCTCCATTCTCAGCAAATAATTAAATATGCTTCCCCAGTGTGCTCAGAGGGCAAATCCTGTGACCTGCATGGCCATTTTGGGTGGTTGTACATGTCTTCAGTTGTCATACCTTTGGTGAGTGCGGCACTAAAGTCAGTAAAAATTATAATACAGACTTTAACGAGAGTAGACTTGCTTACCAAGTTAAAGCCTGTTAATACTGAATATTTATGGTTCATATTTTCATTGATAATCCTAATTGTTCTCTTAAAAATGCTGAATCAGTTCGTCACTTTTTTTCTGGAATGCTAATTTCCTTATATTGTAACATTCTGAACTGAAAGTGTCAAATTATTACCTCTTTACATATATATATTCACATATTTTAAAGGAAATCAAACAGAAGTATTCTATAAAAGCAAATAATTAGGGTTGCTCTTCATGGAATCAAGAAATAGAAGTTAACCTTTCACTTGAGGCAGGACATTTGCCAACACTAGATCAGGTCAACTGTGGTTATGCTTAGCCAAATCTTGAAAAATTCCAAGGATAAAGACTCCACAGACTCTCTGGGAATTCTCTTCCAGGACTACACAACTCTCCCAGCAGAAAAGCTTTTTCTGATATAGAACCTGAACCTCCATAATTGCAGTTTGGAACCATTGCACATGTCATAAGATTGGGCACTATCAAGAAGAGTATTTTTTTAATTTCTACCAATGCAAATCACCAGTTGTATTTTTTCAACACCATCTATGACAGTCTGCATCACAGAGGAAGAATGCTTTTCTTTTGGGGAAGGTCATGGTTCAAGAACATCATGAGATGTTTCAGCCTGTAGTCCCAAATATTTCTGACAGTTCCTGGATGTCTTCCAGGCATTTAAAAAGTAAATAAATAATAGTAATAATATTTTAAAATCCAGTAGTCTTTGACCCACTATGCAAAGTCCAAATTTCCTTTGAAAAAAAAAAAAAAGTGAAGAGCTCTGTTGAGTGAAGCAAAATTTATTAGAATGGTGTTTTGGACTAGTGAGCTCTATTCCACTTTTCAGTCTTACTAAGGCTTCCTGTTAGATTATAAGCAAATCCATGGAATGCTGTAGTGTGGAGGAACGGCTGTCTGCAAAAGGACATGACTTGATTGGGATGAACACGGGATCAGGGGAGAGGCCTTAGCCGTAGGCCCAAAGTCTTGGCCTCAGGCCTGCAGCCTTAGCAGCAGGCCTGAGGATGGCATTGTCCTTTCCTTGACCTCACTTATTTTATGGTAAACGTGTTTTTCTAGCCTTTGTGTAAGCTTAATAAAATGGAACTGTGCTTGGGAACTAAGGGAGTAGTGTTGTGTGTGGGCAGCAACCTTGTATCTATTATATGAGAGCTTAAGGTGGGTGAACGAGAGCCAGCAGCCAATCGTGTAAAAACTTGCTAGCGTGTGTATCTGCTGTTTGCCTATATAGACTCTGCTAAAACTTGGAATAAAGGAGAACGATCATACTCATATTGAGACTCCGTCATTACTCCGGGCCCGTCTTCCCACTCCCACACTGTAGGAATTACTTTTCATTGTAAAATTAAGTTGTGGTACTTTATCTCAGTAAAGGGTTGTGAAGAAAAATTTTCTTTCTTTTGGCAAGTCTCATAAACTCAGAAATTTCAAAGATGGAGCCAGGTAACAACCTAAGCAAGATAGGTATAGAACTCTTTGAAAAGAATCTTTAAGATTCTCTGGTTTTTATTGGGTTGTTTTTTTGTTTTCTTTTCTTTTTTTTCTTCTTTCCCTGTAGACAATAGAAGTTTCACATTTGACTTCACTAGGAACAATTGCCCGGTGGAATAGAACAGTACAGTGAGTCATGTGTTATAGTGGGAAAGTACTGGCTAAAGGTTAGCGTTTGGAAAGCACAGGGGCACATCTCACTTCTTGTGACGTGAGAAATAACCTTGAGCTATTTCACTTCTCTGTCCTTTCCCTCATCTTACTGTAAAAGTGGAATAAAACTATTCACCTCTTATATAAAAGTACTGTGTGGAGGACAAGTGTGATATAAAAGCTAACAGTGTGATAGTATGACAAAACCACCAAACATAAATACAGGCAGTGGCATTGAAATACTTTGCTTTATCCAGTCTCCTTTATTCTTGAATGACGTGGGACACTGATTACAAGATCTCTTGTCCAGTAAGTCGACATCTCTGTACAAAGGGGTGAAAGGGTATTGTCATTAGAGGTTTTACTTTTTCTTAGGAAGGATTTGATGGACAGACTACTGGTGTTCACTTGGTCTGTTACAAAATACAGGAACTATGAATACTGCATTTACCTTAAGGTTTTATTATGATATACTGTCCAAAGGAGCATTAGAGAACACTTTGAACACAAAATTGATGTTTTATTTTGCTGACTCTAGAACACTACTGTATAATCCATTGCTGAAAAAGACTACTGGATACTTAATCAGGATCATCCTAGACATTAATATAGGTTTCCTATGACTCTTTCCAGTATTTTTCCTTGTCAAGACCCAAGAATAATTTTCTGTACTTCCATTTCTTCCTCTGATGAAAGTTAAAATGGATTTCCTTTCTTATCTAAGTGTATATCAGTCATAAACCACTCTAAAAAGTTTCCTTTACATCACCAGGTAGGACCTCTTCTATAAAGAGTTAATAAAACTCTCAGTATAATATTCACAATATAAAATAGAAGGAAATAGTAGTATCTATCTTGAGTATTTAGACTCAAATTTCTTCAGGAATTTTGAAGAAAAAATGAAATGGTTGCAGCTGGCATTCATAGCATACCAGGAAATCATATTTGTTTTCTTAAAAGACTGGTCCATTTTAAATAGACTTATATTCTGTTAACTTAAGTCTTTCTGAACAGTTCCTTTAGCCAATGCCATAAAGTTAATCTCCATGATCATCAATTCTTCTAAGATACACATCCACAAAACAATGAAATTACGATTTTACACCTGAATCTATGATCATGTCTGCTCAAAAGTAAGGATTTTTTTCCTCAGCCAGACATCCAGCAAGATCACAGAACAGTAGTGAAATGTGAACTTTGGTCTATAACATGGTTGTTTGAAGCCCAAGAGAACTGCACCAGACCATTTTTGCTCTTGAATAAAATCTTGCTGTCAGCATCAGACTAAGACAATTCAGAAACTGTGGAGAAGAACCTTTCTAATCTTCTAATCAAACCTTCTAATCAAAGGTGGGAAATGGAACTGAAGCAACCCCAAGCAGAATTCATCCTCCCTTACAGTTAAATCAGAAATGCATTAAATATACCAAATGATTTATTTATTTTAAATTTACTTTTGCAATAGCACAAACATTGACTCCCAATAATTTCTGAGTTGTTTAAATCTGGGGTTTTTTGTGTGTGCGTTATCTGTATTTGGTTTTTTACCTTTTATTCCCCCTAGAGCTTCTGAATCCAGAAGAAAATTTGAACAAAATAGTGAAAAAGTTATATCACAGATAAGAAAAACCTGCTATGGAAAGGTAGATGATAAAGAGCCCATGTACGTCTTCACTGACAGACTGCAAAAACAAGTAGAGTATCAAAAAATCCACACTGATATTCAACACTATATTGCAAATCCTTAGCCTAATTTTGGACCCCATTAACATATTTCTGACAGAGGGAGGATACACTGTAGGATTTATTTTATTTGCTTGGATAGAGAAATGTCAATGTTCAGAAAAGTTAATTTGTAAAACAATTGGTAGCTCTTACTAAATAAATTTAAATCTGGAAATTGTGTTCATTAATCACTGAGTTAGAGGAAAAAACACACTATTTGACTATTTCTTTTCCCTGAATAGTGTGTATAACACCTAATAAATCTAACCTAAAAATCAAAATGCTCTGTTTCAGGTATGTTAAAGTTGAATCTATAACTGTTCTCAATTTAGAACTGGGAGCTCAGTGCTAATCCAGTTCTTCCTAAATTCCCAGATATTTTTTCTTGTCTGCTTCTCTAGTGCATGCAAGATTTACCAACAAAAACATTTATAATATTCAGCTCTAATTCAGGATATTTCACCATTTTAAGGGCTGGAGGAAAGGACAAATTTGACTTAAGTGCTGAAGGAATCCTTGGGACCTTCTGGTACTGAGCTGAATTCAGTTTTAGAGACAACCTAAACCCTGTCATAAATCACAATTGCTTGTTTTGAGAATCTCTAAATTGAAGTTCTGTGTGTTCAAGGATGTTTGTTATTCAAGAGACTAAATATTTACAGACCAGTAGGTACATTCTCAAATACTGTCAATTCTCAAATAATGTCAATACTGAATAACACCAAGGTAAGGCAATTAAAAAACTTCTGCTTTTTTAGTCTTCCCTTGGAATATGCTACAGTAACATCTTAGTTGGCCAGGTCTTCTTTCTTATGCTGAATATTACTGATCGATTATTGTGTCTAAAGTGTTATCCTATTGTTATAAAGCCTGTGGCCTATTGCCTAGCCCAGCCTAGAAACATAAATATATATATATTAAATTACCCTTAAAGTATTGTAATAATCAAGTAATTTTAAAATGAAGTTTTATCCTTTCTCATCCCTACTGATTTTGGACTGATAAACAACTAATTCAGAGCAACTGCTGCAGAACCTGATCCCTGGTCAATCCTCCTGTATTTTTGTGCAACTTCCCCTTGATTCTATAGGGCAAACAGCACTTTTAAGGTGTGCACTTTCAAGGTGTGGAGGTACTTGCTCACTGGCTGTGAGATGGCAAACAGGGGCAATTTTGCTCAGATGATGGGCCTATCTCCTGCTAATTCCTGCTCCTACCAGAGCAAAATTATCGATGTTTAGCTGCTCAACTCCAGCACATTCAAATGCTGTTCCCATTGCAATTTTTACTGCTAGTCTCAAAGGGAACAATGTGATTCACTGTAACAAAGAACATAAGCAAGTGCAGTCAAACTGTATGCAGGAAAATTCCCGAGCCCATGTTCAGAGAACATATGTTTGGCACTAGGTCACATACAAAACAAATTGTTTTTTCAGTGATTTATTTTTTTTTCTTAGGTGTATGACTTTTCTTAGATGTATGACTCCTCCTTCTTTTTTTCTTTTTTTATTTTTTTTTTCAAATATGGATGTTTTTCTCAGTTCCAGGCATCTAGTGCTCTGTACATGAACAGAGACAATTTAAAATTAAATTGAAAGTCATATCCAGTGGCAACAAAACAACCCAGCTAAGTTTGACATGATAGTCTCTGACTGTAAATCATGTATTTTGCTAAGTGAAATTTTATTGAACTTGCATCCATACATTTCCTGTTCAAATGCTAAGGCCATCGCATGAATCACCAACTAGAGATGATGGAGGCCTGAATTAATTGAGTTTATTTCCAAAGCTGAACCGTGGCCTCCAAATTATTATTTTACTTCTTAAAACCTGTGCAATTTCCTTGTAATGATTACTTTTTTGCTAAGGTGCTAACAGTCCCCCAGGCATAGAATATGAAAAACTTAATCAAACTCATAATTAATTTGAGATCCCGGTTCTTCCTTCCATTCATGATAAAAATTAGGTGACTGTATGAACAGTCTCACTGAAACCCACAGGGATGCTACAAGAGGGAAGCATTGTTAACGTTGTAATGGCACTATGCTTGATTTCAATATTTCATTCAAAGAACACACATGGATTGCCATCAACTACCTTGGAATCAAAAATCTCATTTTCCTTTGCCAAACTTCTGCAATAATACTGTAGCTGTGTTAGTCTTGTGTTTAATGAGTTGGTTGTGGGATTAGTTATGTTAGTTATTTAGGTCACTATTAGCAATTTAAACTTCGCTCATTTGCACCATAAATGAAACTTTTATTTGAACACAGGGGAAAAATTGAATTTCCTTTCCAGCTGCAGTAATATCTGTAAAGATTACAAATTTGGCATTTGCAATCATCAAATGAGCAGCTGCATTAAGAAGGAAGCACATGTGAAAATAGCAGGATAACTGAGAAAAATAAATTGAAAAGTGTCTAAAACTATCAATCCTCATTTATTTTAATTTATTTATTCATCAAGAATACAAATTCTGGTCATGCATGGACTAATTCCTCTTCGCATCAAACTCTGGGAAGCCAAAATAACTCCAGCTTTTATCCCTGGTAGGGTGATGTAATTGGAAGCTGGAATTGGTCCACAGTTGGTTTTGCTTTAGGTAATTACTTTTTCTTAGGATATCAAGACTTTGCAGTCATTAGTTCATGAACCTAAACAATCCAGACACCCTAACAGATGGCTCTGGTAAATTATGTCATGCCAGCTGACACATAGTAACTTTTCATGTACATGAAAAAATTTTTAGTAATTTTTCATGTACATGAAAAAAGTTTTAGCCCTAAGAATCTGCAAGGCGTAGCTTATTGTGCACAGAGGTTTAGATAACACTATATTAACTTGTACCCCCTTAGGTTAAGGTCGTGTCCATAAACAGTTCCCAAAGGTCAGCTGATGCACAGTAACTTCCGAAACGGCAGCAACTTGCTCTAAGCAGCTCTAGAATTATGTTACCCGTCTTCGTTTCCTTCAGTTAACTGTACCCCTCTGCTGTATGTTAAATCTGTATAACAAAGCTGAAACTCTAACTACATAGGAAAAAAATAATCTGAAGATTTAGACTTCATACTTTTTGCATGTCTGGAAACATTTCAGAAATGCTGAACATTAGAATGAACTTTGAATAACCGATGATTAATTCATTTTCATGGTGAAAAAAAATGATTCCCAGCTTTCATATCTTGTATAAATCATCCCTCAGTTGTGCAGTCAGAATCTCTCCATATTCAAGCTACAATGGTACTACAGTGATCTATCACATTTTGCTGAAGCCAAATTGAATGATCAACTCAGATAATCCAATATTTGCCTCAGGTGATGCCAAAATGATGAGAATGCTGTGTCCCATTCATCACAGATAAGAAGAGAGAAAAAACATTCCTCACCTGTGAAAATATGGCTCATTGTGGATGGGATTCGTACCTTTGCAGAATAAAATGGTCTTCCAGCTGTACTTTACAGTTTGCGTGCGTTTTAATTCATCTTTGTAACATAGTTATGAAGTTTCTGTGATAAATAATTATTTAATTGAAATTTAAACTGGCAAAGGCTTTTAGAGTAGCAGACACACGTGGAGTTCTGCTGCTCTTTCTGAAGTCTAAAAATTCTTGACGGATAGTTATAATGCCAGAGCCACATGAAAGCAGGCTAGTAAAGTTTAAACAAGGTGCCAAAATGTGAGCTTCATTTATAGTGTTCTGTCCAAATGTCATTGGTTTTGATTAAAGATAGTTTTATTCACCTCATCAGTCCTATAGCAAAATAAACTAAGATATTCACATGCTTAGCAGCACAGCTTGGCTTTGTCTACTTCATCATATTCGATCTATACTCTAGTGAGATGCTCCTGGCAAACTACAAGAGTACATTCTCTACCAGTTGAAAGATATGATTACATCAGCAAATTTTCTGCCATCTCCATGTGCTTTTACAACTCTCTGAAGTAGATCTGAAGACTAAGACATTATTTCAGACACAGTTTATCATAGCAGTGTTTCAGACTGGGAGTCGAGTTGGGACTAATCTTGAGGTTAAGTATGTTATCTTCACCTACTCCCTATCTAGTTGAAGAGGAGACATTACTGTGTAAGACTCTTCTCTCACATACATACTCAGACATGTATATATCAGGTCACAAGAGGTGCTTTCAGATGCCCTGTAGTATTTCTGACAATTTGACTGTAAAAGTGGTGCGAATGACTAACATAAACCAGTCATCTAACTTCAGGGAAATAAAGTTACAGGAGATAAATCTGACTTTCCATATCTATTTTCAGTCAATAGCCATAAGCAGTAACAGAATCATAAATTTCACCTTATGGCAATATCGGCAATCACTGTGTTCAGTATTCCTACTGTATCTTGCTTCAAAATGAAAGTTATGCTTGGTCTATATTAATTGATTCAGACATAACTCTGTGTACAAACCAACCACTCATTTTTCTCATTTGGAATTATATTTATTGTTTGTCAGTGTAAGATCTTTGCCGATGTCTGAATTGTGTAGTTGAAAATGGATGGATATCACTATTGGAGTAATCTCTATTTTTTTCATTATGCCTTTTCAATATTGAATGAAGTCAGGATCAATTTTTGCCCAGCTCCAAATAGATACACATTTAGGGTTCATGTATAGACAAGCATTTATATATCTGGTAACACCAGTTGTCAGTAGCAGACCAAGAGCATGGTTCGACCAACATTTGGTCTGCTATGGGACCTCTCTGAGTCCATGTCTGTTGATACATCATTTGCAATTTGGAGCGTCCCAAGTGCTTAGGGGAAACCAGAGTTGAGGTGACAGACCAAAACTTAGTTCTCAAAAGAGGAAGATTTTTAAAATATTTGCTATAGCTAATATCAGTCCTAGAAAGATGTCATTAGGAAGTCCTACTGTGAAAAAACTCTAAAATGGGAGCAAAGTTAAATATCAAACTATCTGAGTAACTTAGGAAAAGCTTCCAAAATTTCCTGTCATGCTGTCATTTCACTCTGCTAACAGAACAATAAGCCACAGACTCTTTCTCTTCCCTTCCATTTGACCACCTCTTCTGTCCTCATCTTTTCCCAGTTGCATGTTGTAAATATAATCACTCTCCTTGCTGGAGCACAAGAACAAAGTAGTGCTGTCAGTCCAGGTCCCATCCCAGCACAGGGGAACCAGGCTGCTTACTTCTAAGCAGCCATGGGCTGAAGGCTTCAGAGTTTTCTTGTACAAAATAAAAAATATACTCCTGAAAAAAAAAATGAATTTATGACCATTGACTATGAATAGACAAAGATCACATCTTGATTTTTAATATCACAGAATTTATACATATATATTACTGCTTTGGTCAGGCAATATTCTGAATGATTTAAGGTATTTACAGTAATCAGTATAAATACATATAGCCAGATACTAGGACATTTTAAGTAAAACTGGATTGAAATTAATACATGAATCTTTACACAATACAAGGGAGACAATGATTACAAAAAAACTTTCAAACTATTTACTATAAAAGAAAAACAAGTTTCCTATTGCCCTCCAATCTTTGCAAAGGAGATAGCTGAGGTTACCAGTACCATAAAGCCTGAAAGATTCAGAATGTGAATCTGAACCTTATGGCATGTATTTGGAGGTTTTGTTAAAGACACAGGAAGGGAAGAGATTTGAGGGATGTATTTCATCATGAATATGTGGGCTGGGGACATAATTTGCCCCCACTGCAAATGTGGATAAGGCATCTTTTTCACTTAGCACGGTGCTCTCCTTCAATTAATAAAAGGCATAAAAAGCCCAGGTTAAGTGGGCATGTACCAGAACAGTATGTACAGATGGTAACTAGAATTTAAGCACTTAGAGAACAGGAATGTAGCACATAGCTTTGTAAGATTAATTGCACTTTTCAGAGCACTTCCACTCATCATCCTGCTTGCCAGCAAAAGGAGGTGAGGGACAGGTTACCTTTCATTTCAGCACATCACAATGGAGTAAGCACAACAGCCTTCAGAGAGCTCTGAAGCATTCACACCTGTGTGCTGGAGCAATACTTCGTACCACATCAGTTTACAGCTTAATCATAATTAGTGACATTGTCAAAAAAAAAAAGTATAGGTGTTTCTTTTCCCCCCAGCCAGATAATTAATTAAATATTATTGGTAAATTTATACACATAAGGAGCTGCAGATTGTACGCTCTTCAGGATACAAAGATTAAAATGTCTCTGTAAAAGTTATTTTTGTATACATACAGTTAGCATAAAGATTCTTGTAATCAGAAAATATTTACGTATCAGTATCTTACACATACACACATACATAGCTGGATGCACAGAGGAAATAAAATATTGCTTGACCTGGGATTTCAAAAAAGTTTTTGCTATTCTACTCATAGGGTACAGGAAAGTTCCTCGCCGTTCAAGCTTAGCATTGTCTACAAATGCCAGACTAAAAGGCCCATGGCTTTGCCCTTTTTGCTGACTCCATTTGTCCAGTCCCAAAACAAAGTATTGAACAGGGAATGGCAAAGCTAAAGGATTAGGTGTGGACTGTAGGAAAAGTAGACAATCTAGGAAAAACATTATGTCCCTTCATTCATAAGAGGTTAAAAATAGAAGAAAATGTTTGTTTGATTAGTTCCCCAGATGTTTAACAAGGATATTCCACCAGGGTGGGCCCTGAGAGCTCAGCTGGTACAGCACTGCTGGGGCGGATGCCAGGAAGACACTTAAAGTAGAGTCAGAGCACAAATAAAGGGCTGTGTCCCTCCTGCCAGAGAAGAGGGAACCATCGCATTCTCCATGATTGGCTCTTCCAGGAATGCCTTTATAGAGAAATTAATGCTTTATTTTGAGAAAAAAAAAAAAATATGAAGGTAACAGTGGTAAAATGTTCTCTCTTGTGTGAGTTTTACTGCTACAACAAAGACTTTACCTTACTTGAATTTTGTAATGTATTGTTTCTTACAAAAACTTACACCATAACTCTTAACAACCAAAGAATGAGTGCCTCATTAAAAATGAGTTGCTAGGAGAAGGCAGGAGCACAGAGCTTAAGATATTAAGCTGTATGGAGAGCTTCTTCGCAGAGAGGTGGTTCAGGTGTTCTACATGTCACCTTCAGTTTTAATCTTGGCTAATGAACTTTTTTAATCTTTTTTTTTCACTAGTTAGCAAAGCCTATTTATGTTCTTTACACTGAATAAGACCAGAAAAATCTTACATCCTGTTTCTGAAATTCTCATCTTTCAGCAGGAGAAGGAAAGACAACAATGCATTGTTGTGCTGGTTTTGTGTTTTTCTGCACAGCCCTAAGTTACACTCAGCACTAACAAATTTATCATGTCCTGTGCATGAATTTAAGAATTATTAGCATCCCATCAAAAACACTGATGTTAGGAATGATTTGTGTCCCTAAAAACTGTGTAGTGCTATTTATGGCACCTTAGAATAACCTAGATCCTTGGAGCACCCGTTCAACACCTGAATCGCACCCAAAATAAACTTACCTTTGAAAAGTAAAATAGAGGTTCAGGCTGTCCTACCTAAATGAAATAGATGCTAAAGGGAAACTATGTGATGACATTGTTATGTAAACTTAATATTTAGATGGAAAAAGCTGCTGGATCTATTGTGTTTATTGAATTTCTTAAAAGGATTCATTATGAACTGTGGAATGAACGCAAGAGCTAACTCAGCTTTACAGAAAAGCAGATAATAACAAGAGACTGGGGTTTTCACTCTTTTATTTAGATTTCTAAGTTTTACCTTTCAAAAGACAAGTCAGAGCTACTCTGCTTTGGCAATGGAGATGGAGGACGTTCTCCCAGTAAAGTGATGGCCAACCCACCCACTCAGGGAGAATTTTTATTCTTCAGGGTGGGTTTTGTGCTTTCATCAGTTTCACAGTTTGTCAGCCTGAAGAGCAAATCTATATTTTCTAGCTACCTGGTGAATATACCTGGCTGTTTTGCAATATGAGTACCATTTGCTTCAGAAATTCTTCTTTGCAAAAAGAAACTGAGGTTTATTGGGCTGAAAGTACAAGCACATGGAAATGACAAATGGTAAGACCTTGGTTCTAGCTTTGTCATGAAGGCTACTATATATTCTTTTTCCTACATTGTATGCATAAGCAGTCGTTTAAGTAGGGATCAGAACCTATAATTTCCTGGTGAGATCCTAAATTACCACTTAGATCATCGGCAGGATTTCTGCACTGGGCACAGAGTGTGTCATAGAACAATTTATTGGACAATTTAATGGACTCGCCTAAAATTGACCTGAATATCTTGTAGAATTTCCTTCCAAATCTGTCCAGCATTTTTAATCTGAGCTTTTTGTCAAATTAATCAATTCTAAAAATAGTCTTAATCTTATGTTTCACTCTGGCATAGTATTTCTTTTATCATTGCCTTAAAATAGTACAAAGAATAAAGGGACACAAACACATGGTAAGTATCTGCCCATTAAGTGGTTTAAATGACTCCTAAAAATATTGTAGAACATTGACTCTTAGTGAATTTTGAGAGGAGGTTGGTTTTAATTGGATATCTTGGCTGCTATAGGCTGCAAAAGGAAAGAAGATGGTTAAAGGTATACCACAGTCATAATACACCATTTCTACATTTCATTATTATATTTAAGCAATTATATTTTTATTTAAATTTTATATAATGTATAAAATTTTATACATATATGCATATATAACACATTAGTATATTGTCATATATTTTGTATATGGTTGTATTTCCTTCTAGAAGAGAATAATCTTTAACCCATAGCTTATACTTATAGACTTAGCAGGCTTAGCCTGTAAGTCAAGTTTATCAAGTTTTAGCATCATAACAATGGAACAATGTGATGCAGTTAACAATAAAATCTTTAGGTTAGAGTTATTTTTATGCCCACAAAATTTTAAAAGAGTTTTATTCTTTATTTTATGGGGCATTCAAATACTTTGATCCTGCACGTGGTCCTTAAATCTACTGCACACCTGTAATTCTTTCTAACCACTAATGTTAACTGCTCCCTCAAGAACACTTGGGAAATTGTCCTCAGGACAAAAGCAGAAGCAAGGCATAGTTTCATGGTTCCTTTGCTTGATCTTTTACACCTCTAACAAAACTCCACCTTGACTTCAGGTGACAACACTGGTAGAGATGCTTATATGTAACCGGGTAAAACCTAGCAGTGTTAAAGCATTTGGTAAACAAAAGTTGCTGACTTTGTTTAGAAGATCACAATACCACACATGGAGAAGACAGGAAACTATCTAGTGAATATAACGATGGTGAATGGAAGAAGGGTTGAGAAGCAATCTTTCTAGGCCACCACCCTGAATTCACTTGTTCCTCCCTAAATAACGGTCAAGTGTTGTCTCAGTGATTCAAGGTATGTCAAGCCATTGGCAGGCAACATGACACTGAGCAAATGTTTGGATTTGCTGCCTGATTCCCTGCATTTCAGGAAAAAGAAATCCTATACTGCATAAACTCTTCTAGCCATCCACTGCCTGTTTTCCTCTTTTCCACATTAAATGGTGAATCAGATGCTGCTAATCAATTGAGTATAAGTGACTTCCACTTAGCACTGCCAATTAACTCTGCGTGAGGATCTGAACTTGTGTTTTAGACCACTGTAATTCTTCCCTTCTTAACAAGAGCTTCACTCTTAGTACTGCTGTTTTTGAAAGCTGTGTTGAAAAATTACTGAGTCTTAAGTAGCATATTATATTTCCCTGTTGATTCATATAAATTGGGCTCTGCAAAAGCAAAATTGTCTGCTGTACATATGATCTGAGGATCACAGACTGTTTTGTCTTAAATCCTAAATAAAAGTTAATAAGAAAACATGGGAAACCTGTAAGTGTGTCTTCACTTCATTTTTCATGCTCATACTTGCTTGGAAGAAGAGTAGCTTCTCTTATGGGAATTCAGGTGCCTGACCTGAGAAGCCATTTTCAGCCAAAGGCACTCTTTCGCAATTAATGCATATCATGCTTTCAAATTTAGAGCACAGGTTTCCATAGCAAACATTCCCTATAGCAGACTAGTGCATCACACAGCGTAGTCACAATATGGTTACTTGTGCACATATATATGCTTAAATAGTACTTTTGTTCTTAACTCCCAAAAAAGTTGTGTTGAATACGTATATTAAAAATCTTTGATTCTTTCCATTTATTTCTACCTTAAGATGAAATATTAACTCTTCATTTATGCATGGCTTGTAATGGTTGTAATGTATGGTCGTAATTAACTTCCTAGGAAATTAATTCATATCCACATATTCATATCCACAACCAATCTTGAAACAATCCACCTGAATATAGTACATAGATGACTGTAATTTAAATTAATAAGAATGCCATTTTAACAATAACAGAAATGTAAGGAGAATGAAGGTGAAATTTGGAGCTTCTTGGTCTTCAATAAAATTTAAATACAGTGCTATTTTTCAAAAGTGAACCCTGGTTTTGATTATAATCATCCCCTTGTTGATTTGGTAACACCCCATTAGAATTGAGGGTGTTAGTCTCTGCAAAAGTTTCAAAAATGTCTCCTAGCTCTCGGGTCTCTGCTAGGCTGATGGCTGATCTCAGTCACACCGGTACCAAACAGTAATAATTCCACTGAACAGAGTTACACCAAGTTACTATAAACATTAACTCAGCCTTGTGGGCTATTACATCAGGTATAAACACCTGTGCATCTAACAATATCAGAGGCACAAGCATCTTCCACCCGGTTCTTCTCGCTCCAGGGATATGCCTACATTGAGCAAAGATCTTGGATTCGCTTTGCCCATCCTCCAGATGAGGCAAAAATGAGCCAGGCTAGGAAGTAGTGTGACCACAGTAGTTCAGTGCTGTGTCCAAGACAGCTTCAGACAGCGGCATGGTTGGCATCCTGATTTCCATTGGGGCTTTCAGACCCTAAGATGGAAGGAGAGATTTTTCATTCAGCTGCCCATACAGACAGGTCTTACGGGTCTTTGGATGCATCTCTGTTAATAAATTAAACAGAAACTGGGCAGAGGTGTGAGAGCAGGAATTTGTCCATTGCATTTTTACACTGACAGCATTGTTCTTGCATCATTTTGGTAGAGGCAGTCTTCCAGATGATCCCCAGGTATACAGTTTGGGAACTGAGACAGACCTAAGACCATTTCTAAATACAATTTGTGAGGAGTTACCCTGTCTTGGGACTCAGGACAGTTTAGTAATATACAGTCTGATCATGCCACCTCCACCCCTGAATTTTGTCTTGAAGCAGTAACATTCAGACTTCTTTATCCTGCCAAAGTTGCAACATGGTCTGAGAGTGACTACACGATGATTTTCTGGCTTTATACACACAGAATTCCCTTTGAGGCCCAGAAGCAGGCTATTGCACTCACTTAACCCTGATTTAAGGAGCTGATGTGACTCTCACTGACGTCGATGGAAAGATTCTCACAGATTCCATAAGAGGGGAATCATGGCCCAGATAGCACAGAAAGGTGCATGGCTCAAGGAGTTCTCCAGGGAAACTACTCTTGCCACTGACTGTAGTAAGAGAAAGCAAGACCTAGTTATACATCTATAATAAATCAAGGTCTAAATATGCACAAAATTAATTGGATGCCTCGGTTCATAGGTCAATATATATTGGCAGAAGATTTTTGTCTCCAGTCTAGTTCAGAACACAGCCATAATAAACTTTCTTTCCCATTTTAAACTTTCCTGTCCCAACCATAAATCGTTTTAGCTGAGTAAAGTGAACTGATAAATCTGTCTCTTTTGTTATTATACCTGATTATTAGTTCTGCTTCATCTTGCTAAAGATGTACATGAAAAAGTACCTTTTTGATAACTAGGCGTAATATATTGCAGGTTGAAAATAATATTGAGTGCAAATGTAAAATTTTTATAGGATTCATTTCAAAAGTTCAGTAAAGGATATTTTCCAGGTGCAGATACAGTCATCACAATTAGGAAATGACTTCTCAACGTTCAACATGTCTTTTAAACTTTCACACATTTTTTTCAATGTTAAGGGTTGAAAATACTTTTTTTACGGTGGATATCAAACCCAATTGACTCATAACCACATCCTAGGTGGGATGATGATTAGGACTTAGTAGGTAAGCTGGGAGAAAAATGAATTCAGTGACAGGGCAATTCTTTATCTCTAATACAGGAAAATTCATGCTTTTCCATGATAACTTCCTGCTGGATATTTGATACATTGAAGCCTATGAGAACTGATGTCAGCAAAAGGACTTGTGCAATAGCTCTGTTGCGTATGGCAGAGGCTTCCTAGCAGGCATGCCATAACCTTAGAATTTGCTCCTTTCTACGAAATCAAGTACTGTGAATGTGATATTCTTCAGGACATACTACAAAATCCATTTTATCACTAGACATTTCCACTGAGGAAGGTTTTGAAGGCACTAGAGAGAACTGTAATCATTTTAGTAAAGAATTACTGTTGGGATAGGGAAAAGAAGGGAATAAGGTTTGCAATGGATTACCTGAAATTTCTTCACTTTGAGTATAAATGTATTTTCTTGTAGAAGCATGGAGACATGGGCCTTTTTGGGGGCCTTTATAAAATCAAGGCAAACATAGAGAAATAAAACCATGGATTGGCTAGGGTTTTTTGCTCACAGCATCCTAAATTACCAGCAGCAAAACTTGTAAGGTTTTTCACTTGAAAAGCCAAACTCTAGCCCTGTGATGGCAACTGGCCCTACTTCACTCTGTTTTACATTTGCACTATTCACAGTACCACTTATTGAAGCCTAGCAAACACACAGTTGCAGAAGAGCTGCCTTGAACAAAACAAAAGACTTTAAAAGCTCAGCCAAGGTCCCTAAAAGAAGCAGATAAAAGAAGGAGCCAGTTACCAGCCAATATAGCCCTTAGGTAATTCCCATCTTAGGGCTGCTCTGAATTACTTCAAACTATAATGGGACGCTAGAAATCAGAAAGTTCAAACTAATATTGCCAAGCACAGGGCCATCCTGAGCTTTCTCTCTTCAGCAGTACAGCCATGCTTGTGAGACATAATCAACAGTGAGTGCTGTATGGAACCCCCTAATCAAGAATGAAATATTTTTCCTTTCCTACTTTGCTGATGAGCCAGTGTGTGGGTGTAATGGACAGAGAAACCTCAGCCTACGACTTTGGCATTGTTATGGCTCTTCTGTGGACTAATGCCTTATCAGCACAGAATGCACAAAATGAAATGAGTTTGTTTTGGGGCAGAAATCCTGTTCTCACTCCTTTGTTGAATGGGCATATCAGACTCCTGATGCATGAATTTAGATGGAAGATTGCCTGTGGTCAGGAGGAGATTTGCATTTCTTTTGCCACTGCAGTTACCACCCATCCGTTGTCGGCTGCATCCATCTCGGCCCTCATCCACATCAGCAGTCCCCACAAACTGTGTGAGAAGCCTAACTCAGTCACGGTGATGATCTCGGCAGTCTGGAGGCTCCTGCATACAAGGTCAAGGGGAGAGATGTGCAGCACTCACATTGTACTGGCATCAGACAGTTGGTATCTACAGCAGCAGTTTGTTCAGATCAGGAATGCATTTTTAAAGCTGTGGGGGATTGACCTTGGCTGGACATCAGGTGCCCACCAAGCCACTCTTTCACTTCCCCTCTTGTGGTGGACAGGGGGAGAAAACATAGAACAAAAGCCTCATGGGTTGAGATAAGAACAGAGAGATCACTCAGCAGTTACCATCACAGGCAAAACAGACTCGACTTGGGGAAATTAATTTAATTTATTACTAATCAGATCAGAGTAGACTAATGAGAAATAAAATAAATTCTTAAAACACCTTCACTCCACCCCTCCCTGCTTCCTGGGCTCAACTTCACTCCTGATTTCTCTCCCTCCTTCCCTCAAGTGACACGGGGATGGAGAAAGGGGGTTCCTGAAAGGTCAGTTCATCAAATGCTGTCTCTGCAGCTGCTTCCTCCTCAGGGAGAGGACTCCTCACACTCCTTCCCCACTCCAGTATGGGGTCCCTCCCACGGGAGACAGTCCTCCACAAACTTCTTCAACAAGAGTCCTTCCCATGGGCTGCAGTTCTTCATGAACTCCTCCTGCGTGTGTCCTTCCATGGGGTCATAAGTCTTTCGAGCAAACCTGCTCCAGCATGGGCTCCTCTCTCCATGGGGCAGAGGCCTGCTCCAGTGCAGGCATCCCATAGGGTCACTGCCTCCTTCAGATATCTACCTGCTCTGGCATGGGGACCTCCATGGGCTGCATGAGCTGGCTGTCTCCCCTGCAGTCAGTGCCATCCAATTTCAGGGGGGGGAAATATAACTTTCTAAGAACCTTAGTTGCTTTAGAAGTTGGCAGTCTTGTACACTGCACTTAAGCACTCAAGGGAAGACACAAGGGTGTGACAAGAAAGGGTACAAAGGAAGGATAAAAAGATACCTCATATGGCATCCACCAACTTGGTTGTACGTTTGGGCTTTTGAAATAATATGTTTGTATTTGATTTGTTTGTGTTTGGTCTGTCATGGCAATAGTAGAACAATATTTATGTACTAGTAATTACAGTATTCTCCTTCCCTCCCCAGTAGCATAGCTATAGTTTATAGTCTGTCAGTATTTCCATTACAGAGTCCATTTTTCAGAGGTCAATAACTCAGCCATTTTAGACTGCATCAGCTCAAAACTTGATATACGAGTTGTCAAAGATTCTTAATTCATTTTTTTATCCCCAAGATGGAAGGGAAACATTTGTGGGGTTTTTTTGGTAATTTATGAGATTTTATTTTATTTTTGAGCTAAAATTTGGCTTTGCCTCTGAAACTGAAATGTTGCAGATAAGTTGTCACTAATATGGGTTAAGCCTTCAAGATATTTTAAAGTACAACTAAACAGCCAAAATATCCAGATAAAAAGGACAGCTACTGAATAGTCAGTGCAGACGGTTTTTATCCTTTTTTAGACTGCAGAGTATATTAGTCTTAGCTGTTGTCCGACTGGTAAATAACATGCTATGGGTTTTCTAAGAGGAGCATGTTATGCACAAAACAAAGAAAATAAAAAGGCTTTGATTCTCATCTTAGGCCACTTGGTGCAATTCCATCCAAGTGCTGGACTTCTGCCAGTCTGTGGCACCGGAAATTTAATTCCATGCAGTAAATACAAATGAAGATGCTTCTGTCAAATTTTATATCCACAGCAACTCTTTCAATTGCATTAGGGACCCACGAAGGCATGAACTCAAGTAGAAACATCATTAATGCCTAAGCTGTCTTACTACAGTGGAGGTCTTCTTTGTGAAATAAGGATATATTTCTACCATATCCAGAGAGACACCTGGAGCTTGCAGTGTGGTCACTGGTTTTAGCCACATTTACTATGGGATGGTTAAGGACTCTCTGAAAGCTGGACTCCATTGAATAAGTAAGTACATCTTTTTATGTCAAAACATCTTAAAGGACAAACTGAGGACAAGGGTATATAATACAGAAGCAGTGAAAGATGCTTTCGTTTTTCTGTGCTGACAAAAACTTGAATGCAAACATACAGGCTTCTGTTTCCAATAAGCAATAACATTGGCTGTATTGTTATGACAAGGGAAAAGGAGTGTTGACCCTTCCAGTCTTCCAAGCAAGAAGAAAGTCTTTGATCCACTTGAAGGGCCCAGATGGAGTCCCTGTTCCCACAAACCTACACCGCAGTGTGACAGTGAAAGACAAACAGGCACAGACAAGGAGAAAGCTGACTGAATAAATTAATGTGTTATGTGTTATTGTTGTGTCAGCAATTTAATTCCTGTGTATATTGTATTTCTTATTATAAAGATGATATTAGAAAATAATAAACAACATAGCAAAGCAAAACCATTAAACAGAAGGTACTTATTTTGCATCCACTATAGCTCCCATAAAAAATAAAACTGAAAAGGCAACTCCTGGATAAATGAAAAAATAAGAACAGCAAGAAGTTTTAATAAATGGTGACTGCAATTTTTCTCACTAGCTGCTAAGAAAAAGCTCATATGTTTAATTCATAACCAGTATACTGAAGTCACATCTATTGTTCTTTACCAAAAATTAACTTGGTTATACCAACAATGCAAGTCTGGGTATTTTTTCCCCCCAATTGGTTTTAACTATTTTACTCAGTCATGAAGGGCTAGCTGGCACATGCACCAAAGCACAGTCATCCAGAGGGAAGCCAACAAACACCAGAAATTGTGTGTATCTTCTTCCTGAGCCAACCTGAACGCTTTTTATTCTGCATTTTCTCATTGCAGTAATGTGCTGCTGTACAAGAGCTATAGGCAGCTGGCTACCTTCCTCAGAGCCTATTTGCATATTTAGGTATAGAATACATTAACACATTGTCAGCCAGCCTCACTCTTTAAGATATGCTGTAAGCCACAGAAAAGATGGAGGTATTGCAATGTATGTGAAATATTTGCAATATTCTACAATATATAATGATCGATTACAGTCTACCAAACCTTTGAAACTTCCACAGCAAAGGTAGACTATCACTGCAAGATGTGATTTAGCCTTCATATGGTTTCATTTGAAAAACACTGTATGAATGTGCATTCATATTTACTCCTGGTTCTCACAAAATTTAACTATAAATAATCTGTAAAAATAGCCCTTACCTTGAACTTTTTCTGCACTTTGTAGGAAAAGTTTTTACACCACTTTTTTTATACCACAGAGTCATCAAAAGAAAATGCCAGTAAAGCCAAGGAAACATTTATTTTTACTAAATGAAAATGGGAAAATATCCTAACTAACTCAAGTACTATTGCACTTAACATAAACCCTGTAGATTGTATAACAGAATGCAAACTGTCATAGTTCAGTTGCAAAATCCTAGTGAAGTGTCAGAGAAAATTTTCAAACCAGAAAATATTCCTTTTGTATTTTGACAGACTTAATTCTTGTCAAAGCACTGTGGGCAGGAAGTTCCACTCTGAATAGAATTTTATTAGTCTATAGTTCATATTCATGCTGTGCAGAATATATAATTGTGGAAAGTATGAGCCTCCTCTGAAACTGCTAACCAAAACTATTTTCCATTTAAATAAATTCATCTCACTCAGCTTCAGTATCTGAAAATGCATGTATCTAATCTAGGGAGTTGTTTAGCCTTTTCCTCTACCCAGTGGACAGAAATAGAAATCCCAGTGTTCTTCATTTTAGCTGCCTTATACCCTTTCCTTACAAAACAGTACATTTTCCCCCAGTGGCATCTGATTTCTCAAATAAGCAGGGAGCTTAGACTAGGTGCATAACTGTACTACAGTTATAGTTAGGTGAAATGAATCACAAGTGTCTAATTAGTTTGCTTCGCATTAACTTCATTCATCTGATCACTACTTGGAATGAACTTGAATAACAAGCATGACCACGACTTTAGTTCCACAACAAAGTAGTTGTCAATGTATTTCTACCCAAACCGTGACAATCACTCTTATGCCACCTTTAGCATTCATGAAGATTAATAAATGTATCTCTATAGTTCAAAGCTTGTTGCAGATGTCTAATGGATTTATCTCATGTGTATCACACATTTTAGACCCATTTTGCCAGTGCAAATGATAAGTTTACTTGATGTGCCTAGGAAGCAGTGTAGTACTCTACATGTACTAGAAGAGGTTGCCCAGAGAAGCTGTGGATGCCCCATCCCTGGAAATGTTCAAGGCCAGGTTAGATGTAGCTTTGAGTAATCTGGTCTAGTGAGAGGTGTCTCTGCCCATGGCAGGGGAGTTGGAACTAGATGATCTCTAAGGTCCCTTCGAATTCTAACTTTGTGCAAAAGAACACAATATTAAATATAATAAGTCTAACATGTCCAGAATACACTAGATTCACTGAATACACAATTTGCACATGCACAGTCCTGGTCATATGAGATTTCCAGATAACCAGCCCAGACTGTCAGAAACTAAGCTAAGGGGTTCTACTACCCAAATGATACAATAGTGAATTTTATACTTCTAACAGTGGAGTTAGCCAGCAGAAAGTTTAACAGTTCCACGCATATCCAGATCCACTAGTTTTATTGTCTTGCTCAAAAAGAATTGCCTTAAAGTCAATTCAGAGTATATTCATTAATGTTGTTCCTCAAATATGGGCCACATTTTCAAATAGAGTCTTGGATAATATTTATTTCAACACAAACAATTCTATGTGACACAAAATGAAATAATTCATAAAAAACAAGGCTCATCAAGCTGAAGACTATGTCTCTGAGCATGGCCAAGGATGCTTAAGAGGTCATATGAAAAGCAGAGTAATTAGATTAAGAAACTTCACCAATATGCCCTCCCACCTTCCAGCAAATTGTGGCTCAGTGATTTCATCAGAGGCAGTACCCTTACTTTTAAATGGACATATCTTGGTCAAAATATGACATAGAAGATTCACCAAAGTTGCACTGGAGGACTGCTTTCTGCACACAGAATTTCTCTAGAGTGTTTGTTTCCACACTCTGGAAAATATTTAAGTAGCAGTAAATGAGAGGGAGTTTGACAGTGAAAACTCTACAAGGGGAGAACACAAGAGTACAGCCTGGCTCCAGGGAGCACTTTCTGATTTATGACATGTAAAACATTGCCCCTGGGAGAATGAGAACATCCATTCACAAAGAGCTTACTGAAGCTGTCCTAAACTAAAATATAGCTTCAAACACCCTCAGGCAGGGGAAGGTCTGTATGAACAAGTGTTCTGGCTTTTGGGCTATTGGGAGAAAGAATAAAGAGGATTATTCCAGATTTTTGAGAGGAGGAGAGATAAAGGTGTGAGTTTTAGTACCTGAACAATACCTAACACTAAGATTAAAGCTTACAAAACACTAGGAGCTTCTTGTATAAATCTGTCAGTCCATTTTCAGCTTGCAATGCATTGTCTTTGCAGTTTCAGCAGTCAAGATCTGCTTTATGCATCAGCCAAGGAAAAGCTTTGTAGTGTTTTTGTGGTTGGATTCCAAGTACAAATTCTTGCTTTTATACTGACGTGCAAGGTCCTGCTCACGATTCTGAACTTATTGTACTCAAATCTATAAAAACACACATCAAGACCTTTCCTGCACCAAGGATATTATGAAACTCTTTGCTATTGAGACACAGGTTGTATTTCAAAGCTACTCTAAGCAGCAACATTCTCTCAAATTAACTCTATACTGCAATGTGCAGCAATTTTCCTCTTACCTTGGGACTGGTTGTTCTTTTGAAAACATAGTGGATGCAATAGGTACAGAGAATAGGTAGCATATCTGCATTTTCCAAATTGGTCAATAACTGCAGCCCATTGCTACTAGGAATGGTAAGTGATTCGCCACCAGTATGGAAATATGGCCACCTACAATGCAAATTGAAGTGAGTTAGCAGGGCAAAGTCCAAATAAGAGCTGCCACCTTCCATATGACTCTTGCTGCTTCTTCAGATCCTTCCTGAAAGCTCCTTTTTATTCACAACCCCATTAAAAAATTATTTGTGTGTGTGGGAAACCTCGGCTGGTCCGAGGGATCGGAATGTGAGCTTAACATCGACCTTGAGCAGATACCAGTGTATTCTTGGAGAGGCCTGAGAGTCCTGAGAAGAAGGGAGTCAACAAGATTTAGGAGCTGTCAGCCTGCCAACAGAGGAAAGTTACCGAAGTTGCAGCAGAGAACAAAGAAGGAAAAAGTTATCCAATTATGAACTGTTGATCTTTGACTGAACCAATTATGTATGGACACACGTTCTTAAGAAAGATATAAAAAGGCTTGTTAAAACAATAAAGTTGGGTCTTTTGGGCTTTTGCTCACGGAATTATGTGTGTGTCGTGTCCGTCTCAACAACGACATGTGTGGTGTATGGTGACTGCCACTTCTCATGCTGTATAGAATACAGAATACAGAATACAAGCGATGGTTTCCTGCACCTCCCAAGGCTTAGGTTGCCAACTCTGGGATGAGGGTAGTCCTTTTCTTAGGAGCCTGTACCTGTCACAGCAGGGTACTGATTCCTGGTGTGGCTCAGCAAAGTTACTGATACAAAACTAAAACATTTCACGTTGGTCCTGCTGTACTTGGAAGGCTGAGATCGCCTGCAGGGTAAGCCTGGGTGCACAGAGCAAATGACTTAGCACTGTGGTTTTTGTCTCTCACTTCTTTCACAGGTGTGTCAGCTGCATTTTCAAATCCTGTGCCAAGGTCTCCCTAAGCCTATCAGCCTTACTCCTTCTTGCATATAACAGAGCAGCAGACACTGAGAAAGGTTCATTTCCTCCTTTTGCACATCTCCCTGGTGTATTGGCAGGGTTATCCCAGAATGAATTTATATTTCATAAATTTTGATGGTAGTGCTCACTGCTTCAGACTTTATTTACACATGTGCAAAAAGGCCAATGACTTCAATTTAGGCATGAGGCTCTTCCACTTGCGCTTACTTTGTAAAGATATAAATGACGATGCAATAAGCAGGAGAAGGTCAGTGCTTCAAAAATTCAGAGCAAAAGGAGACTTACTGGAGAATCAGCACCACTGCACTTCACTGAATAGATTCTTTTATATAACAAATGTATTTATTTCTATATTTAAAAATCCATTGTTTTCATGCTTTTCAGTGTAACAATTCTTGCACAGATTTATCCAACATTGATGATGAAACTGATTTCCATTTTGCAGTAGGTCAGGTTTAAACATTAAATGGTTGTCCTTAAAAGAAAAAAAAAGCAGTAGTTTTTCTTGAACCATTTGGAGGAAAGAAACTTTTGTAGAAATAACTATGTACATCTTTATATTTACATAATTTTTTTGGTAACTGTAAAATACTTAACACATTAATAAAACATGCACTAAGTAATAATAATACAGGAGCTGGAAAAATCAATGTGAACTAAAGCTCAATTAAACAAATAAACTTTCATTAAAATCAGACTTTTGAAAAAGCACATAGAGATAGGATCAAAGCTGAAAACGAAACCACTTCAATTTCATTTCAAATAGACTTGCTAACGAAGTGCACACACTTCAAATGATTACTACATGTTGTGCAGGTTACTGTAAAAATCACCTAGAGCAAACATTTGTGTTGAATATTTGCATCATATTTTCCTGGAATAATCATCCGGCTTTATGGCCTTTCACATATTGTATTTTTGTCTTTTTGTCACTGAGACTAGGCTAGACCAGAATAATTGTTGTTCAGGTATCATTTCTTGTTTTCAAAATGTATAAATCAGTGTTTGTGAGTTATAAGAAGCTACAAAATATACATTTTGCAAATTAACTATGAATAATAGAATAGAAGATCTGAAACTCCGTAGTTTTTAGTTTTGTGTTCCTTCATTTGATGCCATGAATAATGGTAGCACTTTTCCCTTAATGATGATGATGGTCTTTTGTACTAGGAACCATCTTCTCTGTTGTTATACCTTTGATCTCCCCCATCAGGCAATGAATGTTTTTTCTACTGTGTTTTTTGGTTTTTGTGGCCTACTGTGCTTCCCTTGCCATCCTTGTCTTCTCTCTAAACCTTTTATTCTTCATTTAAAATTCTGGTATTTTGCATTCAAATTCAAACCACTACCGTTGTTTAATTTTCTGAACTTCCCTCCCCAGGGTACTTATCAGTCCTCACTATCAAAAACCAGTATCCACTGAAGTCAAGGAAAAAAACGACAAAGTCTGCAGATTTCCAAGAGCTGTTTTACCTTTCTGAGCCAAGTACATTATCGATGTTGAACACATAAATGATAGTCACAGAGTGTGCTCTTGGCTGTGTGGGGATCAATGGCAACTTTCAATAGTCTCCAGTTCATTTGAGATTTCAGAAAAAGTAATTTCTTTGTCTGACAGTGTTGCTGCATTTCAAACACCTGAGGACATTGGAAGGTAGATTTCCCACTTCACCATATAGACAAAATATCTGACATTGCTCAAGGTGAGGTCTGTATTGCCAGAGCTGTGTTGCCAAACACTTGACTGAAGAAAGTGCTGGCAGGTTTGCTGCACAATCCTGGTCAGGGACAAGGATTTCTGGACAGAAAGAAGAGATCAGAGCTATCCACAGGCAATGTGGTTCCTAAGCAGAGGAGACAACAATGCCAAGGAGCAAGAGGACTGGAGACAATTTTTTAGCTCTGGTTTATTATCTAATTATGACTTAACTATCCATTTCTACAAAGCTGACCAAACCACTTCAAATATAGTTCTGATCAATAAGCTATTCTATGATCTCTATCACCTGAGAACGTTACACTTCTTTCAGAAAAAAATACATTCATAAATGTCTATATTTGTTTAATATTTAACCATGAAACCTCTCTGTTTTGATTACAGGTTGTGGTTGCTACTGCAGTGGAGTTTTCCCACTCTAATCATAATCACTGTGCCACTGGCTGCAGATGAATGCAGAACTACAAGCTTCAGTTCCTTGTTGATTACAAGATTTTCAGTTCATTACTTCCTCTTCTAGAAAACACTAAGATGCACAACCAGAATATTATTATTCTGCAGTGAATAGGCAGATTTATTATACAGAGTGTGAATGTAATTTAGATTTTTTGCTACTGCTCAGTAAACATCCTGTAGGGCTATACAACTGAATATTAGAGAAAATATTAAGTCAGCTCTTAGGAAACAGACTGGGGAGTATTTACAGTCTTACAGAGTTTAGTTTAGCAAGTTCCTTGCAGCTGTTAATAACAAATATGTTATGATGACCATTTAAAAACTGGCACTTGCTTTAGAGTAGTGCCTTTGCTGTACTCAGATCCAATGATTCAACATAGCGTTTTTGGCAACTTGCCTTCCCCCGCATACCCAGAAATATTAAGTTTTGAGAGAAATACTCATAGACAAAAGCCTTAGATAACTTTATCTACAGAAGAATGTGATTACCGGGGTAGATATACCTTACCAGACTTATTGAGAATAACAAAAAGCATTCAGCAGCATAGTCTATCACAAGGGAGCCTGAGGATCAACGCAGGTTTCTAAGCTATCTTAAAACTCCCATCATTCCATTTTTATTGCAATTATTACCAATGCGCACCAGAGGAGAATGAGTTCAGACATGCCTACAGTAGGCACCGCTGCAGCACTGACTGCACTGACAGCACTCTGCAGACAGAGGGATTGAGAGCAACATCAGCAAGTTTGCAGATGACACCAAGCTGTGTGGTGTTCTCGATACACCTGAGGGACGGGATGTCATCCAGAGGGACCTGGACAGGCTGGAGAAGTGGGCTCAAGTAAACTTCATG
>JAOQGH010000023.1:104319056-104330791 GCA_025769975.1 Gallinago jamesoni | reverse complement strand
GGGGGGCCAGACTAGATGACCTTTGAAGGTCCCTTCCAGCCCAGATGATTCTATGATTCTATTCTATGATTCTATGACTGCAGTACAGACCCATCCTAAGCACTATTTTATAACATCTTCCTGTAGAGCTTCCTACCTGATATGACAGCTGGTTCTGCTCATCTCAATGAGGAATGCCTCTGGACTGCAATGCTGTTAGTATCTGTAAACATATTCTATTTAATCACACATAAAGGCTAAATAGAAAACTCTTGCCAATGCCAAGAGTATCTTCTTCTAGTAAATAAGAAACAGCCACAGTCTGTTCATCCCTATTTTCCGGCCATACTGTTAAATAATTATGCGATCCTATCCAACAAGATGAATCAGTCTGCAGAGGAAGATGCAGCTGATCAAATTAACTAAAAACCAGCTCACAGCTCAAATGTGATCTTTGTTGAAATTGTATGCCCCCTCAAAAAAGCTGTAGTCACAACAAAGCCTGTTATTTGATGTAAGTCAATCACGTTTGGTTCAGAAGTAATCTCAGCTTGCACAGAATTTCTTTTTTTTTCCCCCAGCAATATGTTTATTGGGAGTTGCCTTTTAATTTCTTTTAGCATGGTTTGCTGTCAGTCACTACAGGTTCTGCAGTCATTTTGGAGATATCCTCTTAAATGTTTTATACAATGCTGCATTTTGAATAGCATTTGAAGTTGTTCAATTATGTACATTAGGAGGGGTATTTTTCTTGTCTAAAATTCCAAGAATGTTGCCAAAACATGTCACTTCAAAACTTTGTAATGTAACCTTCCTAAGTGACTGCATTTGAAAAATGTGTATAAGATGGATGTTGGTGATTTATTCCTGAGTCTGAGCCAGACACAGCCATGAGGATGCTTTAATGTCAATCATCCCCTGCTTCCCTTGACCTTTAGGAACAGCTTTCACGTGAACTGGGAGTTCTATCTCCTTTCCTTAGTGGTGCTGCCTAGCAGCAAATCTTCTTACCCACAGCTGCACTGCCAATGCACAGGGATGGACCCTGCCCCCTTGCTGGCACTCTCTTTTGCAGGTAAGAAACAAACCCGAAACTGTAAATTGCTTGTTAAATTTAAATTACAAAAAAATCGTTAAATGCATAAAAACACATGTAGTTAAATACATTATAGCTTGGAATCAATTTGTCCAAGAACAAAATGGCAAATTAAGAATTGCAGGTTATTTGGAACCACTCATAGAATAATTACTTTGCACTAGTTGTACTGCACAAAGGAAATTATTTAGATATTTCCTGTAAGAGTTCTCAGCCACTGCATTGCAGGGACAACTTTGAGTATTGCTAATACATAACAACCCCTAATGCTTCCACAAATGAAATCCTGTAAAAGGCTCCTATCATTAATCATTAGTTGTAAAGTGCCATCAAGCAATTTAACCTACAGAATGAGACCACTGTAGCAGACACAGTATAGTTCAATCTCTGTAATAATGCATATTCAATTATCTAGCTCATCTTCTGTCTTTATTATAATTGATAGTCACGCACTGCTGAACTGCAGCTCTCCATAAAAGATATTAGAGGAAAATGAAAAGATTGGCATGTGAGCATTCCTAACCATAGGGCATATAAAAAGGTCAATATTTAATCAATATTTTTCAAATCAACTTTGGTTTCAAAACAGTTCTCAATGCACCACCTTAGAGCAAGTCCATATACTTCAATCCCTGCCAAATGCAGCAGACATGCAGATGTCCACAAAGATGTCTGTAGTATTACATTACATGGTAACAGAGCGTAGGTGCAGACACTAGAGCTTGCTGCCAACTCTGCCACGTTGTTGGGGTAGCCTTGATGCCCACCTGGCCAGGACCACCTGTTTTTCACCATGTTCCACAGGCCAAGAACAATTCCCACAGACAGTTTGCATGCAACAACTCTATTTCATAGCCTGAATTTTTCCAGACCATCCCATAAAGCCAATCTTGGTAGTCTTTGGTGTAATGGTTGGTATAGACATAGCTGCAATGCATCCAGACAAACCGTGCTTTCAGGAGCAAGGTCAATACTCTAAAAAGCATGAGCCTAACTTAGAAACCTGAAGACATGTGTTAGCATGGGCCTGACTTCTTCATATGCTTCAGATTTTATGGCAGTAATCAGCCCACTTGAACATAAATCTGAGATTTCCACTTCTGGACAACAATACTTCCAGATAACTTCTTGAAGTTCCAACTTGCTACCAATGTACTTTTGGCCTGACAGAAAAATAAAATACCAAACCAACACGAATGTGACTAGTATGGTTTCCCAGATCTCTCTTTCTAAATACTACAACATAGAATGAGAGAGTTGTATCTGGACATAGGAATACAAGAACATAAAATACAGAGGGCAACACTGAAGATACATCCAACTGAGAATCCATGTACATCAGCAATTTAGGGATGCCTGGAAAGAGAATACAGAATAAAAGCATGGAATATTTTTCCCCTCAGTATTTGCCTTTCAGCTTCTAGCAACTAACAATTCAGGGATTTCCTGAGCTGAAGATGACACTCAGATTGTTTTATGATTAATTTCTGGTCTATGACTTTGTTCAATGCCTTTCTACAATCCATTATACTTCCAGCTTCTATAAAAATCCCATGGCAATCTCACACAATTCAATACTGGATTGTGTGAAAAGTGTGTAAATGGTGAATGACTAGGTTACAAATAAGGATTGGGAAAGAAACAATAGGTTCATTTTTGGTGCTTTATGAACATTTGTCAGTGTTGTGGCATTCTAAAAATACATGGATGACCAACATTTTTGAACTCTATAGCTTGGTTGTTATAGATTTTAGACCCCTTTATGGTCTGAATAATTACGTTTAAAGATATAATAGCATTTGCCATTTTTTTCCACCTTTACTATACATCTATAACAACATTGGTACTTTCAACCTGACAGGAAAATATACTATCTATACTCACAATTTTAATGTGTATCTTGTTTCATTCATTGATGCAAACTTTTCAATGATACTCTCCTGAAGAATTTCCCTTTGGAGAATGTTCAGTATGTATTTGATTTTTTTTTTTTTTGGTACATTTTCCAATATTGAAAGAAACTGGATTTCGTCACCCAGTAAGAACAGACCAATGCATTCACGGCATGTTTGTTTATCAGTTATGCAAAGAGAGAATTTTATCTCTAGATAATTTGCTGATTTGTAAGCTTTTTTCCTTTCTCATATTTTTGATGTAGTGTTATCTTGCTGAAAAAAATAGACTGTAAAAGAAAAAAAATCAAATTGTAGTTGAAATAACAGCATTATTTTTCTGCTAATGTACTACAATGAAAAAAGTTACATTGGGAAAATCAACTCTCAGAAAAGTCTTTAGATCACAAGAATGTCTGTGGATGCTAAAAGTTGTAAAATGTTCTTTCTGAAATGTTGTATGGAAGTCTGCAAGATTTGGAATGGTGAATTTTCCTCTCAATGTGAGGGTTAGATAGAGCTTAACAGATGTCTCCAAAAACTCTGCTCTTCAGGAAAAATGTACTCATTTCCTGGATTGTTGTTCCTGATGATACTGAAATGCCAGTACTCAATGAAAACCTGAACACAAATATCAGGAAAGGTGACCTGTCCTGAAGAGGTAACTTCACCACTGAATTTGTCCTTTTGAGGCACTCAGATCAAATCAGTTTGATATCACAGGGGACAAACAAGGCAAGGTGAGGCATGAAGTGCTATAAGACACATGTCTAAGACCAGTGAGATGAGTTACCTCCTGAATGTGTACATCTTTCTTTAGTGAAGATAAAGAAAGTGTAACTGACTGAACAAACTTGTAAATAAAATTGTCAAGGGACTATCTTTGGCTCTGAGGAAACCTAACATGGACAGTTTGTACCTATATCACTAAACTTTCTGAACACTCTAAATCACTTATGTCTCTATATCACCTAACTTTCTTCTCAATGGATTGGCTGGACTGATCTTACGCCCAGACCATCCTCACCCCTAGACCATGCTGGAGGATTAGCCATAGACTGAGCAACCTGCTTTGACCAGTGAACTGGACCAGGTAACGTCCAGAGGCACCTTACAACCGAAATCGTTCCATGAGCCTATGATTATCCAGGAGACTACTAGGTCACATGGACCACAGACCTGCCAGTGCTCATAGTCATAGTTTAAGACAAGGGATCACACTGCAACCTCGGGCTCTTTGGCTCACCAGTTCTACTTATAGAGTACATATAGAACAGAGGAATAAAAATGTTAAAAAATGAAAACATGATCCTTTCTTGGTTGTACATTCATTTCAGTAAATTAATATTTTCTGATCACACCTATTGTCCTGAAATTTCTGAACATCCCTAATAATAGAACAATTTCCTTATTCTTTGGTATTGTGATCATTTCCCTGACAAATAGGGAAGCCATGACTCAGGCATCTAAGGTACAACTGGTGAAAGACACATTAGTAATAAAAAAGTTTATAATCACTGATGTACTTCTGCAAGTTCAAATTAATATTGCAGTGCTGTGACTTGTAGTACATTATGTAGTATAGCTAGTCCTGGCAGTATGCTGTCTTAAAGAAAAACAAAAAACAACATAAAAATAGGTGAAAAAAAAATCAAGAATGTATCAAACATCCAATTTTGTGAGTCTAAAGGTACAGAAACTTGTTCTTGATCTCATCCAAGACAGCTTGAAGATCGAAACTCAGCCAAATATCATTGCAGGATTTATTGTCTTTACAATTGTAGTAGACTCACAGATACAGCCTATGAATTGCAATTTGGTAGGAAGTGCAATAAACATACATCATGTTCTACAGAAACTGCATGAAAAGAAGTCATTGTTCTGCTCAAGTTAACAGCATTTTCCCCCTGAAGTTCTAAGTGTAACTTCAACACCTCTGGCCATACCCAGCATGCTTAGATTTTGATAGCAGTACATGGCAGTGTGAATATGTAACAGCCACAGCAGGTTCTCAGGATTTCACGTGGGTTTCTGCAGTACACGGAAGCCGTTGTTCTTAATACCTGAACTGATTAATCAAAGGCTATATGCATATATGAACAACATCACACAGCTGACACTAGTCTAGACATCACCATTATTTTTGGTAGTACAACGATGTGAATGAAAGTGAAGCTCCACAGCCCACCAAGCTTAGGGTGAAACTCAGACGTCTGTAACAAATGGAAAGCAATGCAGGAATGAGATGTACAGTATTTATTTGAGATTGATATTACTACAGAAAGGCATTATGGGAAAAGTAGGTGCCTTCCCACCATGAATACTTTACATTCTTTTTTTCCAAGTAATATCTTAGCAGTTGAAATTGCTAAGAACATCCTGAAAACTCCATGGCAAATCACTTTATTAGAGAAAGTGTGGACATATTTTCCTTTTCTTAGCACTTTACTACATCACACCCTAAGAAAATCTTTAATTTCCCAACGTGGAAAGGAATTTTAAGGAGAAGACATTTAGTGAAATGAGCTGATAGTGATTTCACTAATTAGATCTGAAAAGAACCTCATTGAGAATGCAAAACATATCTTAAAAAGCCAGTCTTGCAGCTGGGGTCAGCGTGGTTTTTTTGATTGTTTTAAATAAGTGTTCTTTTATGAAGCATTAAAACAAAAGCTCTGAACAGGTTTAGGATAGAGTCATTCCTCTTGAATGCTGTAATCTTTAATTTATAGAAAGCTGGAGAAAACACTCAAGTTCTGCTGCACAAACAGAGCAAATAAACCAGCAAGTGCTTTATTTTCGCTCCATAACAACAGATGGGAAAACACCCTTTGACAGAAGAAAGCAAAAAATACACACTGGGGGAGAGGGGAGGAATGATTAGGGTCCAAATATAACAAAAGTCTCAAGTCAAATGTATGTTTGTACTTGAAAAAAAAAAAAAAAAAAAGGAACATAAGCTTAGCTAAATGATAGGTAAATTGCAAATGAAAAGAAATCTGAGGACTTAGGAAAAAGAAAAGCATTAAATATTTTTAATGACACCTTTGTGACACAGTAGAAAAACTGCATGTAATAGCCAAGGGGGGAGGAAGGGGAGAAAAAAAAATCACCAATACAAGTATTGGCCTGTTGTCAATAGTGCCCAATGACACAGGAGTCTTAGGACATAGCAAGTCCACAGCTTACCCAAAGCTTACTCCCAGCCTCCAGCAATTTGTAACTTAGGGACTCCCTGAGCCAGAGCTTGTATCTTCATATCCGATGATGTTCATAGGGTGTCCTAGCTGCTTCATGAACCCATGCAAAATTTAACATCCATAATACCTCATGAGAATGAATTGGCATCTAAGCTATATGCCATATGGAGAAGCATCTTCTTTTGTTGGCTTTGAACGTGTCTTCTGCTGGAATGAGCTGAATCTGCTAAACCTTTCTTGATTTTCTGCATGACACTCAGGATCTATAAAATCTGAAAAGACTTTTATTATAACCTATCGTTATCCCTGCCTCCCCCAGACAACTTCTTCCCAGTATCATTCTATGCATTTAGTCATGTTTATGACCCTCTGCGTTTTTTTCCGGTTTTACTGCATAGACTTTCTGAGACAGGAAAACCAGATTGTGTGTAGCATTTAAAAAGTGAACATGTAATGTGTTTCTACAGTGGTATAAATTGCTGTTTTCTTTTTCTAAAATACCTACTAATCTATTTGACTTGTTGAATCTTAATGAACATTAAGATGATGTTTTCACAAATTTGTTATAAACTTAGATCTTGTCTTTTGGTGCCAATATGCAGCTTAGAGACCAAGGTTAGAGATCACTACTGTGCACAGGTGAATAACTTTAACTTACTTCCACTTTGCCTCTCTTACAATGGCTGCTGAACAGAGGTGATTATAAAAAAAGCAGAGCAATTTGGTTATGCCAGGTTGAGTCTCACGATGAATTGGTAAGTTATATTCCTCAGACTGGTACAAATAATATAGAGGTAGTGTCAGAGAACAGGTTAACAGAGGAGTGCTAAAACCAATCGATTAACAGCTGCAAGGTTTGAAATCCAGGTGACAGACTCCAGTAAGTTCCAAGGTAATAAAAACAAAGCCTTGCTTAAATCTGCTATTAGCAGGGAATATTGGAGAATAGAAATTGCTGTGATTATCCTTATGAACTGTATTGGCAATAATCCCGAGCTACAAGCTAGTGTTACTTCAGCGTTGGGTAAATTGAAGGGGAAATTGAAATTGATTTGAGAACACATAGATGAATGTATGATGCTGGCAACCTTCCATTGCTTTCTATAAAGAAAACCCATGCTTCTAAACTATTTGAATTTTTCAAGTAAGCCAGCAACTTTAATTGAAAGAAAACCTGATAATACAAATTTAAAACTTTTAAAACTTTTACAATACAAAATTTTACTATTACTGGCATTAAGAAACTGTCAGTATTTTACTTAATAAATGATTAAAAAAATAGACAAAGTTACATGAAAGGGAAAAAAAACCTGATTTGTGTTAGCTTTATGTGCTAAAGTTAGGTAAGAGCAAAAGCCAAGACTTTGGTTTAATCATCTGGAGTTTCTTTCTAGTCAACAGAGAGAAATATGCACATCCAGATAATGATTTTTCATATCCTAAAACAAATTTCTTATATGTCAGACACATTTTTCTTTGGAAATATGTGTCTCCCACTGTTGATGGTAGATGGAATTCAAAGGATTTACTCAGATCAGTTAACTAAATTTTATATAGTCGGTGAGATGAATCCCTCTCTCTACACTGATTCGGAGAAGACATTGCAGTACCACAAGCAATGTACTGTACTTGCATTTACACTTGCCTCAAGTATTGGATAGAGTTATTGATCTTTTTGTGTTAAACCTAGAAAGCCCATAAAAAGCTGTCTTGTCTGAGAGATACAATTACTAAATTAAACAAGCTTATTTCTTCAACTGGAGATTTGGTTACTGGATCTACATGACTTTAGGGCTGTTCCAAGACAGACTGTCCTCAGTTTCGTGTGACAGAAAGGAAATGAGGAGGAAAAAATATCTAACCTAAGCTATGTGACCTTTGGGGAACTTCAGGGCTTTATGCAATCAGCACATTCTCTGCCTCGATGAGTTATACACTCACCTGTGTTGCATTGCCAGGGATGTTTCTGTTTAGTTGCTGATTCAGTTTCTAAATTATATAACAAAATCAATGGCTCCCACTACTTGTAATGTGAGGTCCTGACTTTTCCCTTACCTCAGATGATTCAAGTGAAGGGATTCCCATGGGGACATTGTGGATGAGAAAAGAAAAATAAATTAAAAAACAAACAAAACAAACAAAACCCCAAACCCAACCAAATGGAATACGAAAGCAAGCAGAGTGAAAATAAGGTGGCTTACAGCTTTTCCAGGTCAGAGATAATACATACTGTACACTAACAAATCTTGGGGAATAATAGCATACTTTTATGTCATTAAATGATATTTATGTCATGAAATTTTATGTTTTTACTGATCACACACTACCAGAAATAACAGAAGAAGAAACGTAGTCATATATTTGTGAGGTTTTTATGATCTGTCATTCATGACATAAAAGTCTCAGAAAACCATCCACAAAGCTTATCACTGAAAAGCTGTCTTTTTGTGTTGTTTGTGAAGACCTTCTAGATTTGGTCTTTTCACATCACTTCTTTTACAGGTAGTAAGTTTATGTGGAGCCTATACATTTATTCTGATTATAGTAGTGTTGTCTTTTTCTTTTCAATTTAAAAGTAATAGCTAGAGATGCTACCTAAAATCAAAGATTTCTTGATTTTGGTCTAAGCAGAATGCAGAAGAATCACTACTCTGAAACCAGCCAAGTGACAAATGTCAAAGAATAACATCAAGATATGGCAATGTAAATGTCTACACACACAGATGTTCGCATCTCCAACCTCACTCCTCTGTGCCATGAGTAACATGGAAGGACCAGCTGATCTCCATCTTGCGGGGCCAGCTTCAAAGTCCTGCTCAGGAGGAGGCAAAGCAGGCACTTCAGCCCACACAATCTGCATCTACCTGACCCAAGACTGGGAATCTTGGGGACTCTTTGTGCTTTAAGGGCTATTTAGTGTATTTGTCAAACATACATGCTTACCCTGGAGACTAAATACCATTCTCTCCTTTGCTAGTACATACCTTACTGTGAGCTGAAGTCATCTTCTCTCTTGCTTTTTCTCCCTACTGGCCTGTAGGGTTTTTTAAGAGTTAAACAGCTTTTGTAGAGGGGAAGAGTATCCTTTGCCCATTCCATCCCACCTTGAGGTCATTCCAAATTTCAAATTTCATAGGGTACCTGACTCAAGTCTGCAAATTGTACCAAAATCTAGAAGACAAGAAACATTTCAGATTCAATCTTCATCTGTTTCCTACTGTCTGGTTTCATTTTTTCTCTCCTTACTGGATATTTGGGCACTTATTGCTGCCCCAAGCTCCCTGGCCACCACACAGAAAACTCCGTTCAGTGAACACCATGTAAAGAGCTGGTTACTCTGCAAAATACAATTCAGTTCCTTTCTGGTCTGGATATTTAGGAAATAGGCAGCTATAAACCATCTTTAGATAGATATTATGTATGTAGTCAGTACTTCACATTGACAAGGTTATTAATAGCCTTAAAGTAGCCTTTTACTAATATTGATAGGAGAAGTGTCCCTCTAGGGCCTCTTGGCAGCAAGCCAGATGGCAATGACTTGCTTAGAGTTGAAAATTTGTTAAACAGAAGTTCAAAAAAAAATTAATTGTTGCTTACCAGCAAACAAGGCTTTGTTATCACACAGTATTTAGAGATTAAAAGTAAAACTATATAATATCTGTATAACGCATACTGTAATTTAGTTGACAGGTGTGTTTCGCTGTGCAATTTTAAATGGTATTATCCATAACTAGGTGCATTTCTAGTGCTTTCCAGTGAGAACTGGATCTTGCCTAAGCTGATTACATGTTTCCATCATTAGTCTGTGACAAATAAAAATCATTACTGATAAAGTCTGTGAGATAAAGAAACATTAAAATAGTACAAAAGATAGAATTACTGTTTCATAGTCCATTTTTGGAAAAGTATAAGGTCATATATAAAGGCACTTATAGACTTTGTCAAAAGCATGGATTTCTCTCTTTTCTTAAGGTCTGGGTGAGCCTTAGCTATTTGCCAATGATGAAAGCAAAAGAGCTAATACAGTCTTGCAAGTATAAGCAGGAAACTATGAAGTAGAACTAGCAAGTTTTAGAGACTGACACAGCTACGACTGAAGTATTCACTTTACATCTTATATCTGCAATTCAGGAAGGAAGTTGAGAAATTTGAGAAGGTTCAGGAAAGAGTCATTTGTGTGCGTGATTAACAAGAAACTTAGCATCATTGACATGTAAAAGTTCCAAGAAAAGAAACAGAAATATGATTACCGAGGAGTCTCCCTGTCAGAAAGTACCAGGCAAAGTCTGGTGAAAGTGCTCTGCTGAAGCTGAGTAAATTCAGACATTACATTATAGTCGTGAGGTTATTTAACCAAGTTACTAAGAGACACAGGGAACTTATTTTATGGAAAATTAAGTTAAAACTGGATGTGATTTTCTAGATATGTTCCATTTCAATCACAGATATTTGATTTTTAAAAAGACATTATGTGGACTGTGAGAGGTGATGATCAACCTATTTCCTTTATGTGTCTAAAATCTATGAAAATTCCTGCTCTCATCTTGTGGAGTGGGGAGAGGGAGCTGCTCGAAAAGAAATAAAATAAAATAAAATAAAATAAAAAAATAAAAATAAAATAAAATAAAATAAAATAAAATAAAATAAAATAAAATAAAATAAAAAAGCAGATACAGCAAGTGAGAGAGAAATAAAATATTTTTTAAATCTCTTTCAGTTCTGCACATGTGGTTTAAGTCAGCAAGCTGTACCTTGCAGAAATCATCAGCCAGGTGCTCTTGAAAGCTCACTTCATTTCAAACTGAATTGTGTTCTGCATCCTGATGCTATTTGGTTCCAGGCCTCCCACATCCATACAAGCACCTGAGCTGCTGAACCACTGTACCTCTGTCGGTGTGACCTTCCCTACTGCTGGGATGGGAAAGAAAAATTACACAGCCCCAGGGTTAAATGGTGAATTCTGAGTCTAGGAAAGTACATAACAAAGCCAAAAAGCAAAGACTGCTGGAGAAATATCCCAGAAGAGGTAATACCCTGTACTGACACTTCACATAAATTAGGAAAACTTGGCTGAACTTCCACTTCAACTGTCCACAGCAATGATTTTAAGTAAAGATTTACAGCTACCAGGAGGACACTGGCAAGTACTGGCAGGCTGGACATGCTAGTTTTGTGGGTTGTGTTTATTCCCAGTATATGTATGGTATCAGACCAAGAATTATGGAACTGCTTCTCTGGGGCTTTCACTCAAACAAAGATTCCCAAGAGCTTCATGTCTCTAAGGAAAACTTGAGTTTTGTAGCACTTAGCTGGTAGAACAAGGCATTTCACAGAATCACAGAATCACCTAGGTTGGAAGGGACCTTTTAAGATCATCTAGTCCAACCAATAAAAAAACCAAACAAACAAACAAAAAAAACCCAAAAACACAAACCACACACCACCACATTCACACCACACAAAACACCACCCAACACTAATCCATACCCTTGAGCACCATGTCAACTCGTCTCTTGAATGCCTCCAGGGATGGTGCCTCAACCACCTCCCTGGGCAGCCCATTCCAAT
>JAOQGH010000023.1:104289188-104318956 GCA_025769975.1 Gallinago jamesoni | reverse complement strand
GCCCCACTCCTATGCCTCAGGGTATGGCTCCACCAATCTATTTCGCTTTCACTATCTCTAATACTTCTAAGTCTATCTACCTCCTCCTTCAATTCAACCCCCTGCCTGAGCAGGCAGTTTATTTGATCACACCACACACAGGCGGTATCTCGGGCTCCATTGGGAACACATGCCAGGCTGAGGCAATTCCCTGCAGCCGGAGCCCTGCACGGACACGTTTCCGGGGGAGCTCTGTCTGATTTTCCACATTCTTCCTTGTTGGGCATTTTGCACGCGTTGGGGCCATGTTCTTGTCTAGAGCCAGGAGGGGACCGACAACTGATGGTTGCTCCCACCCGCCCTGCGCACTAGTACACCCGCCCTTGCTCTCACACGCTCCCGCCACGCGCTCAGACCCCGCTGCGGCTGTGGCCGTTTTTAAATGTGCCGCGGCTCGCCCGGCCCCGCCCCCAGATACGTCAGCCTCTCGCTCCCTCTCGCGATACCCGAGTCCTTTCGGGCCTCTCCGCCTTCCCTCGGCCTCTCCGTCTCCGGGAGGCCCCTTGCAGCTGGAGTTTAAAGCTGCAGCACTCACCGCTGCCGCTGTCCGCGTGGTCCGGGTGAAGCTCGCGCTATGGCTGCTTTTAAATTTCTTGGCTATATCAGCTGTAATCTGGCAGCATCCTATGCCAAATTGCTAGATTATGGGGGTTTTGACAGTTTCCCCTAAATGCCAAAATGTTTATTTAAATGTAAGAGCTATTGGTTTCCACATCCAAGGATGCTGATAAGTTATACCAAAGAGCATGATGCACCCTTCTTGGAAGAATTTTTTTCCACCAGGAAACCCTTTGCCTTCTTTGGAAACTAAGGAGTTATGGTATGACCTCTTTAGTTTTGGAATTAACTTCCCCTCAGGATTGACTTCAGCCTTGATAATTTGCATGAGTAAAACTTAATTTCATCTTTCGCTTTCCTGACTGAAATCAGCAACTTGCTTTCAGAAAGTCACCTGACCCTTGGCACCAATCTTAAATACGAATTAATAAAGCAAAACTTACATTCCTCTTACTTCAAACAATGTATGCCACAGATTCTTACTTTGATTGAAATTTCGGACTGACAAAGCCTTAAAGCTCAAACAATGCTCACTAAATCTTATCAGACATCTGTACTTTTCTACCTACGAGGTGCTCGTTTTACTGTTATTTCTCATAATCAGTAATGAGCAGAATGTAAGAAAAAAAAATCAGAGCTAAAAAGCAATGCATTTCTGGTTCACATGGCTGCAGCCAGTAACTAACAGCTTCACCAAAATTAGTTTACTGCTTCTTTTTAACACTGGGACTTCCTTTGTCTCTGCCCTTCATGTTCATTTTGATTGCTGTCTGGAACGTTTGCAGCATTCAGGATTGGTTTCTGATTATGGCAATTTGATTTTCCCTATGCTTGGCTAATTGCATCTCTCATTTCTCAGAGATTATTATGAGAACAGATGACAACGGAAATCAGTTCCTTCAGAAAAAATATTTTTGGAGTCCCAGGACTCCAACCTCATGAAAATCTTCAGAAAAATGTTACCTCCTTTTTTTTTTTGTTTTCAGAAGATTGTTTAAACATATGCTTATTTCACTGTAAATTCTATCAAAAAGGGACATTTTCAAGAACACCCTACTGACTTTGTAACGCACATCCCATTACAGCATATGTCATTTTGCTGTTCTGAGGATAAAAGCTCTTGTGAATCAAATTATATAGAGTACTCCTTTCTATACTCCCTTATATCCAAGGCCATAAATGTGGTCCCTTTCAAATCACCATGAAGTAACAGCACCAAGAAAGGCTTCCTGGCTACATCACCGACCTCCTCCTGTGTGTCCGTTCAAGTATTTTTATGCCCTCATAGTAAACCAAACTGAGCTACGCCCACCTTTACATATAAGCCAAGAGGACTTCTGACAAATCACTGCCTCAGTCCATGATTTTAGCAAATCAGGAGAAGCTGGAGAAGTGTTTCCATCCGCCTGTAATAATTAGTGCATCTAATTGTTTTGTAGGTTGCTGTTCTGCAAGATTTCAGCCTGAGAATGTTATTTTTGAGCAATTTGTTGTCCCTCTACTTTGCAGTTGCTTGAGATAGAATTAATTTTTTTTTGTCTTTTAGTGCCTGAAATGTATAAAAGAACAAAGTCTACAACATATAAAGAAATATGGCAGATAGACTCAGGCATAGATATGTATCATCTAAAGCTGAATAGATGTGACCCATCTTGAATTTTGAATAAGCTATCAACCTTGATCCAACTTACCTTCCTCAGAAATCAGCTGGAGCCATATCACTAAATCCTGTAGAAGAAGCATTGAGCTAGAAATAGAATTTATGGAAAAATTCTTCCTTGTTACAGAGATGTAATTGGAACTTGCAGACTATCAGATAGAAGGCAATTTGCATTCTACTGAATGTAGTTACTTTGCCATAACCAAGACATGAAGGATGCAGTAGTCCATGCTGGTCTTTAGTGAGATATTCATGAGAAGGGACTAGATCCATCAAAAGAAGGAAAGATGTCGCAATTGCGTAAAAAATTGCATTATTCTCAATACATTAAACCACAGAAAGTATCTTCCATGTAAAAAGACATGTTCTGTGATAAAAAGCTGAAAGAAACTTTACAGGACACAGTAAAATCTCCCATTCATCCATTTGCAGGGAGACCATCATTAATACACGTTACTGACTGTATTCTTAGTTTTACATTGTGCAGCTGAACATACTTATTTTTTGCCATGCTATCTAATGCTCCGTGCTGCAGGATATTGGATTCTAGTGGACCATGCAATTAGAATGCCAGGGCAATGGTAACTTATGCAACTTAGATGTGAAATTTTGCATGGAATAACAAAACAATGTGCATTAGTTATGCTCCACTGCAAAATCCATCGCTAGCAGAAACAGTCTTTCATGAACCAAAATAAAAAAATAAGAAAAAATAGAAAATAGAACAAAACAAAGCATTATGTCAGTAACACCATATTGTTATCTAACAGTATCTGCTAACAAGAATGTAGAAGTACAATCCCCTTCTAAAATGGTTCAACCACATCTAACATTAACTAGTGACAAAACTACAGACGTTCATATGCTGTACTTACCAAGTACTTCTTTTCAATAACTAACAGCTGAGAGAAATGTGTCATGCTCTATTATTTCAGGTTCAGATGTGTTCTCCTCTTGAAGTCATGCTTATTGTCGCCTTCAGCAAACTGTCCTAAATCCAGCAGAGCAGGGTGAACCTATTGTAGATTGTGCCAGTATCTAGTAATCAATCACAAAATTCTTTATATGATTGTCCAGCTTACCAGCTAACCATATTTTCTTTGCATAGTTTTCACCAGGTATTGACTTCAGAGGCCAAGATTGCACTGAAGATTGCCTCATTAAATCTAAGGTAGCAAGACAGGTTGTCTTCTGAGGCATTCAAAAGTATGTACTTTTCTCCCTTTATTATACTGGGAATTTAGGTCCATGCTAAATGCCTAAGCTAGACCCCGTATTTACATTATTTTTTAGTTGCACATTTTACAGACACTAAGGCCAGCTGGTATGGAGTATTCTTTGTCTTAAAAATGAATGGCATCATTTCACACATATGACTTCTAATAATCTGACTTTCTTGAAAACTATCAGGATTGTCCATCCAGCTCATCCTTTCTTAATTAGTAAAAGAAAATTTCTCAACTGGATTATTACACTTTATAGAATAAATAATTTTCAAACCTGGTGGAGATGCTGGAAAGGTTCCAATATTATACCATGCAGCAGAATCTCAATCTCTATTAAGACTTACTTATGTCCATACAAAGGGTCTTTTGATTTGAGACTGTAAAGACAAGCTACCTAGCATGGCAAAATACACAGGTTTTTGCAAAACCAGCTCTTTTACAATAAAGTTCGCAGTGGATGGAGTAAGGGGTCAAGGAAATGCAGCCTTTCTCGTTTTTTAATCTCTATGAAAAATATCCTTGAGGCATATCCTTTAACAAAAGCACCTGTCAGTAGCTGCAGAATTTAAATTCAATTTTTCTGGTCATTAGAGATAGATTTGAAAATCCAGATGTCAAGGCAGGTGCCACACTATATTTGATAGTAAGTTAATGGCCCTTGAAATTCAGAAGCAGTATGTCATCCCTAAGAGCTCCCTTTGTAACCAGCTCCCCCTCTTCCAGGCTTATGCCTTTCTCTGTGTTCCCATTGCTTTTATTAACATCAGCAACTGAATATGAGAATGATGTTGTTTTTCTGTTTAGATGAGCTAACATATCATGGTATATTATTTTAATGTTCATCATCTCTGGGGTTTCATGTCTGTGAAGCTTCAGCTTTATGGGTGCTTTTCTGAACACAGAAAAATGATGTTTATGCACTGCAAATAAACTGTATGCGCTATTAAATGTAGTTCAGTTGTTTCTGTTCCTGCTTATTAAAATATTTCATTTAACCCAAGCTTGTATGACCTTCTAACCTTTCTACTTTATGAGATGGAGAGGATTTTTTGGAAAGCTAAAGAGGGAACGCTGGAATTTAATTACAGAACGCTGGACCAAATGCTGGCTCGCAAAGGCTGGATACGCGCAGTATCCAGTTGCAGGTGCAATTTAGCTTCTTAGCTCTGAAAACACCAGTTGGGGTAAAACAATCATCCTCTTTTCAGACTGCCTCAAGTGCCTCATCAGACAGCAGCAGTGCTTTATAGCAAGCAGTTGAAAGACATGGCATACACACTGCAGGGAATGAAAAGGATTTTTAAAACTTAGGCAGGGTTCTTTGAATGCAGTGCAGAGTCATTGCTTGCAGTGACATTCCCTGCATATTTGAAAAGAGACTATCCCTGCATATAGGATCGTAGAATAAATCAAATCTTAGTAAAAAACAATCTTCAGCAATTAAAAAATTTCAACTTTTTCAGTTGAATTTCAGCAGGTTTTTTTGCTACCTGAGCATTTATTTTTTTCCATTTAGAGTGATGATTACTAAAACTTAACCAGCTTTAGTATTATGTAGAAAAGTTTTGCTTGGCACATCTGACATACTAATTACATTTTAGAGATAACCATAACATAAATGTTTAACCAAATCTGTGGGACGTTCAGAAATGTCTGCCATAACAATGTCTGCATCTCAGACCTTGGGTTTGCAGATCCAGGTCTGCATCATCAGACTTTCTGCAGGTTACTGCTGATGGGGTCCATGTCTTCTGCAGCTGCTGCCACCCGTTCCTTTTCCTTTCATTGTGTCAGATTTAGCAATCCTGTAAGCATGTGATGAGTCAGTTCAGCTTGAATATTAAGTGTCTGGCCAGCCTAAGGTCTGTCTATAGCAGATGTGTATGGTTCCTTTCTATTGGCTCGTTAACACCAGCGGGATGAAATTAGCCGTCGGCCCACTCACCAAAACTAGTTTAGCACCATTATTTCCATTCCTTTGAAGATAAGGCTCCTGCTGGTTATTTACCAATACATTGATTTTGAAAAAAATTGCAATATCTAAATTAAGGTGCTAAGGGGGAGGGTGTAATACAATGGGGGTGGGGAGGGAAACAACTGAAAGAAAAAAAAAACACCAAAAATCAGTATTTTGATAGAATTCTTGACATTTTTCTAAATCCTGGTAACACTCAGAAGATAACAGTGAAGTTCTTGGAATTTGTTCCTTTATCATTTCAGACCACCTTTGAAAAATTTCAGTTGTATTTTTAAATGGGTACAGATGTAAAACACCCCAGTGCATTTCAAATTCCAGCAGCTGGCATGTGGCATGAGGTGGCGATGCCTCCCCTCCAAAAGCATCCCTCTCCATCAGTGACACCAAGCTGGCCAAGAGGTGCAGGGTAATCCTAGGCATGCCCAGGGAACTGCCAGAGCACATCTGATTGTCTTCTAATTATATCTCAGCAATCATCCTTATGGAAAACAGCTTATATAAACATGTCTCATGCATTCTGTCGTGTAGTAGAGTCCTGGAAGTTACATTTTAATTCAACTGACTTGGAGTGGGGAATACACAAAGGGCTGAGACTGGGCAATCCATATCCATGCCATAAACCTTTGCTCCCATCAGTAATCCCCACGGTGGAGCCTCCGGGGAGAAGAGATGCTGTGCAGCCTGCACTCATCAGCAAGCACATGCTGAACAGGGCAACAGGGCTCAGCCTTCAAAAAATTTACTCCACAGGAAATTCCAAAGTTACCTTTTATTCTACATCACCACAGAAACATAAAAAGTTTAATAAATATTGAAGTTCAATTAAAAAGTGTAATATACATTAAAATATTCATTAGAAGTTAAGAAGTCAGATCTGGGAGCCAGGAGGAATGGTCTCATTTCAGTGGTTTTAAATTTGAATGGAAACTCTTTAAAAGTGGAAATAATGTAATTTATATATTTAAAACACTTTCCCCTTCAACATTTGAGGAAAACGAACACGCTCCCGTGATAAGTTTACATTTTGGCAAGTTACTTTTTCTGGCCAAAACAGTCCATTTGAATGTGCTTTTCCAGTTCCATTGTTATATTTTTAGCCACAGGATGAATCAAAATGACATTCATAGACTTTCTTTGTCATTCGAAGTTTATATAAATTTCCTTAAAGCCTACTCAGAAGTCAGGTGTTAGGATGTTCATTAAAAAACTGTTCCATGATGGTGGAATATTTCTGCTCAGGAAGGCAGAAGGAAAAATGGGCCATAACAAAAGGTTTTTCCCCTCCCACAAAACCTCCCCTCCAATGCCACTTCCTATTTAAAAATATAGAGATATATCGGTTTGTCTCTTATTAAAGGATTTTGTAGATTAACAACCTCCTGCTCCCATAAGGTGGCAAACAGACCAGGTCCCCATCTAGTCACATGTAACAGAAAGTTCTGGGCAATTCTCCTCTTTGGTAATTTACAGATTTCAGAATTTTTCTTCCTGGGTGCTGCCTGAAAGAAGAAGTGGCCGCTCTAGCTCAGACAACTCATGTAGGAATCATTAGTTTCAGTTCCATTGCAAGTTCAATAACACATTATGTTTCAGCCTAGTATGTTTCCGACCATAAAAATACCAACTGAACTTTATAACAATGATCATCATAATCAAACCAGGTCTGGTGGCTGCTGTTGGAGAAAAGCAAAATGGCTGACTGATCTAGGTGAGACAAAATTATCCCATACCATATCTATTTTGGCAGCTACATTTAGGGTACAATTTATTGGTTTGTGCCAGACGAAAGGGGAAATTATGGAGATTTATTGTCACTTACACACTGAAAGAATTATGTGTCTTCCCCCTTTAACTTCCTAATTCCTCCCCAAAGCCACATTCCATGTGTTGAGAAAAAGTAAAAAAAAAAAAAAAATTACTTCAGTTGCCACCATCCTATAAAGACTGTGTGATCAAGCCACAGTGCAGTTTCCGAATTTCTGTAGTAGCTTCACAAACTGACCCTTGTGAAAGAACAGCAGCAGAAAAATAAAAAAAAAGAAAAAGACAAAAAAAAGACCCTAAAAAAGAGCAACATAATGACATAACCCTTCTTGGAGTATGTTAAAAGGGGAAAAAAAAAAACCTGGAACAAAGAGGCTGATCTTTGGACCCACAGAGAATTCAAATCGTGCCGCAGCCACCCTGTGGGACTTGCTCCCGTTCCTAATGGGTCTATAATTAAGTGTCAGCTTTCAGCAAGGAGGTGTATTTTTATAAGTTTTATTGAAGCTAGGATGTCATCCAGGGTGTTACAGTAGCTCTTGCAAACACTGACTTACATTTCCACTTGAGGACACACAGAGATGTCTATATGTGTTTTAAGTGCTGCATTTCCTTTGAATTTGGTAGGGAGGTATCTTCCAACCTGGACAGTCTGGATTTATGTGATACACTGTATGGCATAAAAAGACAAAATGTACTAGTAAATTAATCATGATGCATAGCAAGCCCAAGTTCTGGAAGTTGAGCATCAATATTCTGAAGTTGCTGGAACAGTGTTGTCACACATTTGGCTCATAACATGAAGCACCGTCCCAGAGAATTCTTAGAAATAATTTGGAAATTAGCACTTGTCAGGAAATATTCCCAAGAGGTAGTCTGGAGGGAGCCATATGCCTCTGAGGCTAGAAGTGCTTAATAATGTGTATGTGGTCAAACTGTGCCAGTTGCTTTCCGTGCCAAGAACAGGCACTGTTATTTTACTAGTATAGATGCAGCCAAAGAGAAACACTAATAAAATTAGTCTGAAACTACTTGGTTCAAATAGCTCTCTCTCTCAGCTATCCATAAAAATTATAGTCCCTTGAAGAGAAAGAAAAGAAATGTACACGTTCCACAGAGGATGGGGCAAACGTTCAAAGGGTAAACTCTACTTGCTGCCAGATGTCTTCTTCATTTGAACATTATGCACTCAGGAGAGCTAAGAAAACTGTACTATTTATGCTACCAGGAAAAAAAAGGAAACGGATAGCAAACAGAGAAATTCTCAGGATAACTGTTGGAAAAATTATTCTTTCCCTAACAGTGTTCAGTATGAAAATGGGGCTTATTCTCTGTGTTTATATTTAAAAAACATCACTACTCCAATGCGATTTTTTACCCTTTACTCTGGGATAACAGGAAAATTAAACTTTGTTGATTGAAGCACCCTAATGACTGGAGAAAGCAGACAGTACAGGCAAAACAGGTACATCAGGCCTCCCTGTCCTCTGTAAGAGAGCCCCTCCCTGTAAGAGAGAGCCCCAAATGCTCTCTTACATTAAATCATTGATTCATCACAGTGAAGTGAAATACATTTCCCAAACTTTAGGGATTACTTCTGACATTGTATGTCCTTTTTCTCCACACCAGAGGAATGACCAGAGGTGCCAGTCTATTCACTGAATGCTACCAGTCTGTACTGATCATAAGTTTTAAGAAACTGGACCGAAGGAAAGCCAAAGCCAATCCAAACACACCTATCTGAGAATGAATGCAACCCTCTGAGTTACAGAACTCTTTTCAGAAAAGCTTCAGATATGGGAAAGCACCTGCATATACTAAACATTTGATTTGGTCCCCCATTTGGTGAAGCAAGCTTTGAGATTCTGCTCATCATCATATGTCCAGATTGAATACAGCCCTGTCTACCATTAATTAAAAGCTTTCGAAAGGAAAAGGCATACAGGCTTCCTCTTAATGGGTAATTTTTGTGCTTATTTGTTGTTGCTATTATTATTTCTTTTTAGACTTCAAAAAATGCCAAATTTTTTATTGCTTTTAACAAATACACCAAGAAACTCAGCCCTTGTTGGCACACTCAGGATTTCCTTTTCTTTCCTATGACACTTTCAGAAAAAAAGTTTGGCAGGAAAACTGATGACTTGGGGAGAAGGGTACATGTTTTTGAACTGTGTCACTGATCTGCTATTTCTAAACTTCAGAAGTTTTACAAGACTGTTAGGAAAAGGCATGGAGCAGTATTACACAGGTGTGGATGTAGCTGTGAAACTCTTGGGTAGGGTTGTGGAGTGTGTTTCAGAGAGAGACAGGTTTCCCCTTAGTGTATTAGGTGCGCACACATTGCCTCTAATGGGCCGGAAGGAGAAAGGAAAGTCCCTTAGCTCCCTTCTTGGACAGAAAAGGAATTGTAACAAGGAATACCTTCTATAACTCTGATATTTTGACTGTATTAGAGAGGGCTCCCTGTGAGTACTCTGAATTTCCATCTAAGTAATTGACAATGGCAACCCAAACTTAGCTGTGACTGATTAAATAAATTCTTTCTGGCACTTTGAGAGTCAATAATTCTCTGGCAGGCATAATACACCTGGCATTCACCTATCCAAACCAAAAACACCTATCTTTCCCAAGTTTCAGTTTCCCTTAGAGAGATCATAATCTGTGTTCGATATTCAGTCTGGTTCAGTATTGTTCTGTATTAATCCAAGACAGGGATGGCTGATGTTACACACTCCTGTGATTTAGCTACCTTGGAGTTGTCTTTTAAAAAATTATCCTACATTTACATGATTTAAAAATGCATTACAATAATTTAAAAAGGAATTGTGGAACATCATGAAAAAATAAGTCTAAAATACTAAGTCAGTGCAAGAGATTATATTTCTTTCTGTAATACATAGTAAACTTGTGAAACTGAAATCTCTTTTTGTAATACATTGTAAACCTGTGAAATTGAGAGAATGAAATCCAGAATTTTCACTTAGAATCCACCCTCGAAAATGGCTCTGGATGTATCTTTTAATACTAGATCTTTTAATACTAGATCTCTACTGGATACCTTTTCTATACTGTACATGTCTTTTAAGCCACATCTGTCCTTTCCCTTCATCCAGAGTTTAATTAAAGAAGGTCCCCAGCTATGAATCCCCTGAACTTGATGGTTTTCTGTCATAAGGGAAGGGTCATGTGTCCACAAGTAACTGACTCTCACTAGCAGGTTTTTCTAACTGTGTTACAGAGGCTGGAGAAGACTATGAAACTGCAGATATAAGTGAAGTATTCTCAGTTGGTGTTTCTCAAAGTATTAGCATGACTATAATAGATCTTCAGTACCTCAGCATCTAATTTCAAGGCACTTTGCTGCTAATAGGTTCCCTAGCCTTTACATGCCCTGCACCCTTTCCAGTTCTGTCCATCCTAGACATTCAACACACAATGTAGTATCTTTTCATCTCCTTTTTTAACCTTGGAGCTCAAACCTTTTCCACTTACAGGAGGATGTAATAGCCTCATTGTAATTAATTTCTGGTCATGTCACACCTGTATTCATTAGCAAATGTGAAAGGCAAAGGTCAGTCTATGTCTTATGGAATATTATGTCAAGAGCCTAGCACTCAGTGAGTTGTAAGTTTTCTCACCACTGTAAGAAGACACAGTAGACTCAGGACGCATGCAATAATCTCAACAGTTTCTTTAGTAATTACACCAGTCAATAAAAAACTGCATGATAGAAATGTTCAATCTTCATATCATAGGAAAAATTAATAATCGTTCAGAGTTTCAGTTCAAGTACTATCTCTGTAGCAGCCCTTGGCAGCACTCCTCATTAGTCTCAGTCAGTATATTATCTTTCTTAATTAGAAATTCTTAAACTTTTTAGTCATGGGAATTCAAGGGTAACAAAAAAAGGAGAAATACTGTGTGATTCATTTTAATTATAGATTTACATGCTCTTGGCTGGAATAGGCAACTGGAATTGATGGTCCTAGTCTAGCATTAGGTAGGTAGTCATGTCCAGATGTACTGCATGCCATTCAGGAAGCAATTAGCCTAGGATAAACATGAAAGAAAAATTTCAGAGTACAAGGGAATAGGTATTTAATCACCCAGTGGGACTATGAATGATAGAGTTTTCTGAAACAATTGTGAATCTTCCCATTCACGTGCATAACAATGAACTGAATCCTGCTCCCATGAAGTCAGTGGAGGTCAAGAGGATAAATGCTCCAAATCACAGATTCTGGTGAAATCTTGGACTCCTTAAACTCAACAGCATAATTCACACTGACATCAAGTTGTTCACGATCCTGCCATGTTTAGTGCAGCAGAACAATTTTGGCTCCTTCTAAGGGTAAGGGAGCCTACTTTGTCTCTACCCACCAGCTCTTACCCCCTGTAGACTCCTAACAAAAATGATGGATTTGGATATTTAGCCATGAACACTAGTAGAAGTTGGAATGCAAATACAAAATTATGTTATTAATGTCCTCTAACTCCCTAATGCCCCGTTAACTATTTTAACATAGCATGCAAAGAAATAGAGATATTCAGAGAGCTAAAACTATGAATTTTTGCTATAATTGCATCTAGTGATGTAAATCATATCAAAACATAAATACAAATAGATTTTTCAGCTAAAATTTCTATTTCTGGAACTACTTTTTCTTGATCAGATGTGTATACATCAGTTTGTCCTACATTTATTCTTCCTTACTTTAGACAACATCTACTTAGCTGAAGGTCAAGGTCCATCTCACACACCTCCAATTGTCTAAAAATTAGACACTTGCAAGTCTTAGTAATTCCCCTGAACTTTCTCCATTATCTTAAGACATAGAAAGACACCTTCAAAGTGTAATTCATCCTACTGATATTAAGGATCCAAGATAAGAGGCAGTGCCTTCTGGAGATATCTCTGTCTTTTTGTTGGCAGCAGAGGAAGCCAAGCCTCTTTACATTGTCTGGGCTCATCATGTAGATGGTTATGGCTCACTGTGCTGCTGGCTTTACTACACTTCCAGTGATGGAAGTGTGGGAATATATAGCTGGAAAGAAGGAGAAGCAGGAACATCTCACAGATCAATTTCAGGTGTCATGTGGTCACCTGATTATTTTTTTCTGTGTTTTTCAGGACAAGTCACATAGTCCAACCTCTTCAAAATCCAAAATGGTCTGTGTAACACATCTGTTGGAACAGAATAGTGGGTATACACAGCAGGTGTGAACAGAGCACACAAAACTGCCGGGGAAGGCATTTGCCCAAAACTGTTATTAAAGAGGAAGGCACCATCAACTCATTGAGTAGAAATTGGGGAAATGAAGAGAGACTTTCAAGACAAAGGAGTCAGCTTTAAAAGGAGGACAAAGGTATGAAAATATGTAAAAGCAGGAAGGGCAGGGGGATAGAGAGCAATGCAGACTTAGAGCAAGAGCAAACATCCACTTTTGTGCTGCCAAAAGCCACCCCATGGCACCACCACTGTGCCCAGGCATCCTCCCCAGGGACACGGCACCCAAACAGTGATGGACAGTAGGGGCAGTCAGCAGGGACCCACAAGTGCACATGTGCAACCTCAGGGATGGTGTCCAGGGACCTCCAGATGCTGTCTCATGGGAGTTTCTCCCCCATGTAAACATCAGGGTTGGCAGGGAACAACATGAGTTCTCATAGTACTGTAGGACCTGTATCTCCCACAGGAGAGGGGGAGCCACTAGGGACTGAACCCCCTAGAGAGGTATGTGTGCCTGAAACCCACAAAGCCTGTAGGAGGATGTGTGTGTAATTAAAACTTTTTTTAAAAATTAATTATAGCAGAAAATTTCAGAATCTCTAGGTGTGAGTGTCTAGCATTGTGGTTGTGTATTGTTGATATTAAGCCTAAATCTATAGTTCACTGGTTGTTGATTAAACGTTGATAATAAATCAACAAAGCATTTTGATCACAATTTGATTTAACCAAATGAACTGAGTAGTTTTTCCCTGGATTGACATTAAGTTGCTGTTAGCTTGGGGTCACTCACGCGTTGATTTACAACTATGGTCCTCAGCAGGGACAAGGTTCCCTCTCTTTACAGCATGCAGAATAGTGGCATAATTTTGAAATTCAGCTGCTCAGGCTCTACTTGTCAGTGTAATAAACTTTTGTTGTCTGATACTGAGAACTTCTCCTTAAATACAGGAAGACTATTTATTCATTTATTTTTTAGTGACAACTGAAACTTAATGTCATAAGGCAATTATGATTTTGTTAATATTAAGACAGACAGTTTGACACATCGTAAAAGCTAAGAAGTTCTATCCATCAGAAAACACAGAGAAAAAAAATCTTTGCTAAATTTACCTTAAATTTGGTCCACTTAATGTCTTTCATCAATTTCTATTGTCTTAGTTTAACAAATGGAATCATAAATAATGCAATCTACATCAATTGCACTTATTTGCAATTAGATTTTTTTTTCTGTAGTCTGTTTTATGAATATTTAATAAACTGTGTAACCTTGATGGAAGGAGTGCAATTTAGAAGGCCATAGTGAATATTTAGAAAGTCTTGCCTTGTGATCTCAACTTCTGATTTTAAATTAACATCCAGTAAATCTTTCTGAACAGTGCTCAGCTCAGCGAGTTTAGTACTTTCCTGATCCAGAAATAAATGGATAATTTTAAGATATGTTTTCAACCTCAAAGGAACTATATGCTTTTGTTAAACAATTGTGGCTTAAAGTGTTAGAGGAAAAGAAACCTAAAACTACATATTTTAGAGTATGTATTAAAAAAAAATCAAAAAAGAAAAAGAATTACTCTTAAAATGTATATTTAGGATGTGTGATGATAAAAAGAAATATTTTATTATTAGAAGCTATTAGAATAGAAATAATCATTCACTGTCAGCTCAGTCACTGCTTCTTAAGGGACAGGAACAACTAGACAAAAGTTTTGTTGGATTTTCTGCAGTTTGCCACAGTACCTTTATTTTAAAATATACCGTCATGGGGGGCAATACTAACCCACTGCTATGGATTTGCAACATTCACATTTACCAGTCAATTAAAATACAGTAAAGACAAATTGCAAGAAGCCAATTGTCAAAAAAGAGGAATAGTATGAGGCATATTCTTCTAGCAATAAGAAAAATCTTGTGATTCAGTTGGCATTATTCAGTCAAAGTAAGACTTATTCTTCTGAAAAGTGCATGAGATATAGGAGAACAGAAGCTCAAAATTGGGTAAATCTCATTTTGGAGGCAATTACATAGAGTGCTGTGATACTTGCAGGTCTCTGCAAAGTGCTGTGGATCAGTAGTACATTGACAATAAAAAAAACATGCAATGGGGGACTATGAGATCTTAGGGATCTCTCCCTCCACCTCGCTTCAGAATTAGCTCAGGAAACTGCTGAGAATTGTGCTGGACACAGGAAATCTGTTACAAATGCACTGCATTTCAGAGCCTACAGCACCTATAGTTCAGGTACCTGGGGGACACCGGAGACAGGAAACTAGTTAAAGCACAAAATAAGCCAAATAAATGCTTCTTTCTGTGTGAGGATAATGCTGATTTTGATCACATTACAGCCCTGGAAGTTGATTCAGTGTGGAATAAAACAGAGGCAATTCCCAGTGAACCTCGCTGGCAGTGGCACACTGTCTGTCTGCAGGCAAAATACGTTCCCTCTTGTGCCGAGCGTGCTGTGGCCCTGAGCACAGACCTTGGAGTCCTGCGGGTTCCTACTCACCAGCTGCCTAAGTGCTATAGGGTAGCCATTGCATTCCTGCATATGGTCGGGGCTGAAGAGAAGAAAGGGCACGTCAGTCTGGATGAAGGTGCGTATCAAAAGGGAAACAGCTTGAGGGTGGCCGTTCCCAATTCACTCAAAGGAAAGATCAATCTGTCTTGAAAAAAAAGTTTATTTTCTGGCAGAAAACTTGTAATTTGCTGTCCTGGTTTGAGTTAAAAAAGAACCCATTTTCTGTTCAGTAATTTTACTTTTCAGTTAAGCCTCTTCTAACTAACTGAATTCTCTGCAATTAGCAGCATGTTCTTCAGACACTGTTCACTTCCAGAGTGATAACACCTGATTGTTTCTAATTTATACCAAGGAACAGAATGCAAAGAGGCTCTTGCTTATATTTACTGCTATAACAACCAAGGTCAGCTCGCTTTGTTATTTGCCCCATTGGAAGGTCAGAATTGGAAAAGCGTAGAGGGGTCGCACCTGTGGGGAGGAGTGGGCAGGGCAGGTGACCCAAAACTGACTGACAGCAGTATTCCATCCCCTCTGCCTCATACTCAGTATAAAAGCTGAAGGATCAAAGGGTCGCCCTTTTCCTTCAATGGCTGGCATCCAAAGAGGGCTCTGTCTGTTTATCTGCCTTTGATCCCAATCCAAATAGGAATCCAAATAGGGAATCCAGATCCCATCCATCACCGAGTCCAGTCTGGGAGTTTCCCAGTGCCTGCTGGTGACGTGTTTGTCATGCTGGGAGCTAGATACAGTTTTGTATATGTTGTATATATTTCATTATTTTCTTACTAATATTTCAATAAAGTACTTTATTTTCTTTTAAACTCATAAATCTATTTGTCTCTCTTCTTTCTCTCCCTGAAGGGAGATGCTTTCCCATCTCTGAAAAGGAAGAGGTCAGAGAGCATCTGCTCTTCGTTTCAGTGGCCAGTCAGTCAGGCCCACACCACAAAATTTGCAAAAGATAGTGGAAACTGCTGTAAGAAGAAAGCTAATAGCCAGCTGTAATAATAGCTCCCGTCAGCACAACAGACTAGGGAGAAAAGGTGGAATTCTACTGTGCACTGCGGGAGTCTGGTTTCCCTGTACTCTCCATCTTCATGATGAGGTGGCCACGTGGGCAGCTCCAGTGCTCTCTGATGAGCACAGGATTAACAGCCACAGTGCTAAAGTCCCTTCTTCAGCAGAGTCCCCAAAACTGGCATCGCAGCTGTAAGTCTCCAAGCACAACCATTCATAGCAGAGTGCCTAAATTCTGGTGTGGGCAACAAAACAAAGCAAGAATTTTAATTCCCAGGAGCCTTTCTTTTATGTTAGAATAACACACAAATTGCAATACGGCTGCACAGTCTAGAGTGAAATAGCTGCTTCAAACAGAGGTTCATTTGGAATTGGATTATTAAATTAGTTGAGTTTGGTATTTGATTACAAAATAGTTTTGAGCTTATTGGCATTATATCTGCTATTCTTATCAAAGTTGACACAAGCAAATATTTATCTTAGGTATGAGAATGGAAATTGTCTTGTGGAATATGAACATTACTGCTTAATGCATGTCTTCCTAAGCAAGCTATTGCTTTGATTATCTTTCATTTGAGAGTCAAGATAAAATGTAAACAGAAATGAGCTTGTTTCTCTGAAGCTGGAACTATTTTTAAGAATGTTCTGACTGCAAATATGAAACAAGACTTCAAGTATTTGCATTGTAACTGTCTTCAGCTAGTGTTTGATCAAAAAAGGGGAAAGAAGAAAAAAGGAAAAAAGATTGATTTGGCTGAATGCTGTATATATCCTTCTTTCAAATGGCAAATTTTCCATTAGAAAATAAATGGTTATTCAAATGGAAAAGAGAATAGTTGATCCCACAAAGCAACCACGCACAGAAGGTGCTTTAAAAGAGAAAGATCAAGGTGTTAAAGCTCGAGTTGAAAGAGCCGAGAGCTGTGATTCATAGGTCCCAGGTTACCACTCACTTTGACTTAGAGTCTACGCAGGCAGCTGCCGACTTACACTGCTGTTATTGCAGAGCTATGTGAATGGTGAAGTCTCTGTTGCTGCAAGTCTGGAACAGGAATTTTTACTTCCTTGTTCTGTTTTTAAAAGATAAAACATCTTAAACATTGTTAACAAGGTAACAACATCAGACCCACTGGAGAATCATAAACAGAGACTTCATTCATTTCCAGCCTTCCTGTAGACAACTGCAAGTACAGAATCTACATTTCCAATGCAATTTGATATTCCCTGAAAAAGTCTGAAACAGGCATTACCCTATGATTCTTATTTCAAGGAAAATAATCAACTTTAAGAAAGAACTGTTTTGCAAGGACAGGTTGTCTAAGAAGCAAGCTGTGTGGAGAAGCCTTACTTTTTTCTGGTCTCAGTATATGTATACATATCAGATATATAACAGTCTATAAAAGACTAGTGCCTCAGATATGTTTTTCATAAAAATGAAACAGCATTTCAGCTAACTGATTAAAGCTCTCTGTATTTTTTTGCAAAAACATAACTTAACAATTTATATGCTTATAAGCTCTAAATTCTTATAAAAAAACCTCCCTCTTGTGGCTAAGATTACATCAGTTATTGGAGAACCAGGTAATGTTTTTTGGTTAGCTGCCTCTTTTACTGGAAAAATTCTCAAGGGAAGGAAAACAAATAAATACTTCTAATTTACTTCCTTAGAAGTTCTTACTATATTCCAATAAGATATGACAAATGACTGGCATAATTCAAAGAGCACCATTAAAATCAGCACTGAAGAAATATATAGTGCAGACAATTTAACTTAGTGCTGCAAACAGACTGTTTCTCTTAGGTTTTTGTTTCTGTTGCAGTCTGTAAAAAATTACATTAGCATCAATAAGGATGAAATTATGAAGATTTGTGGCCATGAAGTCCCAAAGAAGTTAATGGCAATACCTCTTTGATTTTAATAGTATCAGGACCTTGTTCTAGGTATGTAAGCCTAGGCACCGTGGTACACCAGGTATGTGATGCTGTAACAGCAGCTTGTAGAGCCAGGCCTGCCTGAGCCAGCTTGAACCAGCTTGGCATTAGCTCAATTGCAGGAGCTCAGAGTAGACAAGATGGATTTCATGCCATCGTCTGGTGTCAGTACACACACAAGTGGGCTACATATACCTGATCTCTCTCCGGTTATGGAACTCTCTAACCCATGCAGAGATATTGAAGACAGTAGCACCTCCAGAACCCTGAGCAGAACAGCTGGTTCAGCCCATGCTGCACCCATAGAACCTGTCCCACTCATCCAGGCACAGCACCGACGTGCCTCCAGTGCTCGCCAAGTCCCCCTGCTTTTCTCACACCAAGTGTGACATGCATGAGTGGCACCAGCTCATTGATCTTTCACAGAAGCTTATTGTGTTCTCACAACTATCAATTCCTGCACAGCCTGCAGGAGCAACCATAAGTATATTACTTTTGATGTGCTAAGACTTGCCTGTGGAGGTGGCAATTGTCAATGCAATCTTCCCACTGAAGACAGCAGTGTGATCGCTACTGGTTTCAATCAGAATACCTGCACCACTGGACAAGCCCACTTTGCAAGATGACCACAGACCTTAGCTACACAGAACAAGAGACTAACTAGAAAAGTCTATAGTTTTCTTACAGCCCATACACCCAGAATTCCTTCCAAAACAAATTAGGACACACTGGTGTACTTTCACACTCGGGTCTCATCCTCACAGGCAGCTGGAACAGTACCAGGTTACAGAGCTACATACCAGAGCCAAACGAAATGCAATGGGACATACCTGCCCAACTTTACTGAAGCAGACAAAGCCCCCATAACATCACTTACAGTAATAACTACAGTATCTGGACAAAGACTTGCAACATAGAGGTGAATTTCACTCTTTGTTATTACAGTTTTCATGTATTATGGTCAACTACTCTTATTTTTTGTCACTTCAGCATTGAGTCAGTACCATGCTGGATAGGGCAAATGGACATTAATGAGATAAGTTTAGAAAATGAGAAGTCTAACAGATACCTAAAAATTTCTTGGAAATAAAGCAAGTACACAGAACCTTATGATGGCATAAAATTTCTGTATGATTTACTTTGTACATAAGTACTTGTAGGGCACGAACAGACTGGAAATGGGAGCAAAGCAATACAGAGTGGATCAGCCAACAAAGTAAGTCATGCTGACAGAGCTAATGCAATAACACTTTTTAAACTGTACAAACAGTTGGAATACAAATGGTCTATTCCGTTCCTTTCAGCACAGTATGTTTTGCTCTACAAATATCTTGAACTTTGATTTAGCAAAGCATCCAGCCATGTGCTTGCCTCTAAGCACATAGTTAAATTCTATTTGCCCTATCCTAGATATACTATATTGCAGGTCTGGAAGTCCATGATTTTTGACAATGAAATAGAAAGCTTCTGCTTTCCTTTGAGAAGTCTATAATTCATCTATCAGTCAAGAAAGTTTCACATATTCATTTCTTGCACTGATTGAGAATTATGTACTTCTAGGGAAAAAGAAACTCGAGGCAGTAGGAATAAGCCACTCCAAAAAAATGAAGTCAGTCATGTATCAGGCTTCTAGTAGCATGATGAGTTTGCAAAACCTATTTTAAATTGGTGAATGCAGTACTCCTCTGTTTCAGTCTGTGCAGAGGAGGTTTCAGCTTGCCAGTGCTGTTCAACCAAAACCAGCAAAGGTCTCGATGCATAAACCTGCAGACCAAAGTGGAGAAGAAGCCACATGAAGCAAGATGTTTCCCGATCTAATACAGTAAACATCAAAAAGGAATAAAGAAAAGTTACGGTCACAATCTGAACGAGCCCTAGAAACTGGCTTTGAGAAAAGAGGGGGGGATTGGGGGATAGTTTTGATTAAAAAGATCCTTAGCAAAGTGTACTCACTAAGATACTGTCTCTCGTTTCATTCACAGTGTGTTCAGAAGAAAAGGGACTTTATATTTTTTTTCTATTAACATCAAAGGATCATCCTGAAGAAGTCAAACAACCCTTAAGTTCCTGCATTTCTGGTTAAGTGCTTAGATCAAAAGCAATCATTTTAAAGACCTCTGACTATGTTCTTGTTCCCTACCCTTATCTGCCCCTGAACTGATTGCACAATACATCTGCATTTAGGTTTATAATCAATAGATTTATATTTAAAATACTTTAGCCCTCCCTAGTATCATTGCATTTTAATATTTTAAAGCCATTAAATTGACCACAGTGAAATCTCTCATCATAAAATTCTCATTACTTTAAATACATGTGTTTCATTTAGCAGTTTAGAGCATCCTCCACCTCCTGATTTTTCACTGGTATCTTTTTCATTATGCATCTCTCTCCCTGCTGGCTACTGTATAACTTTCTAAAGCATACTTGAAGAACAAGAACATCTTAGATTTCACTCCCTTCATTGAAGGCAGAGTCATTAGATGTCCAGGTTCTCTTTCACTAAGCCTGTTTACCACAGATTATGACATGCTTCACCAGTAAAATTAAGATGATGACTAAATGCTACATTCTGTGCCATCCCATTACTCTGTGTCATAAATCTCATCTTCTTTTGAACTTCCATGAATCTCCTACTAAACCTCATTGAAAAGAATGACAGGTCAGAATTCCATACTATTTGTCTGCCTTATAAGATATATATTTTCTAAAACTTCCCAAATCAAATATAAATAATGCAGTTCAGGTTTCCAACTTACGCAAGGTTTAAAAGTGGTAGTTGCTCTAGAACAAGCTGCCGTGTCTGTTGGGATACACAATACCTGAAAACTATTGATCAGGGTTCTGAGATGTGGCAGAGGTCTCTAAGCACGACATGTTTAGTATGTCAAAGTAAAGCTAACACTGGTTTTAATACTCTGGGTTACCAAAGCAGATAAAATGTGAAGACTGAGACTGCAGTTACATGTGGTTCTTTTCTTTCCCCGCAGCTCTTCTCATTTTAATGTATTAAACAAATACTGTCAAGTATTTTTGCATTAGGAGAAGTAAACATACCATAAACAGTATGTCTATCCCAAAATTTGTCTTCTAGCCTTTTCATAATTGCCGGCATGCTTTTTAGTTTTTAAAGCTTTTGACTTGAGTATAAGACTGATAGTTTGGGAAGTTTTAATCAGTGAAAACAAGAGTTGAGGGAATTAAATAATGTTCATAAATATTGACAGAGAAAACATAGGTTATTAGACTAGAACTTGACCTTAGCCTTAAAAATAAATCTTTGTCAAATTTCAGTGTGAAGGCTGAATATCATCCAGGTAGACCTCAGCATAGTGGATGACTTGCTGTTACTCCACAGGCAACAATTTTGTATTACAGACCAGGCTGGCAAACTTACTTATTTTCCTCTTCCAGCAGAAATATTCCCCCGAAAATTCTTTACGATTTAAACTTTCCAACCAATCTTAAGGGTTTATCATTTTGAATCTGTCTAGACTATCCTAAGTGCTACTGCTGGGGCAATGGACAGGACTATTATTCCTATATATCCTGAAGTTATTTTAAAAATGTTTTCTGTAGGACGGGTCAACCATTTCTGGAACAACATCATGGACTGCACTGTCTTCTTTGGGGTTCTCACAGGCTCTCTGGCAGTGCTGGAACTGAAGCAGAAGTTTAATTGATGGCCCACTCATATTTTTGACAGATGCAGTTCATTTGATACATTAACAAATATTTTAGGTTTGGTAGTCTATTTAAAGCAGTTGCTATTAAATTGTCATAATTTATCATTGACTGTCTCACAGTGTTATCTACAGTCTGGAAGTATGCCCTGGCCTCAGAATTAAAGCTAAGAGCTACAGGATAACAGCTGAGCTTTTGAGCCTGCTTTTGGCCTAAGACTTATTAAAAAGATATTTTCACCATTAAAATGCCAGTTCATCCCCACTGTTGCCACCAGTGTTAGCTGGTACATTAAGTTACCTTGTGGAGATATAAGCACAGCTTAAACCGAACACCTAACTTTAACACAACTGTTTTACGAATTATTTCTCTAGTGGAGAATGTCTTCCTGAACTTCAAATGCTATGGCCAAAATTTTAGAGAGATAAGAGACAGTTCTATAAAGATACTTGCATGTTGTGCTGCAGTACCTCATTGTCCACTGCCTTTCCCTCAAACAGAATATACAGGATTGATGGACACTTTTGTTTTTCATTTTAAGTAGCTAGCTGAAAGACGATTTCATCAGCCGGAAGACGGAGCTTACACAGAGCAAAATGCTGAAGCTCGCAAGAAAGTAGAATGTTGGCCTGGCCACTAGGTCTGATGTGTCCATGAAAATTCAAGGCTTTTATGCTGTAAGGTAGCAATAGTCGGCATTACATCATCATACACATCCAGGTTTTCTTTTTTCTGTTAATATTCTCCAAAGAATCATTTTTAAGTGATATCTCCTCTATTCTTTTTCTCCTCTTAGAAACAAATTTCAAATGAGGTTATTTCAGCCTGTTCTCTCCAAAACAGGGGGGATTAGTGTTCATGTTCATACAAGCTAGATGCCTTTGCATGCACTGAATTAACAGAGCAGGGTGACATCGTCTCATTGTGAGAAATGACTGAAAGTGTTAAAAGCTGCATTTATCATCCACTAGTCCTGTTATTTAAATGCGGCTTTGCTCTTTCATATCAAGTAGATTCAACATGATAGCATGATAGAAAAATTAGACGTCTCTTCCAAGATCCGCAAACAGAGCACGGGAGGAAAAAGTTCTGCTATTGCAGTGCTGAATCAGGGGCTCAGCAAATTTAAATTCAAGAAAAGATGCAGATGAAAGCAAGTTCATACAAACTGGGTGCAACTTAGTTTTACTGAGCAGGTCTCTCTGTGGAGACCTTTAAAGAAGACTCTGATGCTATCTATTCCACAGAGACATTAAATATCCAATAATATTTCCATTCTTAAGGGGCTATTTGATCTGAAACCCCTGACCATACTCTTCCTTCCCCCCATCATTTGAACATATGAAGTGTTAGTGCTGGGCTCATGACTCTGCCCTGCCCTTGACACAAAAGTGTGTCTCAGGGTCTGTGAAAAATCAGCAGCTGTCCCAAAAGTAAGGTATTGGTTAGTACTTAACTGAGGCTTTGTGAAAGTCTCTGCTAAGCAGAGAGCTACCAGGTATTTGAAACACACACTGAAATAGTTTCTTCCTTGTACTCCTCAAACCCGCCCTTCTCTGCATCTTCGGCCAAAAGTTTTGACAAACTGTTTGGACCTTTCTGTGGACCAAGGATGTATACATGGGAGCAAGCCACTGCAGGGCAGTCCTGCTCCACATAGGTGTGTTTTCTCAAGCTTCTTGCTTGACAGCAGGCAGCACATGGAGAAACAATTCAAGAGGCTTCCATGCACACAACCCCAGCATGGAAGTTGCACCTGTCACCAGCCTCCCAGTCCTGTATCTCTTTCTGATGTTCCCAGTGTGTTTGGCACAGCATACCTGCTCCTGTCCTCCACCTTCACCTGCACCACCGGATTCTAGGAATGAAACCTCCATGTGTCCCCGGGGCCCTTGGGCACCCCGCCTTCCCTGAACAAGAGGTGAGTGCTGGTGGCTCATTGCAACAAGGATATGACTCTGCAAGTGTCCCCATGTGATTTTCTGCCACTTCTTTTCTTCCTATTCCTTCCTTCCTTTCCTTTGGGAAAACTGTGATATCAAAAGTTCAGCATAAACCAAGTGATCTTGTCCCACAGCAAGCAAATTAATCAACCGGTAACTTCCACCAAGTATGTCAGTTTGGCATGTACATCTTTCATTACTAGTAGGAACAAATATGACTATTTGAGAACAGCTTTGCATCAGGCCTGGAAAATGCTAAGAAAAACAGCTAGAGTGAAAAAGGAAAGAAGAAAATCCTGTGCTCTCTGAATCACCAAGAAAGTATCCCAAATTCTATTGTTCGCTGCAGTATAAATGCAGAACCAAAGGGTCAAGCAAGAGGGTATCTTCCAAGCATCTTTCTGGGAAGGGCCTCTAACAGCTGCACACACATCCAAGGCTGGCTGGCTGCTGCTTTTGCTGCCTGAGAGGAATGTTTATGGAAACTAAAAGAGGCCAAAGTATGGGGAATAAGGGATATTCAGAGCAAGAGAATCTGTTAGGCACCAAAATGTTTCCCTGGAGTTCTGCAGGAATGGACCAAAATGGCGCAGATTGCCTTTGATCTATGCCTAGGGTGGGAGCTAAAAAGAACACATGTAGTGGTGGGTTCAGATACTTCTATCCGGAAGGAGAAAATGAAGAACACAGAACCTGTATTCTGCTACCCACTAACCAGTGCTCTATGATAGTTATTTCAGTTAAAGTCTCTGCTCTTTCCTGTCTCTGGCAATCATATTATATCAGCAAAGAAAAGAATGAAGAGAAAAAAAGGAATGTATAAATACTTGCCATAAACTGTACATTGCATTTTTTTACACAGAAATATCTGGCATTTTAATTGCATTAAAAGTCTCAATAAAGGTCACAGGCTTGTAAAATCTTTACAACCAGTAAATACATTCAGGTTTTCAACCTAACTTGGATTGTGCTCTCAGGTTAGAAATTGGCTGATAATGTGCAAGGAGTGGAGAAGCAGCACCTTGACCAGAGGGACACTGGAGAGTCACATTCGAGACAAGGGTTGTGAGACGTTTTATCTCCTGCCAGACAGGGAAAGAAGCCAAAACAAACTGAAACTAATGTTCTTACAGGGGCTGAGAGAGCTGTCTTCTGAGAAGAAAAGGTTATGCTTTTATTAAATGGTGATCAGAGCTATGGAACAGTAGTAAATGTTGTACGTGAAACCATGACATAATTATCTATCCAAAATATAATTATTTAAGACAGTCCCATTTTGCAGTGGGATATAGTATCTTCTGCTGTACCATAGCTGGATTTCCATGTCAAATTAAGACTTTGAAATCATCAGCTGCACAGGGATTTCCTCATGTCAAGAGATGTTTAGGCTCCCAGCACTGTACTCTACAGATGTATTCACCTGACCCAAGACAAGGGTAAGATTCAGTTACTTAAACATAGCTGAATAGTGTCACTTCAGATGCTGCAAGGGTATCCAGGACATGCGGTCTTCCATTAGGTTTGTGCGTTTCTGCCAGCCCTTAGCAGACATTTTGGAAGGCCAAAGACATCTCAAATGGAAGTAGGTGCCTAAATTTAGGCAGCTTCCTTATTTAGGATGAGCTGGACAGACTTCCAGATTCCATTGACAGTATTGTCTGGGTGTCCACTGACTACTCAACTCTAACTCATGGGCAAGTACCTACACATAAATACTTGAAGTAAGATCATAGAATTATAATGGTTTGGTTTGGAAGAGACCTTAAGGATCATCTAGTTCTAACCTCTGTGCCATGGGCAGGGACACCTCCCACTAGACCAGGTTACTCAAAGCCCCATCCAGCCTGACCAGATACATTATTCTGAAGCTAAATCCCATCCTAATTTTAGATCATACAAAAAACCAGAGGTTGTAGCAAGAACTGCACCTTAGATTCAATTTTAAACATGTTGGGGTCAACAGTAGCTGTGGCTACTGAGCCTTCTTGCTGAAATAGCCTTTCATTTTGATTGGCTTAGTCTTCCTCCATGGCTGGGTAGCAGTGGAGTTGAGCTTTAGGGCCCACGGTTGACCCTGAACACCAGCAAGGAGAGTGACATTTTTGCTGCTTCTGTAGCTTTCAAAACACAGTACCTGGAATCCCAGCATCCTTTTTATCAAAACTGTCTTCAGAGACACCTGCAAGAAAACAACACTGTTGTTATTGCTATTATTTCGATTTTAGAGAAAAGCAGGCTGCTGAGAGGCCATATTTTTAGGGTATCATTGTCATTATAGACACATAGAGCACAAGTGAGATTTTTAAAGCACCTCAGACCCTAATTTCAGCTGAAAAATTAGACACCTTGTGTCTAAGTGTTTCTGAAAATCCCACTAGGGTCCCATTTGCTGTTTTATTGCCTAACTGGTCTATAAATTCTGCTGTGGGTTGTTCAAGGTGACACACAACTTTTGTATGTTACTTTTCATCTCGTTGTCCCCTCAGCTTGCTTTGTTTTTGGTCACTAATTTTTTTCCTACCTGACCCCAATCCCAAACTCACTCATAAGGTCCATCGGGCAAGAGTGCAGCATGGTGGGATGGGGTTCGGCTGGTCAGTTCATCTCTCATTTCCCTCTGCGTACAGCAAAACCCAAGCGGCTCTTGCTTATAGCCCTGCACTCATCTTGCATTTTTGCTATTAAAAATCTTCCCACAGTCTTAGTTCTGTGCTATGGGTTATTTATATTTAAGTTAGCCTCTTAAACACATCCAATCATATGGATACCACAACCTTTCCAGGTGGCTGCACTACCACAGATTTACAGGAAACCTAAGGAAAAATAGTAACTTTATTAATATCTAGCTTACTGCAAATACAGCCAATTCCTGTTTTCTTTTAGCAGTGGGAGACATGGAAAAGAATCTTTCATTGTTTCCTTTGTAACCACTTTTTCCAGACATGGAAACTCTGAAGAACATTTTTTTTACTTAAGAAAATAAATATTTGTTAAAAGGCTTGTAAGACTTTTATGTCCTCTATAGTCTTTGATTTGTCAATATCTTCATTAAGTGGATTTCTCTGTTACTACCAAAGTTACTGTTATATGACACATCCCTCATTTAAAATGGGAGATGAATTATTTAAAATAATGTCATTAATTTGGGATGCAGTCATAATTGAGCAAAGTTTTCTGAGAGACTCTTATTTTGATAAAATTCAACTTAGGAAAAACAAACTAGTCTTTACCTAACTACTTTTAATCTAAAATTATAATATTTAAATGAAGAAGTGAACAAATCCTCTTATTTTCAGAGTAATTCAGTTTTCTTTATGACACAGTGGCATGCAGATTTGAGAACATGTAATAGAAGATGACACTAATAAATAAAAAATGGTTTCATCCACCAATTAGATAATCCTTTCTCCCAGGTTATCTCAGGAGAGGTTGGCCTAATGCCTGTAAACTGTTTCTCAAACAAGCTGTACGCCTACAATAAATACTGAATGATGAACTTTTCAAAAAAGAGATCTATTCTGAATGTCAGGAGTGACTAATTTCTTCAGTATCTTGTACGATTTTCCAAATCTATAAAGAAATTTATAGGAGAATTAGCTTATAGCTGTCCTGTAATTTCCCTAGCTAGTAAATTCAATCTCTATCTCTGCATTTAAATATGTTTTATAATAGGAAACGAACTTTGCAATTCATCATGCCTCTCTCTCTTTATATGAGCTTAAAATTCAGCTGCTGATCTCAGGTGTTGTAGATAAGTAACAATGAAAGTAAAAGTAAAAGAGGATTTTCAACTATTTGTAAGAATTGTTTTATCCTTAGAAGAATTATACAACAACAGCAAAAAGCTTATTGGTTACAAATAGTTTAGAAATCACAATGCAATTCTCATATCCCAAAGAAAAGTGATGTACTGTATAAATGGCAAATGTCCGTTGAGAAACTACTAAAGCCAGTGCAACCACACTGAAAAGGCACTAGCTGAATGAAAAAACATATCCAAAAACTTGCTGGTTTGAAGGACTTGAAAGAGGTTGTAGAGATATGATTCAGACAGTTTTTGCTACTGTATTAGTTATGGTGTCTTTCTTTCTCTCTTTGCAACTGCATGTGAGACAAGGACTAGAGAAGAACATGTGGCTTCTGTGGTGTGAATGATTGTTCATTTCATGTTAACTGAATTGCAAATGTTATTTTCTTACGGAAAAAATAAAAAATCCAAAAAATCAGAAAGCCAAAACATTACTTTTTTTTCCTTAATGGGAACAAGTTTCAGAACAAGATACCTGATCAAAAAGGAAAATGAAACAAAACTTTCTGTCTTTTGAAAAAAAAAAAAAAAAGGTGTATGTACTGCCTTTGATTTCCTGAGCAGCTGTGATTGATTCAGATCTACAGATATTGGTGAATAAAGTAATAGATGTCATTACTTTCTGGAATGCATTATTTTCAGGAATGATAGAAGGATCATGTGAAGTCTTTTTAACAGATATTTTTGTAAACATACAGTATTATATCATTTAATATTAGAGATATCCTTTCTCTTTGTCATAAGTTGTTTGCCATAGGATTTAAGCCTTAAAAATGCATATTTTATCTAGGTTTCTGTAGACTTAACAAAATATTTGCCAACAGTTATATTCAAGAAAACTTAAAGGAATAGTTAATCTTCTGTAACTCATGGGACTTTCCCACTGGGTCTGCTATGTAATGATACCAGAATAAAATAAATCGTATTGTCAAACTCATGAAACAGTACTTTTTTTAAGCACACAATTCTTGTTTGCCCTACACATTTACAGCAAAAAGTATTTCTCAAAATGAGAGTTTAAGGTTAATTCAAGGGGAAAGGAGAAAGTAGGAGCACCCAGTTTCCTACAGAAACAAGCTTTATGCAAACCTGTTTGTCTGCCAACCCTTCACCTTAACTCCCCTAAATGAATTCTGAAGCAGTTACTGTAGATCTCATATGCCTTCCCATGCCTACCAAAAAGCTTATCGATAATTAAGCACCACTAGGTGGAATGGCAAGACCCATTAAAGTCTGAGATCATGTTGCTGTCATGTAGGCACATAAAAATAGATGTAGTTCTAATTTCACTTTTATATATGATCCCTAAAATTTATGAGGTTTTAGCAAGTACAAAGTTCATGGTATTGTTGTTAATATACATCTCAGTTGATCCCAATGGGCAGTTCAGTCAGTATCTGGAATCTACAGAATATGGCCAAAAAATTGTTGAATCTGAAAAATGCTGTTCAGTTTACGTAAATCACATAACTCCAGTAGCACTAAAGAATTTACAAACTTATATTGTCACACATGTCAAAAAGCTGATCCATAAGGCTTACCCATAAGCTCTATACATCCTTTAAAGAGTAAAAGACAGTGGTTGATGTGCAAAGAAATGCACTAAGCAGTTAATAACTTCTTGTTCCTTGACAGATGTTTTCTTCTTATGCATAAAATCCAAATAAATAGCAATATAGGAGTTTTATTTTCCCCAGGATTTTCCATGCAAACATAAGAAAGATATATATTACTTTTGCTGTTCAGAACATCTAACAGTTCTGCAGTATGCCAGCTAAGCCTAGCTCATACAGCTGATTCAGTGAGCATTAATATTCATTAAAAGAAATAATGAAGTGATATTGCCCTAATTTAGAGTACTGACAGGAGGTGGCAACAGTCAAAGCTGGGCTAGAATGCCCTGTCTTGTTCTTTACTCAAGCAGGCATGTGCACTAGCCCATGGCTCATTAGGTCCTGCTGTTGATGTGGGGCTATCCAACCAAGAGCAATTAAGTAAAGGAGAAGTTCCACTTCAATTCTGATGCCTTTGCACAATAACACAAAGATGTGGTTTGCTGTGAAGCGGGTAAGCTGCTTCATTTGCACACTGGGGCCAAAGTTTTGAAATGTCAGTGGTTCAACATGTCTTTGAATTATAAGTAACAGTTTAATATTCTGTAGTGGTTTTGAGTCAAGCGGCTCTAAATAAGTCAAGTTACATCTAAAGGTTCATTGGTATATTTTGTCATCCAAAACCAGAAACAGTCTTTCTGGCCATTTCAGAATACTTCAGCAATCAATTAAAACTATGTTAAAAAAGGATTTCAAAAGAACCTGACTTCGGGTGCCAATAAATCTGTTGTGGTTTCGGCTGAAATTACCCAAACCAGACTGACAGACGGCCTTGGGGGGGGGGGGGGGGGGGGGGGGGGGG
>JAOQGH010000023.1:104240292-104289178 GCA_025769975.1 Gallinago jamesoni | reverse complement strand
CCCAAAAAAAAAGAGACGAGAGGAAGAGATAAAAGAGATTTAGAAGTTTAGAATGAACTAAACTACTTTAATGAAGAATTGATATTAAAATAAAAAAGAAGAAAATAATGAATTAGATATAATATATACAAAACTGTATCAAGCTCCCAGGATGACAGTCCTGTCACTGGCAAGCACTGGGGAAGTCCTAGACTGGACTCAGCCATGGATGGGAACGGGGTTCCAGCCCTGGAGTCAGGAACACACGGATCAGGATCAAAGGCAGACAAACAGACAGGGTCCTCTTCAAATGTTGGCCATCGAAGAAAGAGAGTTCACCCTTTGATCCCTCAGCTTTTATACCGAGCATGGGGCAGATGGGATGGAATACCCCAGTTGGTTAGATTTGGGTCACCTGTCCCGTCCGTTCCTCCCCACACGTGTGACCCCTCTACACTTTTCTGTTTCCGACCCTCTAAGGGGCAAATAACGAAAATTGGCTGACCTTGGTTGTTATCGCAATAAGTTTAAGCAATGGCCTCTCTGCACACCATTCCTTGGCATGTGGCACAAACATTGGCCTTATCATTCTAAGAACAAGCAGTTTTCCCCTCAATATGCCGTTAATTTCAGACAGTTAGAGGAAGCCTAGCTAAAATGTAAAATTGCAGAACACAAAATTGGTTCTGTTTTACTTCAAAACCGGGACAGGTCCAAACTTCATATCTTTTCTAGTCAAAGCTAAAAATGAAAGGCAGTTAGGATGACCAATGCTGATTTTATGCAAGAATTCATTACTTATTGTTGGCAATCAGATACCTAAAGAGGGCAGGGGGGGGACGGACGGGGGGGGACTACCCATCTTTTAACACTTTTATTAAGCAACTAATGCCAAGAGGAAGATTCAAGAGTGAAGATGGCTTACACCTCATTTATGAGCATGATACGTAGTTTGCTCCACAGATACTCCCTGTCCCTTCTCTTGAAAGTTTCCATCTTTCCTGCTTGCAAAGGAGCTCCCGAGAGCCCCCAGACTGACTGGTGCTGGCTTGCGTCGCTGCCTGGGGTTGTCAGCTGCAGCAGACAACACATGCTCCATGAACTGCAGAGACTGCTGAGGATCAGTGCCTGCAGCCAGAGCCCCAGCTATCACTTAGCGTAATAAATCCAGATTAGCCTAAGGACGAGATGCTTCCTGCATGACTCTGACTGATCACTATGGTTATGTTTAAAAGAATAAATTAAACAGTGTGAGCTAATGTTCCCAAGGAGAGGAACTTGACTGTACGTGGCTAAGCTGTCGGAATGACCCGAACTGGCACTGAAGTCCCCTAGATAGTCCCTGGACATGCTTTGTAAACCAGCATGGGCCAGTGGCCACACCCAGAACTCACTTCTGTTGTAAGCACCCTGTTCTGAAGGGTAAAAGAGCTGAACAGCCGTAAGACAGGCAGGACTCTCACCATTGGCCTCCATGCCAGAGAACATCCCTGCCTAGACATAACACCAAGTATAGATGTCAGCATTGGCACCCAGGAGGGTAGGTGTAGGTCTTTGGCTCTCAGCAAGCAAGGTTTAGCCTTGAGCTGGCCACACGAATTCCTCATGACACACCAGGGGAGAGTTATCAGCCTGGGGTATTGCCAAATCACCCATTTCCCAGCAAAGAGTCTTGGAGAGAAAGCTAGAAGTCATTTCTTATAAGGGTGTCCTGAATTTCTGCAGAAAAGCATTTAAGATTAGTGAGACCAGTCAGTGACAGCAAAGCTCTCTGCCTTGGAGATTGTCACAGGTCCCAGATCCAGCTCTCAAGCATGTTTGTTTATTTTATTCGCTAGCTGTTTAACATTTAATACATAAACACTGATTGGGACAAGAACAGGAATCCACAACTCCCGCTTTTTAGGCAAATTTCCTGATAACAGTGTTAAAGACCTGTGTTTGTTCTTGTGTTTTCTGTCTCGACTAGCGGCTCTTCGGTTCTTTGCTGCACAACAAGAAAGCTTTAAGGAAAAGTTTCCTGATGAATGGTTTTAGACTCCTTCAGCATAAAGAGCTCGTGGAGGGGGCAGAGGGGATTAGCTGTTAGGGTGAATTATCCCTAACATCTGATCCAGACAGACTACAAATTAACTGATTTCTCCTTCTCTTTCCTGTTAATTAATCAGCTAGTCTCATAAATGTAAGTGATGCTTTTGCACTCGTTCCCACAGACACACCATAGGTACATTCTGATTACCTTGGACTGAGTCTTTCAAGGAACTAGGTAGCAAAGCAAATTAAAGGGTCCCAGTTTGGACTCGGGTAAGACATAGAGCTGCAGTAAAGAGCATTTGCAGGGCAGAACTTTACGCATCTTTGCGATTTCACCAGTGATCAGCGATAACAAGACATTTGCAGACCTGAGAATTTCACATTTTTCCTCCTCAGCTGAAATCCTAAATTCTAACTCCATTCCCTTTAAAAATTCAGTTGAGAAATCTATATAGTTCAGGGATTCCATTTTTCTTTCAGTTTTTCTTGTTGCACATAGCTAGCCCCATTTCCGTGCTTATGGGTTGGGTTTTAAGAACACCTACTGAAAACTAGGAAGTTTTTATGCTGTTAAGGATATCTTTGAATGCAGTTTTCTTCAGGACTGTTGAAGTCTGGCTCTTGCTGCTGCTGTTAGATCAGCATCAGCACAGAGACCCAATAGGAAACTGAGAATTAAGTTATTTTCCAAACAGGAAGGATGAATGCTAGAAAATAAAGCAAAAGACAAGGAAGAATATAGGAGACCAATGTGAAGGAAGAAGTGGGAGGGACAGCTTTGCTCTTCAGAGTCCTAGAAGTTCATTTCCATGGAATTAACTCATTACTGCAATGCTTGATTTGAATAGATATTAAAAAATAGTTTCCAGCAAAACTTGTCTTTGCACGGTGCTGCTTAAAATGGGGTCCTTCATTTCAATAGAAATTCTAAACACTTCTCTCAGTGATTGCACTGGAATGACGAATTGAAAGAAGCACAAGATCCATAAACCACAATGTTTATGCTGGGAATGTTTAAGTTGAACTGAGAAAAAAAAAGGTAGCCTCCCTCCACAAGACATGCCTGAGTCCTTAGTGCTGGCAAGATGCTGAAAGGCAAATTCCTCCAACTTGTTCTGGTTGGGTGACCAAAGAAAGATAGCCTGCGCCGAAAGTAGATTTCACCATTTCTCATTAAAGGACTTGAAATTAAGAATATGGCTTAGGCCCCACATATAAAAAACAAACTTGAGAAATGCCTCCCATGTGGAAAGCAGCCTGTAAGAATAATGCTTTAAAGAAAAATCTCTTCTAAACTGAACCTCGGATGTATCAGTCCAGTTCTGTTCTAATCTGAAGTTAAACCAATATTTTGTAAATTAAGATGTGTGCTCCTCTGATTCCTCTGAATCTTCTAGGATTCTTTCCCCTTTTTAAGTAAGGAAGGCTAGAAGACAGTCCATCTGAATTAAGCTATTTTACTCGGAATTTCTGCCATATTTTGAGCATGTTCCAAGTAGCAGTTGAGATATAAATAGCAGAATAAACAAACAGCTGCGCAAGCAAAGTTGAAAAGTCAGAGACCAACGTGATTATCAGTTGCCTGCCTGCCCACATACTAAATGTGACATCATGTGACAAACAAATACTTTAATGCCAATAGCAAGATTTGGGTTCTCTTAATTCCTTACTTACTCATTCTGAAGTAGTTTTCCAGTATTTTAATTCTGAAAATAAAGAAAATTATATTAAAGCAGCCAACAATGAAAGTCCCATGGTTTTGGTCAAAAGTCCTATGTTATGCATTGTGATTCATTGTGCTTTTATGGGCATAAATAAGGGCATAAACATAAGGGCAGCTGTATGTTTAGGAATGAAATTCCAGAGGTAAAATAAAATATTTTTTTCCCTCTAAACCTACTGTTATTCAAGGCTCTGAGGGCGGAAGATGTCTTTTATCTAATATTGTGTACAGCTAATATTATGATAAAATAATGATCAGGCACAAGACTCTCTGTATATCATATTTTATTATAAATACTACTCATCTGGCAGTTCTTTCTGACTATAAGCACAAAGAAATAGACAATCCTGCATAATGAAAAGTAGAATAATGAACGTGTTGTTTGAATGCCAGTCTTCTAATGGTCTCCACAAATGCAAATGAGTTAAAATGTGTTTACTGATTGCTGAATAAATACCTGCCTTCACTCTGTTTTGATCTGAGGTTATGTCCTCCAGTTCACAGGAGAATTTTATTTTTTTATTAAACTGAATCAAAGACTTTTTTTCTTGATGGATTTTAGTGTATGTGATGAAAATGTTTATATCTGCAACATGTTCCAGTGCTCTGATGCAGAAGATGATTTATGATTCTTGCCTCCAAGGACCAAAGTCTCTGCTGAAAGGGCTGTGAAGAATCACATTCACTTTAATGCCTTGAAATTAAGCAGAAAATTGGGCTTCTTTCATTTATTTTATTGCCAGTTTGAATAGTGTGGTAGCAACATTCGAATGTATTGCATTGGTATTCTGTCACTAATGTGCAAAGGAGGTAAGTGTATTTTAAAGATTCACTGTCCAGAAGTCATTTTTAAGCTACTCTGAATTTTTTCTTTCTATTTTGACATTATTTATGTGTTATGACATTTATTTCAGTGGGAATTGCAATTTGCCCTTTAAATATGCCGGTCTTTTTAGAGTCCTTGCAATTCATTTCAAACTCGGATGTAGGTCTGCTCTGTTTCAGGTTCTCATGTCAACATTGAAGTGATTCCGTTTTAAAACCCAATCTTTCATTGTTGTTTTCTTGAGTGATGGTCACATTTGTGAATCCTGTAAGTGTGTTTGCAGTCTGAAACTGGAGACAGTTAATCTAGGAAGACTTATTCTGCTACCATTTAACCGCAGTCTCATGGGATGAGCTGAGCAGAAAGTATGAGATGCCCAAAACATTTACTATATTGGACAAGAAATTGGAGCCTTTTGAGTTCTTTCCAAGTACTTGTGATGTTTGACCTATCCTTTAGTCATATTTGTTCTATGATCTCTGGAGTATCTTTTATAGGAGGTGCGCTAATAGCCATGAAAGATGGATAGTCAGCTAAAACACTTAAAGGGATACAGCATATCAAAACAAGATAGAGTTGCTCTATATTAATAGATAAAGTAATACATAATATGCCAATTACCAGTCTCGAGGTACTCCAAAGGAGGAACTGGTATCATCATTCCCATTTGACAAAAAATGAGATCCGACTTGCCGTGATCACCCACACAGAATATGGCAGAGTTAAGAATAAAACAAAGGTCTAAGAAAACATTACTTGTGAAAAGCCAACAACAAACTGCTTGCTATCTAAATAGATAAGGCACGGGGGGAGGAGAGAACCAGAGCAGTGGAGTGAAGGGGCAGAATACTTTGCAGAAAAAAATCTGCTCAAACCTACAAGAGTGTTTTTTTCTATGTAGGAATGGTATGATTAACAGGGAATGTGGACTATTGCTGGGATGTTATTCCTGGTACTGGTACTAGCAATGGGTAGAAATAAGAAAAAATACAATGCTCTCAAATATTTCACAATTATTTCAAATATTTTCATACCTTTTATGTATCAATGTGTACAGTGTTGATTTTATTCTATTTGCAGCAACCAAAATAATCTACCTTCAAGATGACGATTTTTACTGTAATGACATATGTTCCAGGACTCTTGCTTTGTAGCCAGGGATTAGGCTAAAATTTGTAAATGCAAAAGTCTTCTGTTCTTTGATGTATAACCTGGGTCCTGTCCTAAATACTGAAAAAAATACGTTCATCTCTTAGTATAAAAATAAAATTAGAAAAATAAAATTGTGGTGGTCCCCTTTCTCTAATTAAATGATTAATGTTTTCAGGCAGAGAAATATTTCTGACAATGTGGATGGCTCCTGATTCTCCATTTTTAGAAGTGTCCTTTAGTTTAAGACAGGTACAACAGTATGGAGAATCTGACACCTAGTGTAGATTTTTAATGCTTCATGTAGAAGCAGAACAAAAATTTGAGATTTGCTTACCAAAATATATTCTTATCTTCCATAATTCAAAATATTTTCAACTGTAATTTTTCATTTTTGTCTATCCATCCTGAATGTCTGAAGTTCACATATCTGTGTGGGAGACAAACTTGATGATGTACCTCATTAAAGAAATAAAGCAAAACATTTTGCTTTTTGCTCAAAACGGAAGCATGTTGTGTCTGAGAAAGGGAGCTTAACACTCTTTCTTCTCAACCTTTAATGTCATAATATTCACAGTAATGAGCCACTTTATATAGGGCTTTGATTACATTGGGGGAGAAGTGGATGTAATGGCTGACAGGAATATCACTACATTGAGCTCTTCAGCTATTATCTTCTCCCATCAAATGAAAATCACTAACTCTATCATGATTTTCTGTCTCTCTTTTTCTATATTTCGCAATAAATTGCCTGAGACAGTTTAAGGAATCAGAATTTTAGATTTTTATTTCCTTTCACTAATCTTGTGACATAGATTCCGCTCAGCTTAAATCAAGCACTCAAGCTGAGCTTCTTGTTTTGCATGCTGATCTGCCAGTTGTCAGCACAAAATGAATGGAAAGTGAACCCAGTATCTCAATATTTGAACATCCATTATTGTAAATAATTGCAGTACTGCCATAAAGCTACTTACAGAATGAGTATATATTGAAGGTATGCATGCTGTGCCTCCAAAGTGCTTACACTGCTACTTAAAGACAAATGAAGGACAGAACACATCAATGCAACAAACAAGAAGGAAAGAAGAAATAGGATCTGAAACTCTTAAATTCACATAGATATTTAAATGTCACCTATAACTAGAATTGTCAATAATTAGATTAATACAACCAGCAGCAGCATTTCCAGAAAGAAGGTCTGACAAATTTGAGGGGAAAATGTCACAATTTGAGGGGAAATTGTCACTGACAAGATAATCTGAAGTCCTGATATCAAATGCAATCTAAAGAATTATATCTTCTCATTTCATATGATAACGGGCTATTTTGTGTGACTACAATTTGTTCTCAGTTAACTTGAAAATTGCTCCAGGCCACCATGAAGTCTTTGAAACCAATAATACAAAAGACACAAATTTTGCAACACCCGTTTCTCAGTTTGATTGTTTTACATAGCTAATTTTCGTTCATTCCCACTCACTAACATGATCTTTTCAGTTCTTCTGAAAACACAAGGTACCTTTGCAGCTTATATCACCTACTCCACAATAGTTGAGTCAAAGAGTTTACTCAGTTCTTTTATTATATTTTAAATATGGAATAATCTTTAGGAAAATCAGGAAGCATAGATAGAATAGGCTGTCTCTCCAATCTGTCTGCATAAGTGCAATTCAAAAGTAAAAAAAGTGCTAATAAAATAGGAGAATGAAACATGAAAAAAGAACATTGAAAAGTTGTGGAATAGAGAATAATAGCTGTATTTTTTAAAGTGAGTGAGGGTCTTGAGTATTTAAAGTGTATAAATTGCAATGAGCCAGATGAAATAATTATTTATCATTGGCTAGCACAGAGTGAATTCTAAATGGAAATCAATTTCCAATTAACCGGTCACGCTACACTTACCTGAGGTTTTGTTGCATAATCAATCATGAACAAATGCTATTTGTCTACTGTTTATGAGTCAGATGGTTCTAATGCTCATTTTGAAACTAAAATACTATTTAAGAAAAAAAAAAAAAGGGTGGGGGTGATGGCAAAACTTGCCTCCCACTGCAAAAATGAATAGCAGAGGTTAGTTGACAATGTTGATGTAAAATTTCAAAACATTTTGAAGAGTTGGGTTATAGCTGTCGGCATCTAACATCACATAAAATATGTATTATTTTCAATACAAGAATTCCAAACTAATTCCACAGCTACTTTTGTAATCAAAACTCTTCTGCTCTTGTTATGTTCTTCCAGGCTATGAAAGTGGAAACAGATATTCAAAGTGGTATATAAAGTGATGTATGTAGATGGTCTTGCATTCCCTCTTCAACAGTCCCCTAAACTAGCATTTATATGACATTGTTTGGTGTTTTTCAGTATGCACCTTGAAGTGGTTTCTCTCACAGAGGAACCAAAATTGTACTCCTATTCCACCTAGACCCCTTTGCAATGTAGCTGCAAGGCCTTCTATCACCCAGCTCTCCGTATGCCTGGAACTGCACTGAGGATGGCAAAGCAGTCAGGGACAGCCATACATAAATCTGCTTTGCAGAAACTATTATACATAGGGCATGGCGGAGACTAGCAATGCATGCAGACACCATCGCTAGTAAAGGTACAATGTGGCTGTGCTGTCCTAGGACTGTGATAGATCAGCCCAAACCAAACCCTGCTACCTCTGTCTCGCTACTCTCTGCACTGTGAAGAGATGCAGATGTATCCGCGCAGAGATTTAAGTAGCTGCAGGCACAGTGTCAATGAAACACAGCCGCAGTAAGTGCCTGACTGTATCTTCTGCAGAGACCTACTTTAACATGATAGAATCAAGCTTCTTCAGAAGGAATCCATGAATTTGGGTTCCTCTTGAACATAACACGTGACTATGCTAAGCTCACTCCTCAATCAAAGTCCCTACACACTGGAATCAATGGCAAATTACCCTTTGTGGCTGAAGCCATGCATCAAATCTGATCCCTCTGTAGTCTCTCAAGCTTCCTTACTATCCACCTCCAGAATTTCTGCTTGTTACCTGCTTTTCACTGGTTGAATATATGCTTAGGATGAACTGTTGTTGTTTTCAACTTGCCTATGAAGCATTAAAGAGCACAGAATGTAATTTGTTCTGGCTTTATTGTTTCTTAGTGCAAAGACTTTTTGTCTCCAAAAAAAGATCTCCATGATCTTTTGTAATACAAACAAATATCAATAATGCTCATGCCTTGGAATGGCATAGGTTTCCTGGGCTGAAGCATTCAGTTGAAAATTGATATGTGCATGAGGAAATGGGAGATGATGTTCTGGATAATTGAAAACATTCTTAAAATTTAACTTGCTTCAAGTAATAAAGTAAATGTATAATTGTATTAATTTGATTTAATAAATACATATATAAATATACAAGTGATGATATTTGTAAAATATGAAAGGGGAATTTTACTTTCCACAAATACATATATTCCAAATAACCTGAAAGGAACTAGCCATGTGCTTAGTAGTAAGCATGTACATAAAGATCTGAGGAACAATTACATAGCAGGAGAAATTATTTGCAGAAGACAGCAAACACTTTATTTTTAATACAACCACTGAATCACCTTAGATTTTCAAAGTTTCAAAGTAGAATTTCAATTTAAAAGCTAGTTCATAGACTCATAGAATCATAGAATGGTTTGGGTTGGAAGCAACTTTAAAGATCATCTAGTTCCAACCTGCTTGCTGTGGACCCTCCCACTAGACCAGGTTGCTCAAAACCCCATCCAGTCTGGCCTTGAACACTTCCAGCACCCACAGCTTCTCTGGGCAACCTGTTCTGGTGTTTCACCACACCCACAGTAAAGAATTTCTTCCTAATATCTAATCCGAATCTCCTCTCTTCCAGTTTAAAAGCATTCCCCCTTATCCTATCATTCCACTCTCTGATAAAGAGTCCCTCCCCATCTCTCCTATAGCCCCCTTTCAGGCCTCTATAAGGTCTCCCTGGAGCCTTCTCTTCTCCAGGCTGAACAATCCCAACTCTCTCAGCCTATTTTCATAGGAGAAATGCCCCAGCCATCTGATCCTCTTCGTGGCCTTCCTCTGGACCTGTTCCAACCCATTCCAGTTAATTATATTTCATGTATCCTGAATTCTTAATCAGAGGAACTCAACATCTTTTGCAGTAATTAATTAATTTTGTCTCCTGAGACCACAGTGAGGTAGGAAAATATTATTGCCCCCTCTCACAGTTTGAGGGATGTCAGAAGAAGTGCCTCTTTTTGGTGACGCAACAGGTCTCCTACTATCTCCTGTACCCCCATCTCAAACAGCACACTGAATGCAACAGACTTGCTGTATAGGTTTTGCAGGTGCTTGAATAGTTTTTCAAACACTGACATAAGAAAGCCGGAAATAACACCTGACAGTCATGACTGACTCCCTGTGCTAACTAGTAGAAGGACATTTTCACTAAAGATTGTTAATTAACAATTCAAGACACTTCTACACCTTCTTTTGTAGCATCTTTACTTAAATTGGTTTCAGGCACTTTTCAGTTGTTGTGTTAACTGAGTGTGCATTAACACCAAGGTCAATAGAAGGGTGACACTAACAGAGGCAGGATGAGTTACAAAGGGAAATGGATCCTGTGAAACAGAAAAAGTAATTTCCCAAGAAGTGCTAATGGGACAAGGTTAGGCTGCATCCCAATACATCCTGTGGTTAAAGCCCTTGTGCTAGTCAATGTCGTGCTAATTAAATCAGATGTACTAAGTTTACTGGCATGGTTATTATGTATAAGATACCACCTATCTCAAAACTTGTGCAAGGTTTTCAAAATATTAGTGAAGAGGTAGTTGGCATCCAAGCAGTATAGGATGCACACAAGAACTGCACAGTGTGTTGTATTGTGCTGGAACAGCTTTTGTGATAAAACAGAAATAGATATTTTTCTTCTTAACTTTGCCTACATGTGCCAAAGGCATGAGTTGTACACATCAATGGTGTTGCTTACTTTCTTACTGTGTGATATTCTTCAGCTAGTGAGTAACACACTAGTAATGTGTACCATGTGATTTACAGGTAATGTGCCTGGTGCATCAAATCACACAACAGCAGGAGAAATGTGTCATCTGCTACAATCTGTTCAGTCCAGACTTAAGGATTGCTTTACAGAAAACAACTTGATGAGATTACTAACATGTTTCATTCTCCATTTGTCCTTCTCTGCAGTTCTCTATGACTACCACTAAGAAGTGCCAGCAGCATTTGGTAGATGAGAGGAAAACCACTCTACACATTCTTGATATTCCTGAAAACATTGGTCAATCACTTGCTTATCTTCTGCTGTTAACTGTCACCACAGCTCCTCCCAGGCAACTTCTTAGGGAAAAGGCAGAAAATCTGACGACCCACCTCATAAAGTAGCAGGTCCTTATCTTCTAGCTGCTATCTAAGGTCACAGACAGGAAATATTTGATAAGAGTTAGCCAAAAATCCTCTCAGGGATAAGGATTCCCTCCTGGTACTGGATACTGCAGGGTTTTCAGTGGCAGAAGAAGATATAACCTGCATTCCGTCCCCCATTTTTCTGTCTTTCAAGAATGGAGTCATAAAAATAGTTTTGGGTGCCTACAAAAACCCTTTGAACGTTGTTGGGAGCAAATGGTTGATGTGACCCAAGACTCTGTGAAGAAGAGAGAAAAGGTTTCTCAGGGTACTGATGTTAATCAAATCCCTTTAGAAAAGAGCAGCTTTGGCTCAAGGCCAGTGTGTCTGGTGCACAAAGACTCTACCGATGGCTGAGTTAGATGAGGTTGATTGTCTAAGGTTGTCACATATCTTTCTCCACACTTTTTTTAATCAAACCACCTCTGCACAATTGGTACACTTTTCTTGCGCATACACATTGAGATCTATAGAAGCATCACTGATAAATGTAAGAAATGTCTTTCTCATAATTTCTTAATATATATATATATTATATATATATATAAAGCCATGATAGAAAGGATTATATTCTTTATTAAAAAAAAAACTTGAAAAAGGACTTGGAAAAAATGAAAATCTATAAAACTATTTTGCTACCTGACCCTCACCAAGTTCAGTCCTGGCTCTGCTGCAGAATTCCTTTCAGATTATGAAAAACCTCTGTCTTTCTCTTAACTCCTCCTTTCCCAAATATCTCCTATCAGTACAATCAATACAATATTTCCAATTGCAAAAACTGTCAATATAAGATGAAGTGGTTTTGGTCCAGAATCTATAATTGTTACCATAAAATGTATAAAAAATACGACACGTGATGAAAACCATAAACATGGACGATGTGAAATAAGGCCATCATAGACTCAACAGCTTAGTTCTACAGTTCCTACTGAATCAGGGATTTTCTGAAAACTCTCTGCTATTCGGCCATTTACATGAAACTGAGAGAAATAATTGAAAGGGTAGAAGCTTATTCTATGTGCACGTACTAAAAGTCAATTAGTTAAATACACTGATACTTATGCATAAATATATATAAATTTTATGTATTTGTACATGTAGATATATGTATACATATGTATAAGTATATGCAAATAAAATGTAACCTATAATAAGTAAAAATCATCCTTGCATTTTGTGATGGGTATTCCAGTCAGAATATGCTGCCTTTCTTGAATGCTCTGCTTTCAATTCAAAGAGGAGAAATGGAATTGAATTCCTTTTTCAATTGTAATACTTACTCAGCAATTCTTGTTCCAGGATTGAGACTGGTACTTTGTCAGAGCAGTAATTTAATGCAGACCCACACATAGAAATTTGGACCAAAAATGCTCTATCAACAATGCAGTATTCCCTCCTCCTGCAGTGTAGCTGCCCTTCAATTTATTAAAACCTGAAGGTGATTTACTGGGAAAGATAAGAAATCATCTTTTCCTGAGAGTTATTTATAACCCTTAATATATAGGGACAGACTCAAAGTGTTCTTAGGAACCTAAAACAACCATTCAAAGCACTGAGCTACCTAGACCTAAAAATACTGCACTATAGTCACTTGAATTGGAAGCATCTACATCCTGTCTTGTGGCAGTAAGGAAATATAAGAGTATTGAAATTCTGCAATAGGTCAAATTGAGTATTCTTTGAACTTCACTGACTATATTAATTATTCCGATCTTCCTTCTACAATTCACCTGATTCCTAGTGCTGAGGACAAGTTGAGTTTGAGGTGAAAAATAAGTTAAATATCCTATATACAGATTCAATACTATTACTATACTACTTGTGTTTAACATGGCAAGTCATATGGTTTATTTATATGTCAGCAAGTTTCATTCTTTAGCACAAAACAGCTTCGCAGAATTTCCTGTTCCTACATCATCTGAGCATCTTGCTCCACAGGTTCTTAGAGAAATCTATGTACATGTGTAGAGAAGAGCCTGTAATTAATTATTAAGTTGTTTAGGTAGGATAAATCAAAAAATGTAGCCTATGAGAAAAGGAGACAAATGTGTATTGTCATTTCGTGGCCTTGGATAAAGAAAGGTGCTCATGCTTTGCTACATATGCCCCAGAACAGAAGACTTGCACAGCAGAAGAGCCGCCCAAACAGCTCTTTTAATACCATCCACATCCTTTCATCAATAAGAAGGGCTTTGCAAGAAACTTGTATTTCCCTCACCACGCTCCTCATGTTCTCCCTGCCTAAACATGCCTATATTTGGAATTAAACTCTATATTGTGACATAGCCTTTCAATGGGTTTTCCACAGAGACCTTGCTCCTGCATTTGAATCCTAAGCCCACACAGCTCTCACTAGATGGGTGCATGTTTAGGTTCAAGATTTCAAAGTCCCATAGCTGAAGGGATCTTGTATCTGGTTCATGCCACTGCTCCTCAGCAGGCTTGAACTCAAACTCATCAGTTAGTCAACTCACCTTTTTTGCAGGCCTTTCCAAGGTCCTTCCAGACTGAATCCCTTGCCTGATTCTTGTGTCCATCAAAGATGATGTCCTCCAAGACGCTGTTGTTAAAGACTTCTTCAGCATCCACACTGAAAACACCAGAGAGGTATGAAGGCAACTTCTGCTCTGTCACCTCTCATCACATAAAATGGCAGCTTAGGGCTTGAGAGACACTTTATGCACACAGTTTATTCAGGGGCCAGGAACACAAGGTTTTGGGAAAGAAAGCAACTCTTCAACTCACCCTGTACCCTGATCACCAGGATGAGAAAGAAGCCACCCTATCTTTGCAGATTGGTGCTGATAATGCAGCTATATCCAAGATTCCTCTTCTCTCTCTGGTGTACTGAAAGCTTCTAGAGGAAAACTCAGCACCTTGTGGAAATCCTGCCCACTTGGAACAGCAACTGTGGTTACAGAACTCAGCAGGAAAAGGCTCAAATTCTGCTCTCTGTGGGAAACGTGTTGTCTATTGAGTAGGAGCTAGACACAAAAGTGAGTATTTTCCAAGGTTAGAAGGCACAGCCGATGCTTGCCTTCATCTTCAATTGAAAAGACAGGTTGAGGGGCTTATGAAAAGTGTAATGACAGAAAGGTTGTGAGAGCTCCCAAACATACACCAGTCCTTTGTAAACAGCATCCAGACAACAACATCTTTGAGTCTTAATGATGTTCAGTGTTGTACTTGGAGTTTGAGAGTGTATTCAAAAAATACCTGGTATAGCTTGTGTACCTAACTTGAATCTGCTTCCAGCCATCAGCCAAACTAGTACCCATGTTCAGAGACTAGCTGTTCTCAGTAAGCTCTGATTTTGGATCAACAGAAATATGTGCAGCCCCATGAAATCTTCAGGGATTATTTAGGAGGCAAGTTTTTGCCAGATTGTTTTCAGGGTGAGTCTATTGTGTGCTGAAAAGAGCCTGCAGGATACCTACATGATCCTTCTGTCCCACTGAAGCATCCCTTTTGGGCTGCCTGTTGACACCGTTTCAACAGAGGATGAGGTTCAGGTGAGGATTGGCCTGGGAGCTGCATGTTTGAAACCACTCTGGCTGAAGGGAAATTCAGACTTGGCTCTTCTGCTTCCTAGGGGAGCAGTGTACATTAGGCTATTAGTTATGGTTAATTATTGCAGAAATACTGCAACCAGCTTCCCCCATTTTCCTGTATTAGCAACAAAGCAGTGCCTGAGCTGTCAGAAAAACTTCAATATAGTTTATGTATTTTCAATGTGTTCTCTGAACATTTAGGACAGAGGGGCTGATTCACATCAGATATAGGGCAGGCAAAAACATGGCTGGATATGAAACCCCTTTCAATCCCCTCAAAGCACACAAAACTACAGTAGAAAAAAGTATCAGGTGGAGGTCAGTATCTTAGGCACCTGAATTTGAAAAGTTGAATCAAAATACTCTATGATAGAAGACCCCTTTAATGGTTAAATTACAGATAGTATGGCAGCTTTATTTATAAGTTACATGCAGTTCACAAAACAAAATCAAAGAAAAATTCTCTGTGAGCCACTGACCCTACCGTAGGCCACATATTGTGATCCTTCCTTTATCTTTAGTAACACATTTATTGCCTTTAATGTAAACAACATTTTCTTGCATAAGGGTCCCAGAATAATGGTGTTCCAGACAAATAACAAGCTTGGTTTTACCTCAAGCAATGAGTAAAGATGGAAAAGTCACTAATAAACACAGGGAAAAAATACACAAAGAAAGTAATATCCACGCTGTATTGGTGCTGAGGTAGCTTGCCTTATTGTGGAACAGTCAGCTCAGTTTGCAGTTTGTATAGTGATAATTTGCACTATTGAGATTTTGAAGGGTAGGAGCAAGGAAATAGCAAGCAGTATCATCTACACAGCACAGCGTATCCAGATTACACAAAGGCAGCAGCAATTGCCAGCAGTTACCATACAAGCAGCTGCACTGAACCCAAAAGCTCCGTCAGTCACACGAGTGCTGTGACTGGTGCAAGCATCAGAAAAATGATGTTAAAAAGGTGACTGGGAGGAGGGAGTGTGTGATTTAATGTAAGTCCTCTCCAGACCAAGGAGAAGGATGTTTGTCAATAGTGAAAGGTGGATTACTAGGTGGTGAAGTGTGTATTGGCAATAGGTTCTGCTGGTGAACAGGTGACAGGATCAAATCTGTCACTGCTGCCCCCTTCATACAACATGATTTGGCCATTAAAGATAGGCAAGAGAGGTCTGCTGGTAATTTGAATAGGAAGATGCAGCTGTGTCTCTTCAGATGCTAAGGAAGATTTTGCCTGACTGAGTTTATGGTCACAACAGGTTCAATCACAGATGGGCCCTCAATTTGAGACTAAAGATGCTCTTTCTATGAGGAAGACAAACACACTTTTAAAGTGGAGGGTGAACATCTGAAAAATTAAGAACCTAATGTATCTTGCAGCTATGATGACTTACAGGAGGAGGAAGCTGAAAAGTAAAATAAAAATAAAACAACCAACGTAATAAAATAAATAAAAAAAACCAACCAAATTTTAATTTCTTGCTTGGTTTTGTGTTTTGTGCAAAGGAAATGATGCAGCTTATGTTAATTTAGTAAAATTAGCACCCACAGTGTCTAAGCAGTAGGACAAGAATATGCAATTATATTTGACTACAGAACAAGAATACACAATTGTTTTTCATCTCTTTTTTTTTTTTTTTTTTGTTAAAGTCACATCTGCAATTTTTATATTTTTTTACTGCTACTACATTTTTGCTGTTTGGAAAACTAAATAAATGGTTACAAATGAACCATAACAGAAGACTTTTTTTTTTTCAGACTAAGCTACAGAGAGTAAATATTTAAATGTTCTTTAGCTCACTGGTAGTAATTCTGGATAAGACAGAACATGGATAGCAAAGTTTAGTTTCAAAATTTACATGTAAGCATTGCTACATGTCTAAAGCTCCCCCTCTTCCCTCTCCACTTTTTACAAACATCTCCTCATTCAGGTACATCACAAAAAGAGCTTGTTTTTACATGCAAATATGCACATCAAACAGTTCGTAAAACAAACAGTACAGAACAGCTACTGGGTTTTATTTGCAAATCATAGCTATAGATTAAGATGGATTTTTAAAAAGATATATTAGTATTCCCTAATGCTAATTATGAAATAAATAAAATGATAAGGAGTGAGTCAATTTTTGAAAGGTTAAGTAGTTCTGGTTTAATTACATGTCTGAAAATCCACACTTAGACTCCTGCTTTGGAAACTGAACTGGAAATTTCCCTAAATTTACAGCAATTATTGATCACTCTTAGAGTAGAAATAATACAGAAGTAGTCCTTTTTGGCATTTTTCAACATCTATTTTTGATCCCTATCTGAATGAAGAAATTCTTTGATGAGAAACAGTGCAGCAAAGATGTAATATGGCCAGACTTCCAAATCTCGTAGGATCATCATTTATACCATTTCTTAGGAATTGTTATCCTACATCCATCAGTTCATCTGAGAGCAATGACACATTAAGACATTGCTCAGACAGATTTTAAAGCTCTGGATGTAGTCAATGGGGTTTGCATAGGGATTATCTGAAGGACTGTAATGGAAAGGGGATCTTCATTGTGCTGGTGAGTGTAGCAAAATGCTGAGTAACTTGCCAACCTACCCAAAAGCATCCAGTATATCACCATCCACACAGAACAGGCCTTTGTTGATTACTTGTGCTCACTTCAGGTTTCAAGATCAAAAGTACCATTGGTAATCAGTAGTTACTTTCATTACTTGTTTTGTTATTGCACTCAATATTGAGAAAAAAGCTAGAAATTATACAGCTTGCAAAGCTGGCAGGAGAACACTACTCATAGGTGCACTGCCATCTTCTGGGAGAATGTATCCCATTTTTCAGTCAGATGAATTAGTCACTTAGTCCAGTTTCTCTCTAGTGTAGCAAAGATGCTGATTTCTAGCTAGCAGACGGTAAAGCTAAAAGCTTTTGCATTTTGATTTTATGATCTGTTGCTTCATTCAGCACCAAGAAAATACCATCATCACAAACTACAGTTATGAGCACTAACACATCCTTAGGAAATATCTCTCTTAGACTCCTTAGGAAAATCTCTCTCATGGGCAGAGAAGGCAAGACATCACTGCAAAACATCACTTTCAAACAAAGTGTTCAAAATTTTAACTATTGGCTCTATGATTCCTGCTCCTATCCAATATTCCAAAGGGAAACATAAGAAAGCGGTTGGGTTCCATGTCCAGTCAGAGATTAATTGTAAGTTTGTCTCATCTTCAAATAATTAAAGAGTTATTTTGTGTCTATTTTTTTAATGATGCACATTGACCCTCTGGAGCAGGCTGTTTGTTAATAATCAACAGATATTTCATAACGCCTTCCAAGCTTAGACAGATCAGCTGGAAATCAGCTCCATGAGGGGGTATGTGTCTCTAAAAATATTTTAATACTGCTAATAAAAAGTCTGGATGCTTCAGATGAAAAGCAAACACTCCAGTCTTTTGAAATATTTTTTCTCAAAATAATTCTGTTCTCTTTCATAGAGAACATGGAAAAACACTGCCCAAAATCTCTTGCAGAAACCACATTAATTTGTAAAATCTTTAAGGCCAACATATACCAAGTGTCCACTGCCGTTTATATGGCCTGTTGCAGAAGCTCAATCTGTAGGTCCTGCAGCGCAGAGGTAAGGAAGCAGAGAAAGGAAAAAGTTTACACCATCCTATTGTGTGGGTAAATGTTATTGAGTGAAACAATCTTTTTTAACAAATGTAAAATACCTGTTTTATCACACCTCAAAAACCTTAAGTAACAATATATTTTGGTGCTTATATTGGTAAGTCACAGACATGCTAGTTACTATCAGCTATTCCCAAAAGTAACAAAAAATGTATTACTGTGTAATTTGCTTATAATCACCAAGCTCAGCAGGTTTTGTAATTTATCCTCTTTCTATTCCATCTCCTTTTGTCATAGGCTGGAAGTATGTCAGACTGAGGAGATTTAAATGGACTAACCATTAGCCAGTGCTGAATCTCCTATTTGCTATTTATGCTAATAAGCCATTTCCAAGCCAGTTTATCAGTTAATGCACTCAGACTCTTAGTCACTCTACCAGGAATTGCACCTGTCAATATAGATTTTCCCTTGTTTTGAAAACAAAAACAAAAACAAACAAACAAAAAACCCCAACCAAATACGAAACCACTACGTTGGCAGATAAATGCCAGTAAGCTCAGGACAGGATACAAAGATTTCAGAGAGGTCAGTGACTCCTCCTCTGCCACTACCTTGTCACAACTCAGACTCTGACTAACACAGATCAAGGTTTCATTGCCCTACTGCCTGCCTGCCACCAGCTGCTTTTTCCATGTCCCATCTAACTCTGACCTCCAGACAAGTTCAACTGAAGCTCTCCGCCCTGTGTTTTGAGGGCAAATGTTAATTGCAATCAATTAGGCTACAATGATGTTTAATGAACTCATCTGCCCAGTCATGTACCTTCAGACTTTCTGTTACCAAGAATATCTGTAATGTTTAGAATATGTCAAGTAGAGGTATTTGCAAATCTCTGTTTACTCTGCAACTTAGTTTGGCCATTTTTAGATTCCTAAAAATGGGACCATCTGGGAAGATGATAAGTGTGTTTTAACTAACAGAAAAGGCTGCCAGATCCAAATGGCAAACTCTTGTCAAATACCTTCTTATTCTCCTACTATTATCTACCCAGTTAAAAGGATGTTGCAAAGAACAGCAGTCCCTGGACCTAAAGAGAGGTTCACTGACAACATCAGTAATGAAATTCATCTTCAGTGCTCCCAAGAAAAGCTCATGCATACAAATAGGAGTTCTCAGAAGGCATGTATCTCCTCTTCCCAGTTCTTTCGTGCTGTAAATACCCTTCAGAAAACTTACAACAGAGAGACAGTAGAGAGGTACCAAAGTTTGTTTTGGGGATGGGAGAGGACTGGGAAGCAAGAGGTGAATGATTTCTCCTTGGATTGCACTGCACAGAAATGGAATTATGATCTAAGTGTCCACACTCACTCACGTCAAATAAAATGAGACAATTCAATTTGAAACTGAGACCAGACGCATTTCCAAGATCCAGGCAGGTTTCCGGGGCTGCAGATGAATGGAAATAATTTGCTGACCAGATAAAATCAATCTGTGGTTTTGTCAAAGCCAGCAGTCACAAAGTAACAAAGTAAACAAAAATAGTATTTTTCTAATGCTAAATAGAGTGCTGCTGCTATCCCACACTGTCTCAGGAAAAGGGGGGAGAAAAAAGCTAAAAAAAAAGGATTTGGAAATAAATTTCACTAAAAGAGGGATATAAAGATACTGTAGATCTGCATTTGCTTTCCAGACAGGATTCATGTAAGCCATCTTTCCTCTCCCCTGGAAAGGCCAATGTGCCCTGTGGGCACATTCTTCTCTGTGTTGAGAGAAGATGCAGACACCATGATGATCTAGAACACAGGACCTTTCCAAAACCAAATTTACAAACACCCCCCATCCATAAGGATCAGGAACAGGACTAGAGGGGCCTGTGGTACAGGGATTATGAAAACTCACTGAACATAGCTGTGACAACTCAGGCTCCTTTGTCGTTCTTGCTTTCTTCTGTAAATCCCTAATGATCTTTGCACCAACAGTGAAAAGCAAGCAGTTCTTCTACTGTAGATGGCAGTAAACAAGTGAAATTCCAGAAAAATTGCAGGTTGTAAAATCATTGCAAATTAATTTTCTTGTCAATGGAGACAATTAACTCATGATGTCACCCCTTGGCTCCAGCCTACACCTGCCAGTCCAAAGAGGCTGTTTCCAGAGGAAAAAGTGCTTGAAATGCTCCTTCAACCTCCTGGCCCTAGGAGAAAGGAAAGCCTCGCAGAGGCTTTCCCTGGACTTCCCAAACTCACCTCCCAGCTTTCCAGCAAGACCCTCTCTGGCCAGGATCCACAAAAATGCCTTCATTTGCCAGTAACCTTGAAGGAACAAACACATAGCTCTTCCCCAGGCTGGGAGAAGAACCCTCCACCTCTTTCCTACCTGCGTGCCTTGTCAGAGGACTCAGAGTGGGCTGTAGATTCTGGCTTTCTTCCAGCTCAATGCCATCTGAGTCTGAAGACTTGTATTGCTGACAGCAGCACATCTGTCCTTCTCAGCAACCAGAGATGTAGCTTCTGATGCTACATCATAAGCTTACAGATGTACACTAACAATATTTTTATGGAAGGTTCTAGAGGAAATAAAGATGTTCTGATACATATTATTCTAAATTATTCTGAAGCTTACAGTATTTAAGGATGCACATTTGTTTAGACACAATGAAAATTCTGAAGTTTAAGAATTAAGAATGACTTGAATATGTCAAGACTCTTTTGACTGAGTAGGTGCTGGAAAAAATAATTGTTTCTTTACATATTCAGAATTCAGAAATATTATTTCAAACATTTACAAAGGCATGGACTGAAATACAGTTTCCAGTGAAATAATCTAGAACAAAAATGATTACTCACTTTCCCACAGGATGAAATCATCGAGTTTCACCCGTGTTCCCTTTCCTGTATGATTAACTGATACTTCTGAACCAACAGCAGATGACTTGCAGTAACCACTCACAAGGGGCTAAAGTCAAAAATAGATACAGTCTGAAAAATATTTATCTAAAAGCAAAACAACCCTCAAATCAGCTGAGCAACGTGATAGGTCTGCTTGGCACAAATTGAGATATAAAGATTTAATCTTCCCACAGCTTTGAGCCTATGCAGCTTTCTCAAATAATCCATGCACAGAAAGCAATAAGAGATCTAAGAAAAAAAATCAGATATAGTTATAAATATCTATGCTGGTAATGAATACAAGCTGGCTATATTTCATTGATGGCAAAAATAAAAATGCAGACCAGTTTTATCATGACTTTCAAACAGGAGTGCAGAGTCATAATTAAGCTCAGATCTCAGCATCAATGGAAAAGATGGTTGTATCATCATCAACAAATATCTATTAATAATGAGAAGTAACTTCACCAAAGTCATGGATAAATATAGAATAAGACTATAAATAAAAAAGACTGCAGATAACTGACCAAATAGACTCACTGGAAGTTAATGCTTTAATGAAATGAAAGTTACCTTCTATCAGCACAACATTATCTACGGTTAGGAAGCAGCTGGAAACACCTATGAAGGGCACCAGCTGTCCTCCAAAGCTGCTAAACCCCAGAAGCTGTGATCCACAGAACATCAGCTTTTTTAGTTCTTTTGTAAAGTTAAGTTTTCCAACTGTTTTGGTGGCAAAGCAGAGTTCAAAGGTTTGAAGTGCCCCATTAATTCACTCTGGGCTTTATCCTTCTGCCAATAGCTCATATTTTGGTGTTGCTGGTTCTTTTCTCTTTTAATCAAAGAGAGGAAGGACTGCAGATCTGCACAGCTGGTTGCTATGAGCGCTGCTTTACAGAGAAAGGCCAAAGAGCAGGGGGAGGTTTGGGGACTTACTAGAAATATTTTCCCCGCCAGTTAAGGAGACATGCACATATTCCAGCTCCACTGGAGAGGAACTAAGCAAGAAAACTGGCCTGGCTGAGACAGACACAATACTATTTACAGTATTATTCACAGATGAAACACTTGCTGGTGGGACACAGATTTATTTCATCAATACTTGTGCAAGGAGCTAAGTAAGCAAAGTACGGAAGAATAAGACTACCAGATCCCTTGCTTTCTTCCATTCTACTTTCACATTCAAACTTAAGAGGCTGCTTGGATTTAAACTCTGTCCCTTGAAGCTTTCTAGCACTTTTGAAAAATAATTTGGTGGCACAGGGGAGGTCAGTGTTAAATACAATGAGATTTCGCCATGATAAAGCTTTACAAACCGCAGAAGTCTGGCATCTATTCAGAAATTAATTGAAATATTTTGTTCAAAATTACAGGAGATTTTGTACAAAGTTTAATGATTATGTAGCTGTTACACTATTTATAAGGCACCTTTCAAGCACACTCGTGGACTGGCTGATCAGCATGTCAAACACAGTAAGATATATGAACGTAAGCAACACATAAGAAAGAAAGTTGGGTTCTGACTTGAGAATGATAGAGGTTATATTCCACAACCTTGAAGCCAGATTTGGAATAAGTTTAATGCTTAGAAGTAATTTAAAAAGTAATAATGCTCCTCTAAGGAAAGAATTGAACTTCAATTCTACATATAACACGTGGTTATATTTCTGATATCAACACACTGAATCAAATTGTATCTGAAAAATTAAGAAAGTATGAAAAAAACCTGTCCTGTCTAAGGAGAAACAGATTGGATTTCAGTGAACTAAATGGAGTCCAGGGGTTAAGGACAGAAGTACTAGCAGGGATGAAAATGCAAACTGATGTATTCAAAAGAGCCCAGGGAAATCAGACTTTTGTGTGCAAAGTCTTTCAGAAACCAAAATTTCCCGTTGCCATGGATATTGAAACAAAACCAAAACCCATTCCCAATCACAATGGAAGGGTGGGATTTTGAAATTTCCTCTGGAAGAAAGTTTCCAGGGGAAAAGAAAGATTAATTCAGAGCCATAAAAACATGTTGCTTCTGACACAGAAAATGTTTTGTGTAGCTAAGGATCAGGATTTCATTTCAGTAGTTCAGCTCACCTCTATTTATATAATTAAAATATTAATAGTTTTCTGATAACACACAAGAAAAACCTTTTCAGTACTGTATGAAAATACCTGCATGACAAATCAAACAGATCACAAAGCAGATGATGAAATATTTCTGGTTTACATTTTGATTTTTAAAATCAGACATGAAATGGAATTCTTAGCACTTTTTTACAAGGCTGCTGACACACCGAGATGATCTGTATCAAGAAAAATTAGAAAAATATGCCAAAGATTGATAGCATCCTTGGAATTTACTCATGGCAGACTGTCACTGTCTCTCCATCATGCTCCCAGGGATCTATTTACTGAGTAAGAAATTACTTTACTCTCTATTGACATGTACTCCCAGCTTCCTCCCCAGAGGTCTTTCTTCCTTTTCCACCAGTGAAACCATGGGAAAATATTGGCCAACACCAAAGAGGATATCAACTTCTTCCCTTAAGTTGACGACAGTCACAACAGCAATTCAAATGTACAAGGCTGGGTCCCATCATCCAGCTGTTTTCTCCTCACCACACCCCAAGTTCTCAGGCCATGGACACCTTTGTGACATGGGTAGGTAGCCCAGCAAAGTCCTTATTGAAGCCACTTGGTCAGATCCTCCATGGAATAAGGTTTCCCATTTCCAACAAACTGACAAGTTATACAAAATTGTGGACTGTTGCCACAACTATAGTCACAGAAAAAAAAAAAAAAAAAGAGTTGGGTCTCCATCAAGAGGACAGCAATCCAGGGCCTTTTTAACTTTTCAGGCTCACTGCTCCCTTCCAGCCACTCAGCAGTGAATTATTATTTTTTTAAACATGGGTCATTGGAGCAAACTGCCCTATCTTTACACAGATTTATATCTACCTGACTGAGATAACAAGCAGCTGGAACTGGGGCTGGGCAAAGGGTTGCAGTGGAGCAGGAGGAATTCTCAACCCTACCATCAACCCTTCATCTTTGCTCTCCCTGGCTTGATCTGAGCTCCTTTGCTCCCCAAACAGTACAGAAAAAAATAAAAAACCCTATGCTTTGTTTTCCCACAAAAGCCTTTCACATACATTAATATTCCTCTAGCTGCCTGAGCCTTCTCTTCTGCAGACTAATCAGTATAAATATTAAATAATAATAACAATCTCTCTCTTGAGACTACCAATCCATTTTAGTATGGTACTTCTACTCACCAGCCACTAAGCAGTTATTGGTTGATGCTAGTTTATTTACTGGAAAGAGCTCTATTCAAAACATATTCACTATTTATTGCAGAAGAACATAATTATCCATTTGTAACTGCTACTTAAAAGTAACAATTTTCTCTCTGATCAGCCTTCACAGTCAGATTCCCGTCAAAGGAATCACATGAACAGATGAGGTCCAACAAGCTTTTCGTGTGTTTTCTTTTTTTGTGCTTCATAACGAAGCTGTCACTCATAACCTTGTTAAAATGGGCTCATTTCCTTCCTCAGGATGTGATTTTCTTGTAACTGCTTTTTGTTTTCAGTCTTGTGAAAACTAGACGATTCATTTCTCCTTGCCAATCACCACCTGAGTGTCACGCACATCAAGGGTAGGCAATGGATCAGGGACAGAAATCATGGACATGACAAATTTTTTATATTTTTTTTTGCTCCATCTGAATTCTCCAAGGAAAATAAGCATTTTCCAAAGAATACAGCTAAAACTGGATGAAAACATTTTTTTTTTGTGAATAGAAAATTCATTGAAAAAGGCTGTGACAGGGAGATCGACTTTATTTCTGAATCCAGCCCACAGTTGGTGGGAACTTTCCACAAAACAAACAAACTGAACAAAAACAAAACAAAAAAGGCAGGAGGGATTCTGGAACAGTGCATATTTCATTGTGAAATTTTCTAAGAGCATCTTGTTTCCAAAGATGCTGAAATGTTGCATTTCAACATATTCTAAAAAAAATACTTTTTCATTGTGAAACTTTTTTTTTTAATGTCAAACCAGACTAAATTTAATTAGATGCAAAAGAATTAACCCCTCAAAATCAAATGAAACATGGAGTCAAAGGAAAAAAAGCTCGGGGGTCTCAAATTATGGATTTTTTAAAAACAATTTGGTTCAGTAACCAAATAGAAAAATCTATTGTTTTTCTGTAATAAATCATAATATTTTTTACATAACTATGACAGGACAGCACAGGGGACAATTATTTCTCCTCCCCCCATACTACTATGTCTTTTTTTTTCCCTAGACATTTCATTAAAGACAGTTCATTTGAAACAACTTGGCCAAAACTAAAAACAGCTCTTCCAACAAGACTTCAACTTTTTCCACTTCTTCACAGTTAAGTCACCACTTTCCCAGTAACACAAGGTTTTCTACACCCCATTTTGGACCACCACACGCCCCTTTGGGAAGAAGGGTATAGACTGACAGACAACTGTTGTCCTACGTAGCTTAAATGCCAGAAAGAGAGGCAAAAGATGTGATGGAAACCAGAAGTGCTGGATGACAGAATAGCTGGCACAGGATTACATGAAACCTCAATTAAATCCACAAGGGAAAATCCCAATGCTTTGTAGCCCTAAGCCCTAAGCTCTCGTCCCCACCATGAGAGTGATCGCCTGAGCCAGCCCAGATCTGTCCCTGATGCTCCATCCCTGTCTGCATTGCAGTACCTACAGTTTTCTCTTCCTGGTGGAAGCAGGATTGGATCCCCTTCCCTTCAGTACCATTGTTTCCAAATGACCACAACAAAACACTTAGCTGTCCACTTTCGCAGCGCTCGAGCTGCCTCCCACACTGCCAAATATAACTTTTAATTAAGGTGTCAAAAACCGACAGGATTGATCACAGAGATGGCTTCCTTCACACTCAGCTGTCTTGGGTTCCAAACTCCTTTTTCAGCTACTTTTTTTGACCACTTAATTAATAAGTGGTTCATCATCTGACTTGCCAAAAGTAAGGTATCTCAGAAAGGAGTCAGAGACAGGAAAGAGTCAGCAATTTTTCTTTCCTGTCCTTATTTTTTTAATGCCCAAGTGTATATATAATTTCTTTTTGATTATTTCATCCAACAAAGATCACTCTGATAATTGCGGAATTATTTAGCCATGTGAGTTATTATTCACATATTTCCACAATCCTTTTTTCATCACACAGAAAAGCCATGCATTTTTCTCTCTTTTTCTCCTCCATCCAAAAATACTTAATAAATCAGCCCATGTAAGGTTTATTGAAAGTGGTTTTCTGTAGGTTGAACTAGATTTCTGATGGGGAAGTCACCTGTATTTTAAAGGAACTGGATACTGAAATTACATGTGGGAGAACAGGATTTTAGCAAGCCAAAGCATTTTTTCCTGACTTAATTCCTTTCACCCTCTCCAACTTTGCTGACTAGCTGGGAACATGGCATGGATTATACAGCCTGACAAATGCTGTATGCTGAATGGTGGAGTATGTGTTGCCCAAACCCTCTTGGATGCTACAAAATAAAAAGGAAAAGAAAGACCATGAAGTGAGCTAGACTGTCCCCTTCTCAAAATGTAGGAGGAGAAAAAACTTCAAGACATGGGGGGTAATATTTCGCAACAAAGCATCTTTGCAGCATGTCCTCTTTACAAACATGGCTCTTGCCATCCAACCCTTTTTCCTCCTCCTTCCAGCTGCTCTCATTGCATCTCTCCTCTGATTTCAGCATTTTAATTCTTGGGGAAAAAGTATTTTAATTCCTGGGGAAATTGGCACTGGATTGAGAAGGGCATTGTGGATAGGGCACAGAAGGCTGCATGCAGTGCAGCTGAGCAGCAGAAAACTGCCTGCTGACGCAGAGATGTCATCTTCCTTCTACCCATCACCCCAAGCACACAGTATGCGAGAGCTGCATGGCACACGTAGTGTGCAGATTCCCTACGTCGACCCCCAGATTCCTCCAAGACGTATTTTCACGTGGAGTCACAGTGATCATAAAAAATCTCCAAACACTGAATTTTCACCTAAATTTCATTATAGAATCATAGAATTGCTATGTTATGCTACTCCCATCCTTGCCCCATCATTACTCCTGTAACAAGGCAGAAAAGACAGGGCGAAAAGTCTTTGAGCCACCTTTTCCCCCCTCATCTATTTGTTTTCAAGGAACCCTTGTGCTTTCTAAATCCTTTCCAGATACCCTAAATCTTCTTGGGATTAATTAAATGTTACATGGGGCACATAGAGGTCTTCAGCAGGTGACAATACAGTGAAAGCAAGCTGACAAACCCCAACGTTTCTGCTGCAAGTACCCTTGGCAAAGACCCACGTTCCCACTTGCGTGCTCGTGCTGCACTGCCTAATGGGGTCACTCTGCACGCACCCCACAACCCTGGAATGCAGCAACTCCTCGGCGAGTGCCAGCACAGTGGATTAACAGAGGCTGCCTTTGGTGCCAGACTTCTAAAAGTCTGCACAATAGGGCTCTGACAGCTGTCCAATCACTCTGCATACGTCCAGATATATAAAATACCCGAAGCACTAGCCTCCCATTTACAGAGGCAGTCTAAAAGCCAAGAGCACGTTACTGCACCAAGAGCTGCAAGTAGATCAGAACCAGCTTAATACCTGAATTTCTATTAACCTTTCATTAACTGAACTTTAGTTTTTTGTCACTTGAGATACATTACATGTACCATACCTATGCAGGAATCTGTAAGTTGCTTAGAAATGCTTCTAATGAGTTTTAAATTCATTCTCAAGCCCTTTAACATTATATTTGACATTAGATTGAAATTCCGTACACTATCTTTTCCTTCAGATTCAATTATCTAATAAAAAATCTCCAGATAAATATTAATTGTCTGTTATTTTGATTCCTCAGTTAATACAAAAAAATCTTAATGCAATGATGTGTGATGACAAAGGCAAAAGAACTGAATTACAAAATAAATCATAAAACATTCCAGCCCCTCCCCCCATCCTACCCACCAGCTATTTCTCTTTCCATACCTATAACTAGAGCTAATTTAATCTTAAAAATATCCAGTAAGGGAAAATATTGCTGAGGTTTTGGTACGTTATGTTTTTGCCTTTAAAAAAAAAAAAAAAAAGTTGGAACAACATGAAAAATTATTGTCCCAAGGGGAGTGGGGGTGTTTACAAAAATATCATGTTCATTTTTAACCGCCTAGATTTCAATGTGCTGTTTATTTCATTCAACACTCTCCACCACAACAGAACAGCAAGATTGTTACTCCATCCCCTCCTGCAATATTTAGAAATAAGAAAAAAATGTGTTTTGCTTTCCACCCAAGAGGCTTATGAAGCCATGCTGTCAGATACCATCATTCTTCTGGTTCATAAGGAATTCCTGTACACTCAATGAGCATTCAACTGGCATTTTGGCACCATGAGTTATTTATTCACCACATTTTTTTTTCCAAAGATCCACAGTCTAAAAATGCAAGGCTGCAACCTCATTTTTCAAATGCCAAAGAAATGGATACTTATTTGTGTACTTGTGGTTACACCACCTGGAACAAACTTATCTGCCTGTCTCAGGACCTAAGCTGGTCTTCAAATAATTGATTTAAAAAAATAAACAAACACCTAAAGTCTAAAGTTCAAAGTTCAGAAGTAGGGTAAATCCCTTTCTGTGAAATGCATGGAACTTCATGCTGTCAAAAAATAATATTGGACTAGAGAAACTGTTTTGAACTCTTTCACGCTTGTAGTTTCCAGGTTTCTAGGAAATGGGGTAGAAGCTGCAAGGATGATTTATAGCATGTGCAACATTCCAGAAACATCCAAACTCTGGTCAGCATGAAAGGCAGAGACAGCATCACATCTGGCAACTGGCTTAGAGAAAAGGACATATTGTACTTGCAATTCAAAACCTGTGGAAAGACAACATAGTATTCCAGCTAATGGAATGGGTTCAGGTTATATACAGTCCTGAGGTTCTGTAAAAGCCCTTGGGTTAACACAACACAGAGTAGCCTCCAAATGGCTGCTGCTAAATATCTGTGTAAAGCAACAAAGGGAAGCCCACATACCGGTGCTCATGCACGGTCCCTTGCTCTTCCTCGCCACTGAGGCAGCTGTAATATTAAAACAGCAGTTGCAACTAAACAATATTGCTGCAATTTCTCCAAGCCCAGATTTTTTTTCATCTCCACAGCTGTAACTCCAGGACTTGGCTCTGCTATTATATGTATATTAATGCACAGGGGCAGATTCTACAACACATGGCACAGTAAGAATATTTTATATGGCTTACAGGAAGCCAAGAAAAAATGCAAATTTGGGTCACAAAAGTACTGTCAGCATATTGTGCCTGCCTCTCTGCCAACAGCAGTTTGCTCCCTCTGGTATTTTATTATGTGGGATTTATATTTTTTTTTTAATTACTACAGGAGACTGAACTTCAACTTGCAGGTCATTACAGACTCTAGCAAACTAGCAAGGCTTTTTGGGAAAATTTTCTTGTGCAGGAAGCTGTTTCTAGCAATGTTGCACAGGATTGGTCCCTAACCAGTGGCTATCACTGACCAGCCTTCAGGCTTCAGAATGCATTCCTGTGTCTGCCTTCATGTCACCCAAGTTCAGATGCTCACAGTTCTTCCTACATATAGAGTGTTGAGAAGGGAAGGATGGCACCACCAGCAGATAATCACATCCCTGCTTCTTGTCATCCAGCACTCATCAGATCTAACTTCAGCTACCTAAAGGCCAGGTTTCTAAACTAACTAAATTATATAGGTTATTATATAGGATAGCCATCTTCAGATAGGAACCATCTACAGTGTAGATAGGATGGATGCGCTGTCTCCTTCAGAGGCCTGTTCTTTCTCTCTGTTAACAGAGAGAGCCCAAATGACCAGCCACATAATAGCTGAGTTTGGGGGAGATGAAAGCTGCCAGGGTGTCTTTCTGTCTCTGCTGATTCATGTCTTCATCCTAGGAGAATGACACTAAATTAGGCTATACCAATTTCTAAGACAGTCATGGAATCATGGAATTGTCAGAATCGGAAGGGACTCCTAGAGATCATCTAGTCCAACTCCCCTGCTAAAGCAGGAATGCTTAGAGCACATCACTCAGGACTGCATCCAGGCGGGTCTTGAAGACCTCCAGAGAAGGGGACTCCATGACATCCCTGGGCAGCCTGTTCCAGGGCTCTGTCACACTCACCGTAAAGAAGTTTTTCCTCATATTTGAATCAAATTTCCTATGTTCTAGCTTGAGCCCGTTGTCCCTTGTCCTATCGCTGGAAACCACGGAAGAGTCTGGCTCCAACATCCTTTAACCCACCCTTTAGGTACTTATAAGCATAAATAAGGTCTCCCCTCAGCCTTTGCTTATCTAGGCTAAAGAGTCCCAGCTCCTTGAGCCTTTCCTTGTCATCTGCTAGTTAGAGCAGGATTTGCCATGGAAATAGTGGTGAATGCCATAAAAAATAGGTTACAGACTTAGACAATATATAAGCTATTAAATGGTAGAAACAACTCAAGATTAAGCCATTGTAATGCGATGCCTTCTTGGATTCTACCTTGAAATAGTTGTGAAGAAACTGATATGGGACCAGGCAAGGTTCTCCCCCACCACTGGGCCTCAGGTTGGGAACTCAGTTCCTTGGTTTACAGGTTCATGGGGCCTGATGGAGATGTTGCAAAGTCTCTCCCTCCCACTGAAACATGCAATTTGGGGAAAACTGATGTATGTGTGGATTAAAGAGCCCTGGACCTGCTGAAACTGCCCCCTCCAATATATTAATTAAAAAGATATGAGAAATAGGTGGTTTCTCAGAGAAAGCGTCTTTATATTATACATCTAAAATGAGTTCTGCTCAGAGGGTATATATACAGTTACATATAAACTATATCCACTTCTCGGGAGCTCTGCTGTTTACTCCTTAACTACTGTAACAGCTTTTGGCCTGTACCACAGTAAATTACCACTCCTAGGACCACCTTAGTTGTGCCAGTCAGGTGGGAGGGCAAGGTCCAGCTAGATCGGGGAAAAAAAAAAAAAAAAAAAAAAAAAGAGATCTCAGCAAGTCATGGCATTGGCATTTCACTGGGCTTAGAAGAGGCGCCACAATTATTGTGCAGCAGGAAAGTGCTGAGATGGTTTTAATGGCGTCTGCTGCCTCTTGACTGACAGAGCATAAACATTTCAGAAATACAAGCAAGAGCACTGCAGCCATATAGCGCCAGACAGCAGTATTTACTGACTGCGACCAAGCTACTGCTATCAGTCACAAATTGCACATCTAGCACAGGCGTATTCTGATTTTGTTTGAGAAATGTCCTCTATTGGATGAAGAGCTATCAGCAGCTTCACAAACACTGTCAGCTAATCAAAAATTTTCAGAGAAACTCTCCAAGGCTTAGTGGTTTTCCGTCACTTGCTCTAGATGTTAGGAATGTGTGGAAATGAATAAATGTATTAATCCACAGCAGACTGTCAGGAGCCCTTGGCACACCGTGAGCCCAGGTACTGCATTTGCCAATCAAATCTGCCCAATACTCTCAGCATCCCCTGACACCAACCTGCTCGCCCGGGAGTCAGCACGTAGCCTGCTTTTAAATGGCAATACCTCATATAATGGTTCCTGACACTAATTTCTACCTAAGCAGTAAGTGATATTTTGTTTACAGGCCTGACACAGCAGTGCCATTTGTTTAGCTCACGTTTATGCTCATTGATTTGAGCCACTTTGTGACCTTTCTTCCAAAAAAAAAAAACCAGCACAGCCCGTAAGTGTGGCAATCACTGCTCATATATACTTTATCCCTGCTAAGCTCTGCCCGCTGCCATCCAGGTGGATAAAAGATGCTTTTCTGGACTCAGAAAGACACTCGTTCTGGGACAGAAACAGCACTGCTGGACCACAGGCTGGGTAGGAAGGGAGGCCAGGGAGCAATAGAAGGGGATGCGAGGCAGAAGGGGAAGAAAGGGAAGAAAAGCAAGAAAAAATAAGAAATAGAGCAAAGACAACTGAGGACTCTTTTGGTCAACTCCCTTTCTCTTTTCCTTTCTTCTAAGGTCCTCTCAGCTCTTCTGTTCCCCTTTTTGATTGACAGCTTCCTACCTTCCCCTGTTTCTCTTGTTTTGTGCCTCTACGTTGGCCTTTTCCCTCATCTAACACACACCGAAAACCAGTGGCAGCGACAGAGCCTGCTCCCAGCAAGGCACGAGCTGTGGGCGGTTGGGTGACACCCCTGCCAGCTGGCAGCTCCTCAGACAGGGAACTGCAATGGGGTGCAGTGGTGTCTTCCAATGCTACACTAGAAAAACCCACTTCCAAGACAGAGGCTACTGTGGGAATACCGGGCATCAAAAGGGAAGCACTTGCCGTCAAGACCAAGAAACTAATAAGGTGCCAGTAAACTGTTTTGTATAAAGACAAACAAATCTCTCCCATACAAAATGTGATGCATATCTGAGCAGTAACCTTGGCGTCTGAAAAAGAACAGCGGGGTGAAGAGAATTTAGGAAGCGTTTTTAAAGAGAAAAACATGTGACTTGGGAAAATAAAAACAATAGATGATCTACTTTCTGCTGACGCTGATATTACACATCGATGATATATGTAACTGTAGAGCAAGGAAGACAAATTAAATAAGAAACAACCCCCTCTTGTACTTATTTCTTACTAGTAAATTCTTCTACTAAAAACTTCTACTGTCAGGAAGAACATGCAGTATCTCGGTATTTGCTCTGATCTCCTTTCTACTGGCACTCAGGACTGGTGACACTATCTCACACCAGTGCACGTGACAGGACTGTGGGTCTGCCTTGAGGGGAGTATCTTTTTGAGTGAAACTCGAGTCGCATCCTGCTCCAAGTTCCAAGGTGCTGGATTTATTCCAGCAAAGGGAACAGAAAACAACAAAGCCATTTTTAACGACAGAATGGATTTGGAAAAAGGTGAGATCTTGTCATGAAAATCAAAATAACATACAACGCATGATACATGGATATGTACTTTACCTTCTGATATGTTCCAAAAGACATGCCTCACCTTGCTGCAAGTCGTATCTACGCATTAAAAAAGGAACTTAAACAGTGTCACAGCCTTAAGATTGATTCAGGTGTTTGATCAAGATCTTATCAATTTCATGACAAATTGCCAGTCATTACAACTTAACACAAAAAGTTGTATGCTCTGTTATCTTTAGGTAATGCTTGATATATAAAATGAGATATTTCAATAGCAGGGGTTTTTTTCAACTATTTAATACAAATTTCTTGCAGTTTTTGTTGCATTACAATATTTTTCATTGCTTTTGAACTTCAGTGGAAATGTAATATTTCTTTATATGGAGACTACCAAGAGAGTTTCTCTGGATAGAGAGTAATTTTTATGCTGTTATTCTGCTGGTTGCTATTGGATTCATGTGCACATATATATTTAATATTTTATATCATTGTAACTTTGTAATGTTAATTGTTCAGTAAGAACAAAACACATTTAGGTTAACTTTCCCTTTTGGTATTCCCGCACTAACTATGGGAAGAATTAACCTTAATTATCTGGGAAGCATCACATACACTTATGACACGCAGCAGTAAGTCAAATTTTGAAGTTTCTCCAAAGTTCAAAATATTCTCTTTAAGTCCCATATCACTACATGGTGCATAGAGCAGTACTGAGGGACACTTCTTTTCAAGGTATAGGTTGATACATCCTATTCTTTTTTGTTTCTTCATCTCAAAAAGAGGTCAGAGGTCTGTGCCTCAGTAAATGTAAGTGCACCTCAGCTACTTACTTAATGCATTTTGAAACAGAAAACCTGGCAGACACCTGAAAAATCAACCCTCTTCAGAGGCTAAGATTGATTGCTGTCTTCTGGGTTTACTCAGTCTTCAAGTCAGCTCCTACTGAGTTTGATCCACTTGTGCAGAAACTCAGTAAGGGCTTCAGCACTTGGCCCAATAATCATTAAAACAAGCGCCTCTCTTTAAGGAAAATATCAACATCACAGTATCTTCGATTGTCCATTGCCCTGCATCTAATTTAGTCGCTAGACAAATGAGAGAAAATGAGTGTTCAGAAACACTATAGACTTCTATAAGGACCTCAAGTTTCTCCAGCAGTCCTTTGTGCTGGGCTCAAGGGCTGGCTTTTCCTTTAAATAGTTGGAGAAGATCCAGCTTGAACCAGAGCGGGATTATCTGGCTGCGTAAGAAATCCCTGGAGAGGAGAGGAATGCACCGAGCTGCAGCACTCTGCCAGGCAATGAGCACCACTCCAGCCCAGAGTACAAACCAGAAAAGCTGTCATCACCAACAAATGAGCTTTAGAAAGAGGAGCTGAAATAGTTTAGGATACAGGTGGTCATATACAGTGCCCACCCTACATCTCTGACGGGTGAAATATGGCAGAGAACAGAACAGCACATGTGCACATCTCTGTTGCTTGGCATTACAACCCTGCTCTCCCATTTGCTCCAGCTACTGAGGCAGTAACCTCCAGCAAAGGAGCAGTGCTGACAGCAGGGAGCAATAACTTCCAAAGACCACCACAGACGTTTGCTTCAGTGCCCACAAAATAAAGCCTCTGGGGAAGCCACCAGGGTGGTCTTAATCACAGCAGGATCCTCTCCAGGCACCAGAATTGCTCAGGTTTGCAGTAGCAGAAGAGGTGGCTAAACTGTTAAATAAGCTCCTGTCCTGCCTACACCAGACTCTTCATCATGGGACTCGTGATTTAGACCTCTCAGAACCCGACAGAGCTTGGTCATACTGGACATTGGGAAAAATATAGGCACAATGGGATTAATTTATTTTAACAAACTAAAAATGCATTGTGCTTTTGGAAAGAAATTCATAAATATTATGCTTCCATGGAGTAAAAACAATACGTACCGATATATTTTCTGCCCCAACTTAGGAAACAGGTTCCCAACTCTAAGATTACACAAATGTGTTAGTGAGCACAGTTTTACATGTACATAATTCCTTCTTTTTCCTGATTCATTTGCAGGTGAAAACTTCACGGACATGTGTGATGGTTCTTACGTGTTTGTAATATATCCCTACCTGAAGAGCAGCAAATAATAAAAACAGATTCTGTATAAGCTATCAGGTTGCTGCAGAAGAAAAAAACCACCAACACAAACAAACAATAGAACAAAAAAACTCCCCACAAAACCAAACAAACGCTAATCTCACATTTAAAACTGTTCTCCTGACTTTTTCTCTCAAAAAATACATAACATTAGTTGTGTAAAAACTAAACCACCATATGAGGCATATTTTAAAGCCTCATATAAACAATGACGCTTTTATGGCATCCTCAGAGCAAAGAATGTCCAAATATGGCTGAGTTAAGTACCCTGAGAATTAACTGCTCTTAATAAATTCACTGAAGTCCACATTTACCAAGAATCAGAAGAGAAATAAAGGGAAAAGAATGTGATTCAACTCATTTTCCTGTGCCATTCTCTAAAGAAGTTGTGTTATAAACATCCTCCATATCTTGGATGCTGGAGGCATCTGTTGAATCTTGGTCACTGACTACAATTCCTACTGAAGAAAGGCTAGAAATGAAGGAGTGCATCTTTTTTGCATAAATATCCCTAATGTTAAAATAAGGTAGGTCATTACATTTCTTTTTGCAATCATTGTTGCATTGGTCTGGATCAATATCTTTTTGTTTCTGATAGTACTTAGAGAACTTATTGAAAATAATGGTGATTGGAAGTGCTACCACTAGTATCCCACAGATAATGCATAGGGTGCCAAGCAGCTTTCCAGCAAGCGTGACCGGGTAAGTGTCTCCATAACCAACAGTGGTCATGCTGATGGTTGCCCACCACCAGCAAACAGGGATGCTGTGCAGTTCTGATGAGTCATCATCTTTCTCCACTGAGTAGACAAGCACTGAAAAAATAGAAATCCCAACAGACAAAAACAAAAGCAGAAGTCCAACCTCCTGATAGCTGTGTCTCAAAGTGGCCCCTAAAGACCGCAGTCCTACGGAGTGCCTGGCCAGTTTCAGGATGCGAAATATCCTCATTAACCTCAGGATCTGGACCACTTTCCCCATGTTTTCAATATCTTCACTTTCTTCTTCCTTGGTATCCACAGCCAATGTGGCATAAAATGGGATAATGGAGACAAAATCAATGATATTCAGTGGTTTCTTCCAGAACTTCTTTTGACTCGGAGCAGCGATGAGCCTGATCACTAGTTCAGCAGTGAACCAGATGATGCATGTAATCTCCACAGCTTCCAGCACAGGGTCTTCAATCTCCCTGTCACTGGCATCGAGCCTTTGAAACTCTGGCATACTGTGAATGCACATGGCCACGATTGACGCCAGGACAACACTCAGGGACGAAACAGCAATTAACTTGGCAGACAAGCAGTATGCTGGATTTTCCATTCTGACCCAGATCTTCTTTCTTATTTCACCAAAACACAGATTGTCAAACTTTTCCAGCTCTTTATCAAATATGGATGACTCTTCGTTAGAGGAGTCTATACTTCTGTCATTGCTCTTCTGATCCCAGTCTTTCTCAGGACCTTCTTCTTTCCTTTCCTGGTACCGATTGCTGCAGCAGGAATCAATAAACAATTCATTTATCCCCCAGTACTCTATTTCCTGGCAAAAGGAAAAGACACAAAGTTCTTCCATGACATGAAGTTTGCCCGTATAGTAAAAATTCAGAACGTATCGGAACAAGGAAGGATTCCTGTCAAAGTAATATTCCTTGTCTGCAACACTATAATCATCACACAGTTCTAGAATGGCCTCTTCTGAATGGCATTTGAGAAGCTTCCCGAGTCTGGTATGTGGAAATCGGAGCAAAGTGTTTTGATCCACTGATTGCTTAAAGCCACCCACATTCAAATTGATAAGTTCTGCATCTTTGCCAGGTCTGTGGAAAAATTCACCATAAACCATTTTGAACAGAAGAGTTCCACTGCTGGTGCCCAATGAGATTACATTGAACCTGGAAAGAACATACAATACTGTTAGAGCACTTAATTTAGTATTTGCTCTTGTGACACATTCTTTTTTCCATCTCCGGTTACTGTGAAAAGTATAACAAAACCAAACAAACAAACAAAAAAAAAAAAAACAACAAGAAATGATGAATACCATTATTCAGCACTTCACAGAAGTAAGTTTAAATCAGTAAATCAGTTTGATGGTTTAACACAGCTTTAGCAAATTTGAAAGCAATGGGTTCTGGTTTAGTTCTTAATTTTTTCTAGCATGAAGGAAAAATGCCTAATCCTCTAGTAAATCAGTCTCTGTTCTACTATCACATTGAAATCAATAGTCAAGAAATAAGTTTACTTCAATGATGCAAAAAATCTTTAGTTTAAAGACAGAAAACATGTCAATTCATCAAAACATTTAGGACAAAGCTTAAGAGAAGGTGTCTCTCAATTATGGTTTCAGCAGAGTTGTATTGACTTATACAATTTATAAAATTTGTATAAATTATGCAATTTATAATCCACTACTTTCAAGGTTATCTGATGGGCTGCAATTACAGCTGTTGTCATATGAACTAATTTCTTTCTAGAGTCATCCACAGAAGAGAATTCTGTATTCTTGAAAACATATCAAATATGTATTTGAAGCTTTCCAATTCCTGACTTCAGAGTTTTGTCTAGTACATATTTGGGTATCTGCACTCCCTGAAGGTATTTTTCTGCCTGCCTTCTTACTCACCTGGAGTGTCACAACCCTCTAATGACATTGGTCAGTTCCAGAAGCAGTTCTTACTTTGGCACATGATAGCCATAACTACTGTGGTAATGCTGAGAAGTTGGTGTTGAAGTGTCATTTCTGGAAACAGGAGCTTCCAGACATGGAACTTCCAGAGAAACGTTGCCTCAGCAAGTAACTGTGGATATCTGCAGACAGACAGAAGGACGTTTCAATGTTTCATATTTTACTATAAGTTAAATCATTCAGGTGAAACTGAGTTCAAAAAGGCAGATATAGTTACTAACAAATAAATTAACTTCTTCAGGAGAACTTAGCTCTTACTTTCCCTCTAAGGAACAGTTGTCTTCAAGCCAAAACTGGCAGTTCTTACACTTGTCATGAGATGATATATAACTTCTGATCATGAAGAGAGCAATTTTATATTTTTTTTTGATCTCTGACACTTAAACATTAATTGATGTATACTAAGCTAATTTATTTCAATTTAATATGAAGTCAATAAATTTTAAATGTGATGAGAGAGCATCGTAATTCTCCAGTCCTAACAAATGGACTCATATCATGCAGTGAAATTGCTCTGGTGCTCTGTAATGGCTTGGGGAACCTACTCAAGGAACAGACTGTAATTTCTATATCTGCCCATATTTCAGTGCCTCCTGCAATAGCACCGATTATGATTCAAAGTTGGGACATGTTAGAGTTTGAGTATTTTTTGCTGCTCCTCAAGGTCTCTTGACTCAGTTTAATGAAGGTCATTAAGGTTATATTTATTTCCCTGTTCATAGCGTGTGCACCCCCAGGGCTGTACCCCTGCTGTATGTCAGCATGAGAGAGAAGCACCAGCACAGCTTTACATAAAAGAAACCTGGACATTTTCCTCAATCTGTAGTCACTGTAGACTTCAATAAGTGCCAGAGTGGATGTCTGGGAATTCTGGGCCTCAAGGGTGAACCCCACTTTACAACAGCAGCACAAGCAGGAGGCAAAAGAACAAAATAACTTCACCCTACAATCTTTATTCACTGTCAGCTAGAACAATTCAGCTTTCATTCAGCCTCGGGTACTAGCCTTAATGGCCTAGTTCTTTTAAGCCATATGGCCCCACTCCCTGAATTTGTGAAGATAGCAAGGGCTACCTTTTTGTAGCTTCAAATAATAGACCAGAGACATGGGATCTTGTGGAGAAGGGAAGACTCGACCGAGATGAATTGACCTTTTGATACAAATCAACCGTGAATACCCTGAACAGGGGTAAGTGTGTGTCTCCACCACTGCTAGCTACAGCTCCATCAGTCACCCAGAGTAACTCACTACGAAACTTCTTAGGCACCTCTACCTAATCCGGTACTGATTTCCTCATCATTTTTAAAACAAACTGACTGAACTAGTTGCATGGCAGAGCTACTGATCCCAAATCTATCATGCCAAATTGAATGATCCATCAAGGCTGCTTGCCTTGGAGGGACCCGCTCTGCCGCAGAGCTCCCAATCTCCTTTTACTGCAGCAAGACCTAAAGGGAGGTAACCCCATCCTACTTCACAGTATGGTCAACCCTCATGCACAATTTTGTCCTTGTAATTTGTTAATTAAAGCAAAAGATGGAAAACAGGAAAAGCCTTAAAAACTAGGTTCAAACTTCTGATTAAATGCCAAGGACACAGATTCATGCTGGGAGGGAAAGCACCAAACTGTCCAGAAAGCTGAAGAGTTTATCAGCCAGAAGTTGAATCCCTCCAGCTGAGACTGTTTCGTAGTATCTATAAATTGCAATGGAGAACACCTACTGTTTAGAGGAGCAGCAACTCCCTGCAACTGCCATGAAAGAAAGGACTTCTGTTTCATTCTTGCCACTCTGGAGCTTTCTGGATGGGTTGAGAACAGAGAAATAGATCACTGGGAGCTCACAGTCGCATGGTTTCAGGGCAAAAGTTAACACACATCAGGTTCTAATACAGATCCATTTTTCTGTTTCAGGGGAGGTTACAAAGGACTTTCTGCGCCATGATCTTCTCCCTTACCTCACCTTTAACTATCCCACACGCAAGGGTATCTTTAAGTTTGTCACAAGCCTCACTAAACACTTACTCAGTGCTGTTCTCTCTTCCTATTTTCCCTGTATATTTTCCTTTTGATAGTCCTTCACACAAGTAGGAACACAAGGTCTGATGCTGTAAACCTCACGTATTCTACTTTTGCTTCTTCGTGGGACTTGTTCCAAAATCTCAGAATAATCTCCCTATGTATAACAACTACTGACACGTGTAACATACGAACAACCAGGCCCAGAAGATGCTGAAACTACATATTTGCTCCGGTAATTAATTCTGCAAAAACAGATCTCTATCCAGGGGGAGCTTTATTTATATAGTGGGAAAAAAAAAAGTGTTATTTTTAAAAATGCGAAAGAGCATTTCTTTTTCTGGCCGCACTACAACCCCCTTTAAACAACTTAAGTCCAAATTAGTTTGAAACATTAATTTTACTGCATGCATAGCCCACCAGACAATCAAGATAAAGTTCTTTTTCTGCTAAGACATAGAGGAGTGGGGAAAGCCCAGTATGAGACATACTGAGACGAAGCAAGACAGAAAATAGCCAGCTTTTATGGCATGATAAACTGTGTACATAGAAGTGATTTTACACCTTAGTTTGAAGACAGGCATTTACTAGCTAACAGAATGATTGCAAGACACAGCTGCTCCAGACATTTCCCAAGGCTTAGCTTTTAGGAATGATTAAGACATAAAATAAAAGCACTGATCTCTACTCACAGATGAAGGGCAGCAGGACTGAGCTGATAAACAGTATCACGCTTTACTCATGATCTAGAGCCAAGCTGAGATTTTACAGCACTGTAAATTGATTTTTTTTTTAATTTATTTTAATCTCAAGGACTGGAGTGATCGGAGGTCAAACTATATTCAAAACCAAACTAACTCTCTTTATGGATTAATTTCAGTGAGTAAAATTTCTACTTCACTTTCAGCAATTCATTGAGATGAGAGCAGTAGAAATGTAAGCTAATATAAAAAATAGGCAAAATCTCATATTACCTACAGGTGTTTCTGACTAGCAAAAAAAAAAAAAGGAAGTTTTACTCAGAAATAACTAGAGCAAGAACTTATTGCTCAGCAAATCCTTAGGACACTAGGCTCTGACTTAATGTTGAGACAGCAATATAAAACCATATGGATTATGCAGATGATATTCATAATGGTGCCTCCATGTAATTGGTCTGTATAATAATTTCAGCGAGCAATAATTTATTGCTTTGTTTTGAGTGCACTGTAGTGGGAATTCATGCAAGATACAGAGAGAAAATGGATATTGCTTAGGAAGGCTATGATCTGGAACCTGCTATACTACTACTATTAACTGATTTTTAGATTAAGACAAGAACATACAGGAAAGTTTCATGATAACTATGTCAAGAGGAGCTTCATGATCTGAAGAATGTCTTGTTTGACTTGCAGGGACCTTGAGCCCTGAGCCATGGACCAGGATATTGTTGTGCCTGGCACCATCAGAACGATCTGTGGCATTAAAACAAGTGACTCCAGCCACAGGGCAAAGACCACAGATGACAACTTCTGTCTCAGCACAACATGCTCTCTACACAAGGAAACCCTTTATTCAACCAAACTTTTTACTCAAGGGTAAAACTGTGCTTAGCTGAAGATGATGCTTTCCTGGAGTGCCAAAGCCTGTGTCATGAACATCCTAAGAACACAGAGCTACCACAAACTTTGCAGCTCTCAACATGAAGTGCAACAACAAGTATTCATATATAACATAATAAACTGCTAACCATTCCAAAGCACACACTTCTTACCCTGGAGTATAAGAGAGTAAGCAAACACATACCAGATGTTAGTTACTTGGTTGATTTAATTGCTTCAGTTGCCTCAATGAGCTACTGGATAAGAACTCATATAGAATAGAAAATGAAACAAAAAACAAAAGAGAGATGCCTGCTGGAAGAATCAACATTATTTTCTGAGATAATGGAAAATAACCAACAAATAGAAGTTCCAAATGTTAAGCTTGAGGGCCAAATAAGAGCCAGTCATAAGGAAAGCTGCATGAAAAGGATACAAACACTAGAATAAAAAACAAAGCAACAGGATCCAACTCTTCCCAATCCAATTTGGACATGGGCTCTAGCCAGCACTTCAGACGACATACATTGTTGGTGAGGCCAGAGGCTCATTGTCTGGCTTGGAAGGGGGATAGCAAATTTCTGGGCTTTTAGCACGCTGTGAAATCCCAAAAGCTCACAAAAGGAGAGTCACAGACACATAGTTTATACATACAGTTCCTTTGAGAGAGCTATGACACAGATGTATAACATACCCTAAAGTGCTGTGGTTTCCAATCTCTTCTGGAACAAATCCCTCACAGATTTTTAGTGGCAATGTGGATTCCCCACGCCACAAATTTATTTGTCAGTAAAGTTTCTCTTTCTCAGTTATCTTTCAGATACTATCTACACAAACTCCCCATATTATGTGAGGTCCTACATCACAAGCATCTGTACATCTTTTCTGACGTGTTGCACATGCTTCCATGCTCAAGCATGGAAGTACTTCAGCTACTGGTAATTCTGAATTGGGACAGTTTCAGCTTTTGTTAATTTCTCTGTCTGTGATTATCCAGGCACAATGGAAAGAAAGTTGAACTGATGTACAGTTGGATAGACTATGTTGTGCTTTGCTACTTAAAATATTCAAAGACAGCACATCCCTACGGATTTTCCACCAGTGTGCTTCATGGCTATGTTGTCTATAGCCTCACCTCCTACTTGCTACATGGTACCACTTCATAAACCTCTCAAGACTCCGAAAGTTCATGTTTTAGGATGGTTTCCTCTAAGTTGAAAGAATATAAATAAAAAGGGACAAGTCCTGCTCACAATGAACTCACGAGGGATGCAATACTGAGTTGAATTTGAAAGGGCAGGCAAATCTCTTTAACCCTACAAACTATTTACAGAGCTCAAGGATAATTCTTTCCAAAGAATGTGGTGATCTTAGTAGATTTCCATTTTAGTGTTCCCAATTCAGAAAACTGAATTTTGACCAAATTCACTCTAAAGAGTCTTATTTGGGCATCCAACCATCCCCAGGCACCAGATTACGCCTCCTAATGAAGCAGACAACCACCTGGGCTCTAACTTCTGCTGATTTCCTGACAGTTAAGAGTTTCTACAAATCACCCTAGCTACACACGTGGATAGGATCCTAACAAACTTGAGCTCAGGATCAACATTTTCACTGATTTTTTTAAGTGTTTACATTTGTCTTCTTATTATAGGGCATATAGTTGTCTAATGCACCATCTAAAAGTACTGTCTCTGCTTTCTGACTCACTGAGCATAGTAAAACATCTAAATGCACGTATAATTTACTTACTAAATCACTATTAAGGATTTGGACTGAAATCCAGTTAGCATGACTTAAGCTATTGCCTGTCAGCTGGGCAGTAATAACTCTTTTAGCACACATAATTAAGCCTGAAAAAATGTAAGGCAATATTACTTGGCACAGCCTCTTTCATTGTGATATAAGCTGTAACCATCAACTCTCCTTTTTAATATTTGACACAGTTAACTGTAAAGTCACTAGCAAACAGTCTGTAGAGACAGAGGTTAGCTTAAAAAAGTCATCCAGCACAAATAGCAAGACCATCTGAAGAAACTGTTCTATGGTTATGGACATTCTGTAAGGCAAAGAGGGTAAGTTCATCTGCTGAGTTATTTGCTCAGGTGTAATTTATTTTTTATATTCTATTGGCAATGACATCCTTTATCCAGAATATTGCATTAAAATGCCATGAAAATAATAGAATTATGCAACTACATTTCTCTTAAAATAAATTCAATACAACCTCCCAGGAGAGCTTAGGCAAATAAAGTTTGAATTGAAATATCCAGGGCCAAATTTTTTTCTGATGTTACTTCCACATAAGCCTACTTGGCTAAGTTCAGCCCTGGTACAGTTCTACTGATGTCACCAGACCGTTTCAGAACTGAGCATGTGTCAAATATTTGTGCATCTTTGCAATAAAATGTAGATGAGAAAGAAATTATCATCATTTGAAAACAACAGCACCTGATAGGAGCACTGCTGACAATAAAATGTAAAATTATTTAAATATCTGTATTTGTGGAAAAATAGTCTTCAATGCAAAATACACTTTCTTTTAAAAAGATTGCCTCCTCCAAAAGACTGCATAAGAAAGAAATGGAAAAGAACATAATGTGAAAGAAAACAAGCAAGAACAGAAGAATAAGCACCTCCAGCCCATGGCCATACTGCTTTGCTGAGGCACACATTTTCAGGAGGGGTGAATCACCCACTGGAGAAACCCATCTCTATTGACTAGATAAGCAGCCTACATGACTAATGTCATAAGGTGTCTAACTTGCATATGGCTACATAAAATGAAGCCTCTCAAAGTTAAATTCTGCTGATTTTCACTATGAAGATTCTGCCAAGGTGTAGGTAGGAGAAAGGGGCAAGGAAAAATAGTGCTGGTTGTAGCATCAGCATGACAGAAACTTCTTTGGGAACGCAGTCAGTGATCCAAATTGCTTTCTCATACACATACAGAGCAGGGAGCTCGATCTAATACCACCCAGCTATCAGAATATCATCTTGTAAAATGATTTAAAGAGGGAAAAAAAAGAAAATGTTATCTTCTTCCTTACTGGAAAAGCTCTGAGAGATAACATACATTATGACAGCTAATAAGACTTGCACCGTGCAACATTCCCAAAGGCTCTGCAATTTATATTCTGTTCATATCAATTAAAAGATCATTATCCACCTTAACTAAGTGGAACTGACAGATTAAAATGTGTTTACTTCAAAATCTACCTGTAAATTCCCACCAATTAAGCGTAGTTATAAAGCTGCATTTACAATATCTGTTGGCTTCCATGGAGAGCTGACCAGAATAAGCACCTCCTTGAGCTACCTTGTCCCAGATGCTGAAGTTCACAAAAATGTTTAAGATGATGAGAAGTTCTAAAAGGCATTATTGCAACCAGGTCGGCATTGATGTCGTTTGATGGTAAAATAAATTCCCTCTCTCCAGGTTAATTTTTTTGGCAATAACATTGTTTGACAGGTCATCTTAATGACACCCATCAAGAGCACAGTTTCAAAACAAGAAATACTCTTTAAAGTGATCATTGTAACTTGTAGGTCAAAGGACCTCTGTGATGAGGGGAGTTTCTGTAGATTCCCATCCTCAAATTAATATTATGTACTGCATTTTCCAGAGTCCAGCTCCTCTTCAAGTACTTCTCCAATAAGCTTGATAAATGAAAGAATCCTATCGTTATGCTTATTAGGTAATTTGCAGTACCATTAGCAGTAAAGAACATCTGACAACGATCCCAGCATCACATACTTTTCCATGTAGGAAAAATGGCATGGAATAAAGATACATCAACATATTTCTTAAAAAAACAAAAACCCACTTTCTTCTTTCATCATTAGATTAGTCTAGAGTCTAAGGAAGTCCTCAGTGAAAGTCTATTTCATGAGGTAGTTTGGCTTTGAAAGGTTAAATACCTAAGAAAATTAGATGATGCAGATACCCAGACAGGGAAAGCATCACGCCTGATGTCAGACAGCAGATCCGCTGCCCATGAACAAGCACAGCCCACACGTCCTCACACCATTTCTCTCTTCACAGTCTCCTCAATAGCGAGCACATCCCAGACCAGGTACTGGTACCCTGAGACACAGGGCCCAGAGCCGCAGTCACATACATTCTGACAGACCAGCACTGTAGCAGGTAATTAAGAAAAAAAAAAGTGATTTATAGGAGTCCCCTCAGAATCAGAAAGGACAGTCTCTAACTGGACTCAGTGGCAGGCTGAGTAGCCTCTGTTTAACACAGATGCTGCTGCTGTTGTCCAGCCAAACTACTCAACTGCGCTGTTAATGATCCTGTACAGGCTCATTTTTCCTGAAATATGACATCTCTGAATATTTTTTTCTTTAAAAAAAAAAAAAAGAGCACATTTAGCTAGAGCAAAAAATTTAAATCTTATTCCTGCATTTGTAGTGCAGTTTCAAGAATGAGTGGCTGCATTAAGAGGCTATGATGGTAGAGCTGAGAAACTGCATAACCTACCCCACCACTACAACCTCCTCCAGGTCTAACATAAAGGGATAAACAATTAGATATGACATTTTTTCTCTAATGCACAGGTGCATGAACCACGTAAGTCTCTCCTGAGTTTTCACGAAGAGTGTTAATGGTTCCCAAGCCTCTGCACAGAAGTGAATTATACCCACAGTGAACCCTTACTCTTCCGTGCTAAGGAAATTAATATGGAGTTTGGTGAAATTCAGAATGTTCTTATCTCTTGTGGAAGGGTAACAGAGAGTTAAAATTAAGATTTAACTTACTGCCGTGAAGATTGACCTTATATTCAAAGTTTTCCACTCATTAGTACAACCTACATTTCATGATTGTAAAGGAAAACTAGTTATTCTTATTTCTCACTTTGGAGTCTGGGGAATTGTCCTCCAGTTCCTAGCACAGATGACTCCTGATATTGAAGGTCTGTTGATCATTTCTGCTCCTAGGTTATCTCTTTTGCCCTCCTAATCTCTTTTCTTTTTTTTTTTTTTTCTTTTTAGAAGCAAGATAATGGTTCCAAAGGATGCAAAGTCCAATCGCAGCAGTTAGTTTCACTGGGTGAAAATGTTGTTCTGAACAATAACAAATCTATGCACCCCATAAAGTAGGGCTTTCCTACCTTATGCTGGAGAGAGACATTTGTGAACATGAACTCCAAGACTACACTGTAGTACATCACAGCAGAAAAAACTGTTAGGAGACGCATGAAATCAGTCCTGTCGGTGCTATCAATCACACCTCCACCAGCACTCAGCCACAGGACCAAAAGAGCTAAAAGGGTAATTCAGCCATAGATGGCACAGTGCTAAACCACTCAGTTGACTACCGATAACTTTTGAAACTATTCTAGTTTTATTCTGTAAAGTCCTGGCTTTGGGATAAGCTGCTTAAGAAAAAAAATATCTCCCACCCATATGGGTGTATCTCAGTCACTTTAGGTTATTTATAAATTAAATGGTTATGTTAGTAAAATACTATCAACTACATAAATTAGGTCAGGAATGGACCTTGAAGAGTAATATAATTCAACCCCTCCCACACCTCAAGGAAGAATCAGTTATTCCTAAACAATTGTTGATAGATGTTTATTTAATCTCCCACAATAAAGTCTGCCTGGAGAGGTTGTGGAATCTAGTCCAGTGCTTGAATACCCTTATTCTCTCAAAATTATTTTCCTAACATATTCTTAAGCATCTTGTTCAGTTCAGGTCCATGGATGTATATACTTCAAGGAGATTTGGAAGGGGATGGAGTCATTGAGGATGGACAGCAGAAACAGGCTGTCTACAAATTCTTCATAACAGTTCAGTTTCTTCCTTTGCCATATATCAAATTTTACTTAGCAGTCTGAGTAGCTAAAGTTACATGGCAATTATTTTTTTTATGTTTTGAAAAAAGTCTATTAATCTCAAAGATAAACAAAGGTTTTCTTTACCATGGTGAAACTCTCCAAGACACTTGCAGAGTCTCTTAGGCAACAAGAACACAAGCAATTGTTGTTGTGGATATTTTGGGTGAAACCTTCAACTGAAAAACTGTAAAAACCTTTGTGTTTGAAGCATGTTAACTTCACTAAAGGAGACTGTGTTCAAAAGAAAATTCTCTTGACCCAAGACATCTCTGAAGCAGAGCTCCAGAACTCGCCTATGTAAGTGCTGCAGTTTGCTTCAATCCAACAATCACTTTCAAAGCATCCAAATAACTTTTACAGTGTGTGAGCACACACAACATGAGGCCACACACTAAGGGAGGATATGGGGAGGCAGATGGAGAGAATATCTGCAAGACAGACTTTCTTGAGCACAGAAACCTCTGGATACAAAAAAAGCAGCTGGGTGCAGCATTACAGTCAACACTGGGAGCAGCTGGTCCAGCATGCTACAGGGCCAGCCAGACAGCTGTGTCCATCAGGTGACATCTCAGAGTGGGAGACAGACTGTAGCATGGTGCTACAGAAACATTAGATACAGACAGAGCTCTGGGGTTATACTGCTCGGAGTCCCTGTGTGTGAGAACCCGACAGAACCTAACACCGTGTAAGCCTTATCTGCACTTAAACCTCCAGAATCCTCAATGTCTTAGAGCACTTAGATTTTGGGACACATGCTCACCAGTCCTACATTGGACATCACTTTGTTCCACCCCTCCCATTGACCTTCTAGGTAGCATCACAACCAATTTGTATTTTAAAAGTCCTTTGGAGGTCACATTGTTCAACCCAATGCTCAAAGCTACTCCAATTAGAGCAGCCTGTTCAGGGCCAGCTGAGTTTTGAATATTTCCAGGATTTCCCAAACCCTCAGGGAAACCAGGGCCAGTGTTGGACCACTCTTATAGTGAAAATACTTTTCCTGAATATGCTCTTTTTGTTCCAACTTGGTTGACTGACTTGCATACCATTGCCATGCATCTCAGAAAAGCCACCTATCAGGTGACAGTAGACCACACTAAGGCTTCCCCTGCATTTTCTCTTCTCTAGATTAAACAAACCCATCTTTATCAGCCTCTCCTTGTATGCTGTGTGCTCCAACCCCCAACCACCTTGGTGGCTTTCTGCCGGACTCACTCCAGTAGGTCAATGTCTGCAGCGGGGAGCCCAAATCTGGAAACAGTCCTGCAGACGCAGTCTCACAGTGCCAAGCAGGGAGGAATAACTGCTGCTCTGGACCTGCTGGCTATAGCCTTGCTAATAAAGCCCACGATGCAGCTAGCCTTCATTGCAAGGGCACGCTTACTCACTTGTGTTCACCACATTGCCTTCCAGGGCACCCAGGTCCTTGTCTAGAGAGATGCTTTCCATTCAGTCACACACACCCCT
>JAOQGH010000023.1:104153513-104240192 GCA_025769975.1 Gallinago jamesoni | reverse complement strand
ACCCCACCCCCCCCCCCCCCCCCCCCCCCACTGTACTGCAGCCCAGATGGAATCTCTCCAGGATGTTGAAATCCCATTTAACAGTATCCCGTCAGCAGATCAGTGTAGTATTAGCCATCTCAGTCCTCAAAAACCAAAGGTATTTTCCTCACTTACTTCAACTTGGCTGTCCCCACAAAGCATCCAGCAAGAAAGGACATTGCCAGAAAATGTGCGGAGCAAGTATATGACAGGCTAAGATAAATAAGTAAAATTGCATCACTGCACTACTGTTAAATTGAATATTCATAGAAATAGTGAATATAATTGTCATTATACACAAAAGGAACAGCCAGCAAATAAGTTTTTTTACCAAATAAGCATTAGTCCTACCATTGCAATTCATCTCAGCACCTGTCAGTATGATCACCCATCATTTTTTTAGGATGTGCTGAATAGCTACTAACACCTGGATTTACATATGCAAAATAACACTGCACATTGGCACAACCTGCACGTACTTTAAATCTTATGTGTGTGGGCTGGATTCTAGCAATATTAGTGCATGTGTTTGCACAGTCCATAACAACACAACTATTGACTCAACCCAGTGTCAGGCCTTATAATGTTACTCAGGTGTAATTTTCACTCTTGCCTTCCAGCAACAGAAAGTTGGGAACATAATACAAAGCCAAGCCAAATTAGAAGGCATTTTAGAAGCCAGAAACAGCCCTTCCTCTCCTTCCTTCTCCCACCTTATTCTTACAAGAGTCTTTTTCTAGCGCCTAAGATAACCCATGCAAATGTCCAGAAAAGCAAAATGAAGACAGTAGGCTCAGTAAATCCTAATCCCACAAAATCAGCAGAGGTATTGTGGAAGACTTTAGCAGGATGAGGGATTTCTTAGGTTTTTGCCTGGGCTAAACTTCAGCTAGACACATTCATAAACTCCCACACCAAGCACAAGGATTTTGAAGGCATTATGTCAGGGATGCCAGCTGAGACTCAGTCCAAAGCTTTCAGATAGAGGTGGATATACACAAGCAAAAAGAGTGTGTCTTCTTACAGCCTAATGAACAAACCTGTGCTTAACTATTACCGTGAACTGGGGCTTTTGCTCAGCACCAACTTTAAGAGGGCTGAAACACATTCCCTGCCTCTACCATTTACAAAAGACCTCAGAAAAGGCTGGCTTCACAGCCAGGACATGGAAGGAGTGTCCCAGAAAGACAGGAATAAGCACATTGCCTAGCAGCAAGTGCTTGCAGATTAAGTTTTTCTCATTTTTAAGACTAAGGTTTCAATGTGTCCCACAACAACTCTTGTTTGAGTGATATTAAGAGACCCAGAGAGCTAACTATTCCTTATTTTTTTGCTTTTCTGTCATCCTAACAAATTGATCAAAATCAGTGGTAAAAACTGTGCTCTGCCTGCCCTAACACACAGCAAACAGTACAACAAAATCACAACTCCCTGAAAAGAACAGGGAGACCATAAACACCATTACTATTTCCAGACTAATGGCACTGAACTCAAATACCAGCAAGGACCCAGGCTATCCCCCTTGCTCAGCTCAAGCTTTTACCAATTTCATGGGTGAATTAAAAGAGCAGTATTGATCCAAACTGCCTGTCCTTTTCAGTGCAAACACAGCACTGGACAGGGAGACACACATATCTTCTTAGCTTAAAGAATATACAAGGCAGCACCCTTTTCAGTTGCTTGTTCAGGGAAAAAGGTGTCTGCCACTGAAACCATCATTCAATGCCTGTCATTAGCTAGGGCTAAAACATGGAGGACTGATTTAAATTTGTGCTGCCGTAATGAGATAGGTTTTGATTTTGAAAATAACTAACTTATTGCTCTATTTTTTCTTCTTTCAACTGGCAATAAATAGAGTTCATAAAATTACAAAGCAGCTTTGGAAACACAATCCAGTTAAATCAGCAGTTACAACGATTCAGATAAGTGAAGAATTTTAATTAAAAAAAAAAAAAAGAGAAAAGATATAATAAAACCTTCAATAAAAAGGAGTCTTCTTTGGGACCTATCCTATCCTCCACCCCCCCCTTCTGAACATACTGATTGACAATAATTGTACGCTAAAGTAATACTGTAGTTTTACCATTGCATCTCACAAACTATGACGTTGATTCTTCTCTCACCGAAGTCAAGAGCGAGAATCCCCTTGCCCTCTGCAACATGCTCTCCCCTGGCATCTAGGACGTTTCTGAGCCGAAGCTTTCACAGCAGTTAACACCACTGGAAGCAGCACTGGCTCCTGTCAGCTCAAGGAGAGTTGGTAGAAGAGGAGCAAGGAGCAGAGCAGAGCTATCAGAAATGCTTCCAGCTTTAATCAAACGACCCAGGCTGTGTCCTAACTCCTCCACGCAAATCAAAGCTGTTCATAGATTTTTCCTGAGTTGGCTATCTGCCTCCCACTGGTAACCTGCCTGTAGTTACATCAACAGCAGCAATCAATTTGTTAGGCTCAGAGAAAAAGAACAAACAAAAAAACCCAAAAAAACCCCAAAATATCAAAATATAAAATTCCCCCTACATGGGGCAGCAAATTGCTAATACTAAATTTTACAAGAATATCACAGTTTTTTTCCATAAATCTCACAGCATTTCATTAACTTAAAACTGCTGTGAGGTGGATGCCTTAAGCTCCATGCTTTGGAAGCCAAACCTGCGATTTGAGAAGTGACCTGTTCAACATCACGTAGCAGGTCAGCATGTTCTATTTAGACATTCCTAAGTCCACAGAGCCTCTGTCTTTGCTTTGCTTTTAGTGAAAACTGAAGAAGAGGGGCCAGCAGCCCTCTGCACAGGTTGAGCTCCGAGCCTGTCATTAGAATAGCACTGGACTAGAATGATTAGAAACATGGAAGAATTAACTGGGTTTTAAGGTATCAGTTGGCATCTAAATTGCTCGTTCAAACTGACAAACAAAGTTGATGTTTGTTCCTAGTATCACAGTATCATACATATGAATCCAAATAGTAGTTCAATAAGAAAGTTATCCAATTATGATTTCATGTAAAGATTTCATCAGTACTGAACAGTACAGAAATATTCAAAAATGTACAAAAGATGAGGGGAAAAAAAAGCAAAATTCTCTGTCTCAGGAGATCAATATCCTGTCCTCCTTAAACCAGCCAAGTTCCATTTCGTCCGTGTAGCTTTTGCTAGTTTTGACTGGCAGGCTAGTAAAACCAAAATATTCCCAAAAAAGGTAAAAGAGAAAAGTTCACTTGTTATCCTTCACCCAAGACAATCCTGTTCAAAGCACTGGCAGCTGCAGCAGAATAGGTGCGCTTCCAGAGCACGCACTCCGTGCCATCACAAGCCCTTGCAGGACAAGAGGGGACAACTGCATTTCTTGGTGCTGCTGGCAGAGGTAAGGACGGTGCAATGCACTCCACGTGGGTCAATTTTGCTGGATCAAAATCAGACAGGTCCCCCTGCCCAAGTTGAACTGTCAAGACATAAACCTACCTGGAAGAGGTGGCAACAGACACAGAGCAAACTGAAGTCAGGCTGACTTCATGCGGCCACCCTGAACAGAGAGGTCTGAGTCATAACAGCCTCGCTTTGTGCCACCTCCCAGGAATGCCCCAGCAGCTATGAGAGCTAGGAAATCAAGATCTCTCTCCCCCACCCCCACTCACCTGTCAGCGATGGGAGGGCAAAATGGATAAGGCACTTCTGTGTGAAAGGCAAGAAGATGAGCTGGGGAGCTTGTGGATAAAGGGACAGGGAACAGCAAATCACATTAAGAGCAAAGACATAAGGAGAACCTAGCAGACAGATATCAATGAGGGAAACAATTTAGAGTGGTGAAAATGAGCAAAGCCTTCCACGATCCTTTATATCAACATTACTGACATTCCAACCATGCTTACTCCAGATTTTCCTTAGCTCCTTGCAGAATAGCACATGAAAAGCAAGGTCTCAGGCCTGAATCCAGAGTAAACTAAGCTCCACAACAAGAACAGTGACCACAACGAGACCTTCTAACATAAGTGATAAATCTCACTTTTCCAGAAGACAAATCTCTCTTGAAAAAAAGATCACGATTGCAGAATGGGCTCCCTCAGAAACTATGGACCACCATGGTCAACAATATCTTCCTCTCCAAGCTAGATAAATATTTTAAAGTCATCTCTTCTAAAGCAGAATGAAAAACAAAACCAAAGAAACTGTCACATACAGAACTGCCTTCTAAGAAAAATGGGCAAGTTATCCACAAATGACAGATGACAGCAGTTTAACACACTACTGTTAGGACTTCAGATATGTTATGAATGATGGTAAGACAAGACAGACTGGAACATATGCAAATAAAATGGAAAGTAGCCTATAAGAAAGCACCAATAAAGTATGGAAAAATAAAAGGGAGCAGAAGGAAATGGGGTATAAAAAAAGAATAAACAGTAGAGAATAGAGAAGCACATTGGGGGTTACACCTTGGAGCAGATCATCACCTGACATTAACTGGTGCAAAACCATTGACCAGAACAAGTCAAGGGAAGTTTTTGTCAGCTGAGGATTTGGCCCTCTGCACAGAGCCAGACCAGGGCAATGAGGCAGCATTCTGCCTGCTTTTCTGGGGGTGCTTTTCCCCTCGGAAAGTAAAGAGGCAACACAGGAAGAAAATAAGAGGATCCCCTAAAATAAAAGGGAGAAAGAGGCAAAACAGAAAAAAATACATGAAGAGTAAGAAATAAGAATAAAGAGATGGGGCAAAGGCAACATAAGAAGAAAATATCCACAGGTTAGTGGAATACATTTTATTTATTCATGAGTTCTGTTTTATTATGTGTCCTTGGCAGACATCCCATAACTGAAAATTTGCAAGGCAGGGAATGATGCGAGTTTAGAGACTTGAGCCTTGTTTCTAGTCATTAGCTTTGGGCAGATCTTTTTAATATACGTGCCCCAGCAGCAAGTAAAAAAGTTCTTTAAATCCAGAGCCTTTAGACAGGAGGCACGCTGCAAACGCACGCTGCAAACAAATGGGCTTAACCAGAGAGGGATTCCAGGAGAAACAACACAAAACCTGTTTTCAAGTAACCAAGCTGAAGGACAGGCTGTTAGGCAAGGGACTGCCCAACAGGATACAGTCTGCTTCCCCCTCTGACCCTAGCTCACATCAGCCTCTGCACAGCACCTGCCTTTCACACGCGCTCCTTGTTAACCAGCACTTATCTCACCTGAGAGTGCGCGGGGCTCAGCTTGCCCAGCTGGCAGGGAGGAGGGATGCAGTGGCAGCAGTCCCTGGCAGCGATCCCAGCACCGAGGCGGGCAAGGTGTCCAACGCCGGGGGCTCAGCCAGAACAAAGAGCACACCCCTGGCAGATGCAGCAGTGCTGAGCAGGGAAAGCCGGCCGTCTCCCTTCTCCACGTGGGTTTAAGGTGCCTCCGCAGCCCAGCTCAGTCGCTGCTGGACCTTGTTTTGCAGCAAGGCTGAAACCTGGCCCGTGGTCTTGGCACCAAGCATTACGAGCTGATTTTACCTTGCCTATACCTGTAATTGCACCGCTAAGGTGATATCGGTGGCTTCATACCGTTTTATCATCTGTTCACGTTTGAGATGGTTTCATTCTACTTGCCCTGGGAAATTTGCTTAAGTTCTAGAAGGGATGAGCAAAGAAACGCTTCTCCTTCAGGACTTCTGTGTTTCTACAACAGAGATTTTAGGAGAACATCTGACCTCACCTGTCTCAGGAATAATGCTCAGGATCACACTGGAGTTTGCATCAGATCAACTAAAAACCTCTGTTTATTGATTTTCTTTTGCTCACACTCACAAATAGGAAGTTGAACGGCTGCTACCACTTCTGTGGGTTGCCTTAGTGCTAAGGCTGATAACAAGACACAGACATTTAGATACAGTGTTCAAGGAAGAAGGTCTTTTCAAGAAGAGCTTCAATGTCCTCTGCTATGAATACATATAGATTTTTCTTATTTTAAAATCAACTTAAATCTTTTCAGCCTGTATAAAGAAGGTCTAACAGACAAGTAAAAAACTGTGACAGGAACTTTGCATACAATTACTGGATCTTTCCCATTCTTCAGTTCCTGTAATTGAAAAAAAATGAAATAATGATAGTGCACCTCTTTATAAAAAGAACTGCTTTGAAATCTATAGGTAACGAGCACCACATAAAAGCTCAGTATGATTACTGTCAGTTAAAGCTCTTTTATCATCAGCTAGCCTACCTATATACAAATAATTTACATAATCTCAGAACATAAAATCATCTCCGTCTACCCACAGTGCAGAATCAGCAGAAGTTTAGATACAGAAACTAAGAAGTTTTTTCCTTATTAGCCAATTGTCTTCCACTCCCCTAAGTGCTATCTTTTTGAGCAGTAAAAACTAGAAAGGTAGAAGGCAATGAGGAGAGGTTACAGTTCTCTATAAAAGCCTTCCATGTTCTTCACAGATGATTACTGGTTTTCAACCCTGCTGCAATAGGCAGCTTCTCCCTAGCAGCAGATACCACATATGCCCCGCAAATTTGAAAAGCCACTTTGCTTCCTGCTGAATTTAGTATATCAGCATTGATATCCTACCAAAACTGTGAATGATTTACCCCTGATTGCTTATGGCAGAGAAGGATTTTGGAAAATGCTGCACCTGTGACCAAGGAAAATAAGAACACATGGCTTGGGACATGTCTCTGAAAATGAGACCTTCCCAATGTATTCCCAGTCGGACACCCAGAATTTGGCTCACACACACCCTCCGAAAATCCTGGCTCATGTACAAAGTGTATTCTTGCCTCCTCTGTCCTCTCAGGATGTTAGCCAGAGTACCTTATGCCATCTATTGGCCTAGACCAGCGGCAGATGCTCTGAGAAGAACTTTAATTCTGGGAAAGTGACTGTGTTAAAAGAGATCTGTCGGTAGATCCGTAAATTCTGCTAATGGAATCAATATGCTGCCACTGCTCAGATCTTGAGGTCTACCTTCCCCAGCAGACACTCTGAGTTCAGCTCCCAGAATAACTAGCAGTTGTGCTTTGCATTAGGCAAAAGATAAATAGTGTTGACACAGAGCTCTCTCACTAGCAAGAAAATGCAGAAAACAACCAGTATTTTCACTGTCTTACAGAAGCATATTGGAAAAGTTTTTATAGCAAAAAGATGCACCTGGATGTAAAATCATAGAAACTATCCCCAACTCAGTAAGTCTACTTTAAATCGGTCACACTCATCCAACAGTTCTTTAGCCACAGAGGCTACTGTTAGTGATTCACAGCTGCTTACATCTAGTTTTTACTTTTTAATCTAAGCGTGGTTTTAAAAGGCAAGGCAGGGCTCTGCAATGCGAAAGGGATTGGGAGGCATCTCTACTGATGGAGCCATTAAAGTCAGCCCGGCCGCCCCGTCCCCTCCCGCGGGGGCTAAAGCGCTCCCCGCCGCCTCCCCGCCGCCGCCTCCTTCGAGGGGGGCGCGGAGGGGCTGCACGTCCCGAGCTGGAGAGCTCAGGGCAAGACTTCAGTGGAGCAACGAAGCCCGCCGAGACTGCACCCCCTCCTTTTCCTCCTTCCTCCTCCTCCTCCTCCTCCTCCTCCTCCTCCCCCGGCGCTGCCTACCTGGAGCTGCGGGCCGCCGCCGGCCGCTCCGCCCGGCTCCGCGGGGCCGCACCGCACAGCCCGAGGTGGGAGTGGATGGAAAGCAGCGGCGGCGGGCGGGCTCAGGCGAGTCCCCACCCCGGCCTCGGGCATCCCCCGGCCCCGGCCCCCGCCTCGGCGCCCCAGCTCCCGTCCCAGCGCCGCCGAGGAGCCGGCACCGTCCCGGCGGGGCGGGAGCCGCGCTGCCTCCGCCCCTCAGGGTCCCACACCGCCCTCGGGTGGGGGGGGGTGGGGGGTGGTCCCACTCCGCACCCCGAGGTCTCGCAGCATGCCTTGCCTCCTGCCACCGCTCCCGGGGATCCCGCTCATGCCCGGGCGGTCCCGCTCGGTGTTCCCTGAAAGTCCCGCATCGCCCCCGGGGAATTCTGCCCCAGGGGGTCCCTCTCCTGTCCCGGAGAGTTCCCGCGCTTTGCCCGGGGTGACCGTACTTTGCCTGGGGGTTCCCGCACCGCATCCATGGGGGTCTCACACTGCGGCCGGAGAGTCCCCGCTCCGCGTCTGCGGGGATCCTGCTCGCTTCCCCCCGCACGGGGTCCCGTCTCCCGGAGCACGCGTGGAGACCTGGCTGCTCCGCTCCCTCCCGCAGCCACCTACCAGGCGGTTCCCCTCTCTTCCACGAGTGGGAGGAAGGCGCGGGGCTCGGGGCAAGCCCAGCTGGGGAGGGTGATGCTCTCGGGGCCGGGCCGTCGGGGGCGCAGCCTCCTCCTGCCCGCGGGCTGCGGCAGTGCGGCGGAGCCGCTTCTCCCTCTGCCGCCGGTGCCCGCAAACTGGGCTGCTCGGCTTTTACCTTCCCGCTTTTGTGCGGCAGCGGTGCCAGGGACCACGCAGACGATGCAAAGGCGGAGGGGATTGATCCGCGATTGATTCGCTACCGCCGATTTGCTGAAGTGGCAAATACACGCCTTTAATTTGCCGGCTGAAGAGCATGAGACGCCGGGTGTCCCCCCACATGCTGCAGAGGGAACTGGTTCCTCCTCTCGCTTGCGCCCCAAAAGTTGGCTCTATCAAGGTTCGTTTCTACCGTGGTCAAAGGCGGAGGGTAATGGGAAGCCAGGCCAGCTCCCAGTATAACTGCAAAGCACAGCCGCACCAACCTCCCAGAACAGAGTATTTGCCATTTCCACTGGTATTGTTTTGAAAATTGCCAAAGGTGAACGTGGAGGTTTATTCCTTTGTTACAAATTTTGACACAAATAAAAGTATTTTCTGTACTTCTGGCAAACTTTTTACAAACTTTTCACAAACTTTTCATTTTAAAAGTCCTCTAAACCGTCAACATCATCATGACCAATGGCAGTATTTGGGGAAAAAAAATCTGCTTAGTAACTATTTCTGCCAATTTATTTTTTTTTCTAATCAATCTTCCCTTGAAAAAAATAATGCATGAATGTTGCAGAAAATTCTCCTCTCACTCTCTTCTGTTTCGTCTATTTTGTTGTTGTTTTTTTTCAGGTTTGCTTAGGTTTGGGGTTTTTTTTGGGGGAGGGGGGGTGTTAGAACTTATTACATGTTTTAAGCAAAAGCATTCAATGACCCCTTGTAGTTCCAACATAAATACTCACCGTGCTGTTGTGTTTCTCATAATATTTTTGAGGTCATTCCAGTGGCCTCAGTTGTAAAGACCCAGGAGAGTGGGGATCCTAAGACAATACATTTCTCTCTGATTGTGCTTACTGGCATTCCCCTAAATTACTTTTGCTGTGCAGAAAGGGTTCTTTTTCTTATGAGTTATGGTCTATAATTTCATTAATAAATTCATTGTTTATCCCTTCCTGTTTCATTAATCATAGGAGTTTTAATCACTGCAGAATATGGCTTGTCGAGATATTACATCAACCTTTCAATGTTGTGCACAGCAATCTGCATTTCTGCTACATTAAAACAAAAAAAAAACAACAAAAAACAAACAAAGAAAAAAACCCCAAACATAATTAACCAGCAATAATATTAAGATGAAAAGTAATGACCTGCAGAGAATAACATTTAGTTACAGAAAGTTTGTGAGAAAGAAGTGCACTGAGTGCAAAGTGAATCTCTCAGAACTATCCAAATATAAGAATGTGAACAGAATACTTCCTGGAGACAAATGAGGTCATCTTAGTGGGTCATTTGGAGATTTCAGCATAAAATTTGAAAGATCCTGCAGAAATATTGTCACTGACTTTGGAAGTGATACTGCAGCACAGCAGCCTATCAGATGGTTACACAACCGAAGTAGTCACAAGCGAGGATGTGAGATGCTGGAAGTTGCCCAGTCAGGTGAGCAGCGGCTCCCTGGGCAGCAGGGGCACATGGACCCCGTGAGATCTGTAGCGGCAAAGGGGAACATGGTGGGCTTATTACTCAGGTCAACACACCAAGTGACCCCAGTGACCCTGTCCTTAGCCACTGGATATGTCCCATGGTCCTGCTCTGCCTGGCATGGAGGGCAGACACATGCTGTCTTGGCTTCTTACCGAGCCTGTCCAGCTGCAGCCTGCATTATCATAACTTACAGCTACTTACATCAGCATGATCTTGCACTGCTCTTTTCTGGACAACAGACCTGGTCCCTTGGGGGCAGGACATTTAGAAATGCCAGTTCTCTCCTCCCAGTGTTCTGCAGACCAAGACGTCTTCTCTTTTTTATCTTCTGCATCAAGAAGTATCACAAGACTTAGGAATTGCATTTATTTTTGTATTTGATGCATCGTGGTTTCTTTTCACATAAGCGGCGTCTGAGCACTGAGCTGTCTGAAGGAGTATCTTCCCTTACAAAGCAGTTTTTCATGTGCTTCCACTAAAACACAGCAACTCCCCTGAGCTGCGATCATGCTTTTACACGGAGGACTGACTTGGGGGTTTTGGCAGGTTTTTGCATCTTTATTTGAAAACATGCCCTAGAATTTGCTTGACTTGTTCATCTGGAAAAGGAGAGAGGTAATTTCTAGCCTCCTGATGCAGGAAAACTTAGTGGCAGCTGTTTATGGTGGCCCAGAGCTTAGCTGTTGCCAGTGGGGAAAAAAGATGAAAGGAAATCCAGGCTATAACACCATCATCCTCATTGCACTGCAGTGGTTTATAATATTGCAAAATGGTTTTTGACTGTTGCCCACCGGCTTAAAAGGATTGTGAGATGAAGACTGTTAGGGAAAGTGGCATATATAAGGCTGGCTCGCAGTATCCTGCTCTAGCCAAAGGTCAACCAGAAATATTTGGATTCTGGAACAAATCTTTACAAAGTGTCCAGGCTAGTTTTTACAAATATTAACTCCTTCAAAGCCGCCGGTAATAAGTTAAGACAAAACTGTTGTTTTAAAACCCTCTTGAGAAGACAAGATTTTCACCAGTGGAGTGAAAAGTTTGCACTAGTGGCCATATGGCTACATCGGAAGGGATTGTGTCCCCATAAAATGGCTTACATCCTTTTTATGGCTCTCTAAAGCATGCAGTGAGCCCATCCAAAGTCAAGCTGCCACTGGCTAATCTAAACTGGAAACAACAATGCCCTGAGCACTGTTGTGCATGAGTTTGTTGTGCTTGTGTAATGCTGGCCATTTTTCCCCCTATTTGTTTTCTTCCTTGAATTGCCTTCATTCAACCAAATTCTGTCAGCAGCTACACCAGGGGGACCCTATTAAAGGCAAATGGACTCAATGTTCTTCCTCCACAAATACAAATGCTCATAATTTAAACTGCACAGCTGTGGGACAAAGTGGGAGTAACTCTGCCTTAGGTACTTTCTCGGGGAGAAAAGAAAAGAAAAGAAGAAAAAAAAAGGCAATTAGAATGGCAATTCTTCTGTCAGCGAGAGCTGAATCTGATCTGCTCTGCCTGCTGCAATCCCACCTGCTCCAGCCCACAGGAGGGCATGTGGGACAGGGACCGCAACACCGCTTCCAGCCCCTGTGGTACTTGCTGCTGTACAACCGTGGCCACCACAGCATCGAGCACGGGGAGTTGTCACCTGCTGCACAACCATCCATACGAATCACAGCTTTTCACTCTCTCATTGACTTGGATGTTTCTCAGTGCAGGACTATGGGCTTCATTTGCACCCTGGCTGGATGCAAGTGCTTTCATTCCATGGAGTTTTACACGGGGTCTGCACCACGTCCACAGAGGCCCAGTCCTTCCTCTCAAACAAATCAGAGGAACTACTGTGGTAACGTTATGTTTTTTCATTGTCACAAGTAAGAGGTAGATTGGTAACAGAGCACCCCTGTACTTGCGTTTGTGTTCCCAACCTGGGGACTCTCTATGCTCTTTTGATTTAAGCAAATCAGTGAGAATTCACAACTTGTGTTCAGGAAGACAAATTTTCTTTGGTTTCTCCTTAATTAGCTGAAGAAAATAATTTCATATAATGAAGCATAACTCCTTCAATTTACTAAATGGTGTATTATTTCCAATGATAACAAAGTATTACCAAGAGAAAGATAAAGAGTTTTAAATGGTTTGTGAGGCAGCATGACCCAGTAACTGGAGGAAACAGTACATCTGCTGTAGAGCCAGGAACAGAACTTAGAGCTCCAGAATTTTTTACTAATTTTTTAATGCTTAGGTCAGTAGTAAATTATGAGTAGTCAGAGGAAAATACTGCTAGTGTTTGAATTTAAAAACATTTGTAACTGTTTCTAGAAATATGTGAATCATAACAGATCTTCAGTCAAGCAGAAGGAAAGAAATTTATCAGTGCCAGCTACTCACTGGTTATCAGGCTTTTGACATATTTCTTAGGAGGAGAAGTCAAACATACGGGTGCATTAAGCGTATTCCATTTCTGGAAAGTATGTTTGCCATTTATTCTGAAAACTTACTAATGTAGGAGCTTATTTAATAGAATATGAAGGACGTCAAGTTACTGGATCACTATTCCCAGAGGTAGATAGGAAAACCCTGGTGCCTTTCCTAACTCAAAGTAATCTGAAATTACAATGTGAGCTGTAGCAGAACAGGTCTAAACCAGGAAGCACAATATCTAAATGACAACTTGTGTGAAAATGCTGAATGCAGCAGCTATCATTGCACAGGCAACTAATACAGTAATTACACATTGGATATATGAGCTGGCTTGCCTGTCACAGCTGAATTCTTCCTTACAACAAATAAAATTGGCTTCACAGTGCTATGCTTTTTTAAAAAAAAAAAAAAAGAAAAGGAAGTCATAGTGAAGTAAAAGAAGGCAGGGCTTTTCAGTGGCAAAAGCATGTCTGTAAAGAATGGTAAAGAAGTACTGTATGTAAATATAATCTTTTCATTCTTCCTACAAGTTTACAGAGGACTTTTTTTTTTTTCTTTAGGAAGATGAAATGGAAGAAGGTTAGAGACTTCTTTCTTCAACCATCTCCCTCTTCCGTTTATTTCTTCTTTGTTATCTTTCTTCTTGGTTTTCAACTTCATTACTATTCAGTGTTACTAAGGTAGTCCTGTCAGTCCAGGCACATAACTTCATTTGGGTAGATACAGTCAAGTAAAAGGAAAGAAACCCTGAAGATTTGATAAAACAGACAGGGCTGTTAAAGAAACTGAAAATGGGTTTGGAAGGTGAGGTAATATTAAAATTAATGGAACAACATTAAAGCTATAGCAGTGTTTCAATTTGCTTAACTTGTAAGCAATTTTTCTTCTATTTCTCTTCAAATCTACAACACTTTTTCTTCTAGTTCTACTTTTGTTTCTTTCCTTTGGGGGATTTGTCCTTATTTTGCATTTCTGTTCAGCTCTGAAGTCCTTGACATGTCCATTTCTCTGACTTGCCATCAGTCAGACTGTGTGGGTAAATGATAGAACTGCAAAGATTTCCTTCAATACTTAAGAGAAAAACAGGCCAGAAATCAATATTGCTATACTGGCATATAGCACTGATTATCGAGATGTAAGGGTATTTACATCTGAAAGCATTCCACCATGCTCTTCTCATGAAAAATGAAAGAATTTACGGCATTCTTGTGGGTCTGGGTTAGCCAAATAAAATCTTAGGAGCATATGAAGGGACTACAACATCTTCATTAACATCCTGTGTTTACTTAATGTATTCTGGGAAAAAATAGAGCACTAGAAACTAAGAACTTTGTCCATGGTGGAAAGTTTCTATTCTGAAGCATCTGTAGAGGTAGAGCATTGACACAATTACTATATAAGTTCAGTACAGAACTCTTTCAGCTCTAGAATTACTGAATTTTAATAAAATGGTGTGATGCTTGCTCATCTGCATCCCTCCAAAGGTTAGGTCTTCAGTCTAAGAGAATCATTTAGGACCTTCTTCTGTCAGGGACAAGAGAGTTATTCCATGTATCTTAGACACACACCTGATAAGAAGAGTTGCTTTCTTGGGGGTGCTCATTTTCATCTGGCTGGCTACAGGAAAAGCTTAAGCCTAATGGTTTAGGCTAAAAACCTAAAATGAAAGGACTAAAAATGAAACACATTCCGTGTGATTAATGAACAGGGAAATCTCTTTCTGGTTAAGACAAAGGATATTTGCATGTTTTGGTTTGGCTTTTTTTTTTTTTTTTGGTTGGCTGTGGGGTTTTTTTTGTGATTTAGCAGTTATGGAAGAAGCACTGACCAAAATGGCACTAACAAAATGACTGCACAACCCATTGCAGATGAGACAATAGGAGTCTCAGTGACACAATTGAGAAAAAACACTGATGCTCGAGACAGAATGGTTGTTCTGCCCTCAAAAGAATTCATAACCATCATCACCACTACATCTCTAAACTAGATAAAAATGTAGCTGTTAAGTGGAAAAAGCGGATAAATGGGTTGCTGTAACCTGCCTTGCTATCAGCTCTAAAGCCCTGCTTTGCCAAAGTCTTCTTTGGCTGCTATCTGATTTCCCATCAAACAGCAATATGTTCTGTTGCATTATGCTCAGTATGTTCTATAGTCTACCCAAAAATCTCCCAGAACCCGGACCATCAACATCTTTGAACCTCCTGCTTCGAATTCAGGTCCAACGTCCAGCAAAGAATAATTAAGCAGGACACAGACTGTACTGGTGGTTAATAACGCATACAACAGACTTACTTTTCATGTTGCACATACCTTTTTTTTGTAGCTTTTCTGTCCTTTCTGGAAGCATTTTGAATGCAAACAAGCTGCATTTCATACAGTTGTATTAACAGGGCATATAAAATGATACAGTTTTGTGCCACTTTAAGATTGAAGCCATTTCACATCCAGCAGTTCCACTGCAGCAAGGAGATATGCTGAAACCATCTGCTCAGAGTTTTGACTAGAAAGAATAGAGAAAGATGTCATTAAGGTAATTGGTGACAGCATGGCTATAAGCCATCAACAGAACATGAACATCAAAAACCCCAAGATAATTTCAGTAGAAATATAGAAACATTCTTATCGTTATATATAGTGCTGGTGAAACCTCATCTGTATTCACTTCTGATTGTCCATATTACAGAAAAATATGCTACAAGGATGTTCAGAGGAATTGAGAGTCAAGTGTAAGAGACTGGAGGAGATAGATTAGGAATTTTTAGTCTACAAAATGAAGAGTGAGTATGAGTTCTTCTTTTGAAAATGAGAAATAAAACCAGCAGGTGAATAAGAGTAATTGAGGTTCAAGAGCCGTAGTAGTACAAAAACAAATCAATATATACTGCTCAAGACCACGATCTGGATAAAAATTAGAACATTTCCAAACATCAAGGAAGTAAAGATCTGTAACATTTATTCATTGGAGAGTTGAAGGGTGGGCAACAAATTTGATTGCTTTTGTAATAGGGTTTAATTGGCTGATGAAAAATTATTATAATAGGGGATTGCCTGTAATAGCAGGGTACTAAGTACATGGATTTATGGACTAAAAACCTCTTCCTAGTTCTGAGATTTTTAGGATACCACTGCAGGCAAATGTGGAAAACCTCCAAATTAAAGTAGAAACATTTAACATTTTCACAAAGGAAGCTGTGAACAGCTACCCTGATCGAAAGCCCATTTAATGCTATATCCATTTCTTACAGTGATTAGAATCAGGTGCTTTAAGAACTGCTTCCTTCAGCAACAAACACCTATTTATATACCCAGTTTGAATGTAGAATCACTAGATGAACACAGATGCAAGCAATGCATCTGATGAGGCTGGGCTTACCAAAGTAAAATCGGTTATGGAGCAACCTGATTGCTTAATGGAAAGATATACGAATCCCACAGTGACCTTAGGTTTAGTGGCATTGTAGTACACCCTTGTACAAATGCAATAAATAGCACAGAACTCAGTGAAATATTTATCTGGGTGAATTATAACAAAGTGTCAAAACATGAGATTTTTGACCCCTATGGGTGTATGGCCTTTTTTTTTTTTTTTTGATGATTCTTGTAACGCTTGGATTTTTCCAGATATTTGAGTTGAAGTAGTTGCAGCAGAATCTATTATTTTATTAATACTTTCTTGAACACCAGCCACTTCTCATTGTCTTGCAAGAGGAAAAAAACAACACTCAGCTCCTTAAGGAGCTGAAGACATTCAAGGCACATAGTGCTTTCTCAAAAGAAAATCAACATCAGCATTGCTTCCCAGTCCTGGGCTATAAAAAGACTGCAAAGCAGTTTAAAGCAAACTGCTTTGTAAACATACAGGATTCACTTGCTACACACAGGAGCTCTAAAAGCAGTCCTGGGACATCTACTGAACTAATATGCAATATTATCAGGATGACAGATAGTTTAAAAAGCCGAATTGCTAATCCTATACTGGTGTCAGAATGTTGCTCTTTAATTTAAAAATAACGTTGAAAGAGGATCCCTTCAACTTAATTAAATCATATTGCTAAGTCTAATATGATTTTATTCTTAAGCTCTAGTAGTCTCACCTCTAATATGTATAAAATCTAGAACATCAATTGTGTGTTCTTCAGGTATGGCAACTGCACCATAAAAGAGTCAAGCAACTACTCCCCAGCTTTTTCCTCTGTTTTTCTCCTGGTCTTAGTCAGGAGTCTCTCAGGCTTGCAAATGGACCTGCAAGTGCAGCACAGTAATGTGGTAATTTTATAAACAGATAAAGATATGAAGCGTCTAAACTGTAATTTTCAGGAGGCTTCTCTAGTAGTTACATGCCATGCTCAAATCACATCTTTCAGACGCCTCACTTCGGCATTCTGACATCTAAGTTCAAGAGCAGAATAAGCCACACTCCCTGCTATTCAAGGTTGGCACATGCTACCTGTCTCTGCAATAACTGGCAGAAATAGTGAAAACATCCACTGTGCTGAAAAATATATCATTTGACAATCTGTTATCAGTAGGAGTATAGCATCTCCACACACAGTCCCACCCCCACACCAAAACAACCTAGCTTCTCTCCCCTCATCCAGTTGTGCCAGTGCGGATATAGGAGAACTGCAAAATTACATGTTTTCTTCTAATGGTGATGCAGCCAGCCAGTTTAGTACACAGCATACCTCCATAAGTAGTTGAAATGATGCTCCTGTGGGGGCAGGACCATGCAGCATGAACACAGAAAGTTCTACCAAGTCATGGGAGACAAGCGGGGAACACGTTCATGCATATTCTGAGAGGAGCCAAATAAGCTAATAAACAAGTGTTTTCACTAAGCTGCCCTAAAAGCCTGAACTCTTCAAGAACCTCTAATTCTACATCCCTCCTACAAACTAAATAATGAAATTACAGTGAGAACCTGTTCAGGGCTAGATCATGGGTCATGCAACACCAGGCTTCTCCCAGTTGGTCTTCACTGATTTCAAAAGAACAATTAGTAGTTTCTTGTGATAAGAGTAAGAGCATAATCAAATATTCAGATGTGTGAAAAACTGGATCTTTTTTTAAGGAACCAGTTTTTTGAAACAGAAGCAAAAAGAATTGTTGCTATTTTCAGTAGAAAATACTAAGCTTTTAGATTAAATCAATAAGGGTAAATTTATGAAATGTTTTATTAAATTCAAATCCTGAAATCTTAGTGAATAAGTGTTTTCTGTCATCAAAGTGAAATTAAGAAGCAAAACTTAACATATAAGTTGAGGTCAAAGCGAAATAGGGTGACTTACACCCCATCATCCATCCTGGGATTTCAGCACCATCCTGACACTTTCAGTTGTAATTACCTTAGAGTAATTTCTTTCAGCAAGATGACATCAGTATCTATATTAAAACTTGCCATTACTTACTGCCAAGCTACTAATTGTCCATGCAACTCTGAAACGATTTAGTATTGGCATACTGTCATCAGCTATCATGGTAGCTCATGGAAGCTGTGGTTCAGTTGCTAAATATCTCCAGTTTTTCTCCATGGTCTGGAGCCTCTCGCCATGCAACATCTTCCAGGATGTGAGACAGACTGCTAGCCATCAAGACACCAAGAGTATGCTGCAGATGGGGAAGTCTGGCAGCAGAATTTGGCCTACTGTGCAGAGGAGTGAGATAAGACATTTAGTCTATAATCTCCAAATGATACCACAGAACCTCAAGAGGCTTCAGCCCACCATCGAAGCAAGCTGAAGTGAAGCCCTTAGATTTGTCCAGACTGAATTTCTTCGGAATTTTTCTTTCCAAGCTGAAGTTCAGTTGTTCTGAACTTTCTTTTCTGCTAAGTATTTCGTTGGTTTTGCTCTTTGTTTCTATTCAGGAGTAAAACAAATGTCGAACTTATTACTAGGATATAATGCCATTTTTTTGACCGGAACTGATGAATGTTCAATGACATTTATTGTGGAATCAATAAAAGCATATGAAACATAGGAAGGATATGAGCAGTATCTCCTTATGCCACAGACTTCTCCCTTCCTTGTAAAATACTTAATTTACGGCAATTTTCCCTGTAGTTATTCAATAGCAGTGTAAATCTAGATTGATTATATTTAAAATAATGCAACTACAGTAAAACACAAGTGATCTTCCATACTGATATGATCTTTTTGGTACAAATATTCTGCAGCATATGAACAGTTCACAAATTTTTTTTGTATCTTGTCTAATAGCACTGTGAAACATTATTAGCCCCGTCTTATAAATAGGAGACATAGATCCAGAGGTTTAATGAGACTTCCAAGATCACATAGGAACTCTGAAGCAGACTGACCCAGTCTCAGTACAATGCTCTAATTCAGTGCAATGATTCCACTTTTGTCTCATTCCTCAAGTTAATAAGGGGGGAAAATGGAAGGGGATTTTGGAAGAGGCAGCATGGCTTTCCTTAGCTCAGTCTTTTCCACAGACTCTGTGGAGTTGAATTGGAGGTTAAGCCGATTTGGTTGCCTCTCTGGCCTCACTCATAGGGTAGTCTCCATACAGAAGAGGCTGACTGGTTCCTTACACAATCCACCACACAAGGTGGGGATATTCCCAGACCTTATCCATATATTTCATAGTCCTGCTTAAAGGTCATTCATCATTTTGTTCTTTATGATTAGAATCTGTTTCCACAAAGAAAGAAATTTGGCGAAAAGCTATAGTTGCCCCCTAACCGTTATGAAAAGTGCTGTGAGATCTTTAGTTTAACACTGGATGGCTGCCAGTTCTGGGGAGAAGAGGTGTGTCATCCAAATTTGAACTTATATTCTTCCCCTCAGTCAATTCCCCTCTATCAGCAGAGCAATGCAGATAAACACTGATGCAACTGAATACCCTTCCAAATATCAAAATAAATCAATCAATAAAAAAATGTTTGTCACCATTTACAGTGTACTGGGAAAAGAGACAACCTCATCCTCCAAACTTTGGGATCCTAATCCAAAGCTCACTGAAATCAGAGGATCAGATTGCTGTTCGTTCAAGACTGCAGTGTTAAACCTTAAAGACTTCGATAAAGAAGAATGAAACTGTATTTAAATAAATTGCAGCAAGACTTACAAATTAAATTTTATAAAGATACTCTGGGAAGATTGCTCTTGCCTTGGTTCTATATTGCTTCATTTTGACTGCTAATAAGACACTGTGTGGAATTACTTGAACAGACAGAACAAATCTCTTTTATTTGCTGAAGATGACACACTATTTTCACTTGCTGTCTCTGTTGATACAAAGTCTAATTAGTACTGGTGCATGGGCTTGCACCAAAGAAAATTTTCTTCCTTCTTATAGCTCCAAAGACTTACTTACTAGGTAAATAAATAATAAAGCAAGATCTCAAATACTTCACATTAAGAAAAGATAGGATTCCAAATCAGCAAGTATAGATCTGGAGAAGTATTGGAAATGACCAAAGAAAGGAAATCTATGTCTGAAGAGAAGCCTGGCTCCTGAGCACAGGCCTGAGTGTTTCAGGTTCTTCAGCATTGCAGGAGGATTGAAACTGAAGATAAGCTAAAAATACAAAAAGATTGTATCTGCACGACCCATCTGCGCGACAGGAGCTAGTTTATGTGTCCATTACTTTGAGGGATATAAATGTGCAATACCATCTTCAAATACAGACAAAGAGAGAGAATGGGAAGGAACAATAAAATGCATTTGTCTATATTTGAAATAGAACTAGATTACAGATTGTATTTTCAATTTAAGAACAAGTATTTCTTTCCTTGTTTATTACAGTTGTCAAGTAACCATATATAACTACTTATAGATAAAGACGGGGTTGTAGAGGGGCAGCAATTACTAATGGACATCACTGAATGATAAATAAAGAGCTAGCTCAAAAATGGTATTCATTGCACACACACGTCTGGACCACGGGCAGATGTCTTAAATTGTCTACACAAAGCGCTTTTGTGCTATCACAGTAATCTAAATTGTGTTGCGTTTGGTTCCAGGCATTTCCATAGACTGGTCTGCACCTCACATAAATTCCTATTCTCAAATTCTAACTGGACTTTGAGAGCCAAATTCCTTCCTGGGGTAACTCTTTCACTTAATTTGGCTCAGTTTTACTGATGCAGACAAACTGAGAATGTTGTTCATGATTTCAGGAGATCTTGTAAATAACTCCTTAGGTTATGGTCCTGGTTCAGGGGGGGGCATCTACTGCTCTGACACTACCACGTTGAAGGAGATGACACTCAGAAACACAGGCAGGGATGGAAGCATGGCTTCATCTGTGTGCAAAACATGATGCACTTCACCAACCTGGTCATGATCGACATCCTTGAGGGAGGTTTGTTTCAAACATCCTGCGGTACCCTATTCAGAGAAAAAAGGACTAACAGAGCATGCCTTACAAAGCTGAATTGTCAGCTGATCATCATCATACCTGCTGTGCTTGAATATGGAGGAGCCCAAAGAGAACCACCCATAACTCAGAGACAGATGGTTTCCTGTCTCTGCCAGGATCTTAGCTCTACTGTACTCCCATAGCAGGACTGTGCCTAACTGAAAATCAAGTCAGTGATGATTTAGGAAATCATTTACATCCCCAGAGGAGGCATATCTTGCAACAGAGACAGCCCAGCATAAGTTGCTGAGTTTTAGTTAATGGCCTCGTTATATCTAATGTGTCTGCTCTTGCAGATATCACTTACAGATGAACTGTGTGTTTTCTGTCTGTCTTTTTTTTTTTCCACGGAAAATATCTGAATTAGGCTAGCACATAAACACACTGTCTAGGAACAGATTCATGGGAGGAGAAGGACACAGAGAGAGACAGATAGAGTAGTTGATTGAATATCTATTATTCCAAATTGCAACCCTGTGAAGAAAATGAGTAACACATTTCCTTGTGGATATTTTACAAGGCCCCTTTTATAAGGGTGAGACTGCAAAATCTCTCTTGGTTTTATTATGCCTATTAGCATAGAATTATCTGTTACCTAACCATAGAGGAACTATGGTTTGGCTTTAATTTATCACGCAGTTTTTTCATGCAGTCAGAATAGCTTTCAAGGTATGCTTAACAGATAGCCATGTTAGATTGCACAGACCTCTTTTTTTCCTTCATCCAAGGGTCACGGCACTACATGATCTGACTCTACAGCCCAGTCGCTGCTTGGCATGGGAGAAATATCAGTTACCAGTCTTTCAGCTGGTAATATTAAGATATGCTCATACCAGCACAAGGTTCCACACAGTTGTTAGCCCTGAAAGTGTGCATATACTACATCATTTCTTCCTCTTGCCCTGATACTGATAGAAAGGCCCAGAAGGAAAATTTTGTCTGTCAATGTCTGTCATCTTGGACATTTCGGCCATTGAGTTTGACTAAAGCCTTTTTTATTTCGGTATTCTTTAGAAATTAAAATTGTGACAGATGAGACGACTTCTTGCTTTTTAGTTGTCCGAAGGTAATATAGGTTTGACTGGATATAAATAATCTCAGGTTTATTTGTGTTATTTTATTATTGTGTTGCCCAGAATCATAATTATGGTCCAAGATAATAAGTGCTACATACTAAAAAAAAAAAAAACCAACAAAAACACCACAACAGAAAACCCACAACAACACAGAAACATTGAAGTATCTAGGAATTAATCTACAGTTTATTGGTAAAAAGAGAAAAAGATGGGGACATACAAACAGTGACTGTGCAGGTAAACTAGATGTGTAATGCTTTCAGTACTGCTGTGGTAAGGCTGAGTTGTAGCAGGACTACTGCAATTCTCCTCCCATTCCAGTGTATGGTTGCTAGTCATCATGATCCTGTTTAAGCTGCATGAAGTGACTAAGGCATCTCCAGGATGACGCTTTGTCCCATAACCTCAGCCTGCACGTGAGTATCGACAGGTTGAAGGATTAATGGAAACATGGCTAGAATCTGTTCAGGGTGGAAAAGCATGAGTAACCTTGACACTTACTGTACAATTGATGTGATGGGCTTGTCAACAGCACAGATCTGCTTTAAATGACAGGTAGAGTTCATGCAAGCTAGAGGAAATCTCAGGCACTTTCCTGGTTGCACCTAAAATCAAGTTCTGGAAAAGTACAATAACTGTTTTTTAATATTGTTAAAATACACTGCACAGTGAAATAAAGCCATAACTCAAATGGTCTCCAACAATAAGAAACAGGGATGTGCTAGCCAATATTTAAGCTGTGACTGCCTGATCATGGTTTTATTTATTATCATAACCCATTATTTATAAAGTACCCTTGGCTTCTCAGGAAATTCCTTGTAACATTAAAAATTTCTCAGATAAGAAATTTCAGAAGGAAACAACACCAGCACAAACCACTTGGGGATAAAACTTGTTTCTGGGGTAAAATCCAACATCTTGGAGCACAGCAAACTTTGGGTCTTTTTTACATTCAGTTAATTTTTTTATATTCTTGAAGACTTGGGAGTGGTGCCGTAAGGTTAGCCGTGCTGAAATACATGTGTCTGTCCAAAAGGAGCCTGTGTGAGCTTTGCCGGGCTTCAGAACCAGCTCTGCGTGCCCGGGGCTGCCCACGCCGAGCGCCGGGGAAGGGGCCGGGGGCCGGGGGGAGCGGGCTGGGCAGCCCGGTCGGAGGGTCTCAGGCTCCCTCTGGAGGACATCGCTGTTAATGACACATAAATCCTCCAACTGTGCCGCTGCTGCAGCCTCCACACGGGCAAAGGAAGAAGCAAAATCCAGACGTTACAGGTATAAGCACAAGAATCCCTAATATAAGGTTAATCTAGATATGAAATATGCACCTAGAGAGGGATGCAAGCAATCCTGACCGCTGTCTAGGAAACACTGCCAAGCTTGCTTCTTGATAAAGGTGTTTCAGTCAGAAGAATGACGTGTGCTGACACTCACAACATTCCATATATCCTGTTTCTAGAAAATACATAGGTATGCAAAGAAATTGAGGAAATCAACGTGATGTTTTAGTCATGAACGATGAGAAATTGTAGAATCATAGAATGGTTAGCTGGAGGAGACCTTAAAGATCGTCTAGTTCCAACCCCCTGCCATGGGCAGGGACACCTTCCACTAGACCAGGTTACTCAAAGCCCCGTCCAATCTGGCCTTCAACACTTCCAGGGATGGGGCATCCACAGCTTCTTTGGGCAACCTGTTCCAGTGTCTCACCACCCTGGAACAGGTGGCCCAGAAAGTTATCAATATTTTGTGGCAATTACCATTGGCACAAGGGAATTGTGGCCCTGAGAGCTGAAGATGTATTTGCACAGAATGACTGACAGCTGAACTGAATGATGACCAAGACAAAGAATACTGAGTTCCAGCACCCTTTAGTACATAAAACAACTTTGCAGCTATTTTTATTTATGCTATTGATGTTGCTATAATTGTACACAAACAGTGTTCAACACTTACAGAAAACGTTAACAGACACCTCATCAACCCCTTTGCACAGTAAGTGACCTGGCCACCTTCTGACGATCAACAGCTTGGCAACCCCAGGAATATCACACTCCTACACATTACCCACAGTGACCAGAGTGCACCAACGCTAATGACAGTGGGAAACCATCACTGATCTAGACGCAGGGCCACAGGTATGTCTTCTCTGCCTTCAGCATACAGAAAAGGCAGGATCCTTTTCTCCAATCTGTTAGTGTCTAGATCCACTCCCCCACAGTTTTGGGATGCATTTTCCCAAAAGTGGGGGATGATTTCTGGTCTAGGTGTCCCTCAGGTCACCCAGTCAGTTCTTCATTTAGTTTATGACATCCATCAGTCTTCAGCCAGATTCCCTTATGATGTTAGTTTTGACCACTTACCTTAAAGATCAACAGTTCCTTCCCTTTTTTGTTATATTAATTGCCTTAAAGCTACAGTTTACGCATTTGCCTCTTACAGACCAGCTATCTGGAGAAGGCCATACAAAATCCTCCACCGAGGCAACAGGGTGAAGAAAAGTAACTTTAAAACAACAAATTTCCACATGCTTTACTGGAACAGCACCATTTATCCTACTACCCCCTGACCACCTGATAGGAGCTGGCAACTGTCAAAAGGGGGAGACCTAAGCAGGAGCAGATTTAATGAGTAAAGAAATGAACAGGTGACATGAATTATAGGTTCGTAGTGAGGACGGTAAACAGCTGAAAATGAGTTTCACCGTTGTAAAGTGAGAGCCTTTTTATTTAACCCAGGACTCTGAGAAGCCAGTAAGGTTCTGATTTCTACAAAAAGCTAGTGAAGGAGGTTTTCACGTATATGACTAGGCTATAAGCAGAAAAAACATTACAGAAGCTAAGCAACTGAACAATGGAGCTGAGGCCATTGGAGAGGTGAGAGTTTTGTGGCTGCTAACCATAAATGGTCATATCTAAGGCGTTAAATATATTAACTTCTCTAATTTGCCTTCCTGCCTTCTAGTGGTGACCAAAGAAATCCCACTTTGTAATTTCCAAATCTAGACCTGTAGCTCTAAATTTAAGATAAGTTTAATATCCAGACCAGAAATTGAGTGTTGAAATCTGAATTTGTTAGCAAACTGTGGTAACAGCTGAAGCTGCTGCTAATGCCTGTTTTTTCTTACAGGTTGTTATTAATAGGGATATTAATCTCTGAAATATGGACTCAAGGGACACCAGGTAATGCTGCTGTAAGCTCCTTTTACATAATTTCTAGGCTTTGTCACAGGTGACATGCATGTTCGTATGTTTCAGAAGAGTCTGAAGCTCTTGTGGCACCCATACTTAAATGTTTTTCTCAGAAACTACAAATGTAGAGGTGTCTGTTGGTAACTACTCACAGTCTCTCTTTAGGCTTATATGTCATCATATTAAACAAATTTTTCTACCTTACCTCACTCCGGTAACAAGCACTGGTGAATTAATAGGGACTTCATTGTTGCTCTTGTTTTCTTGAGCCTAGTTGCTGTTCTCAACCACACATTATGCAAGGTCTCTTAAATACTATAAAAATATCAATGTTTTGCCTTAGGGGGGGAAAAAACTCAAACCGTTCTATTAACCAAAAACTGTTGCCCGCTTTAACTTTTCCCTTACAAAACAGAGCTGGTCCTGGAGCAGCAGATACAGAGAGCTGATTCTAGGACTGTCTGCCCTACTGGTGGTGCTGTACAAACAAATTAGTGTTTACCAAAGATCAACTTAAAAAAGATACAGGAGTAGGTCTTCTCCAGCTTGGGGCAATTACATAGCTTCTGCATTGAATCAAGTTGGTAGCTTGGAATAGGGGCAGAATAAGGTTGAGTTTGCCACCATCTGTTTGATCCATCGTATGACCAGTTCTGATGTGAAAGTAGTATCTCTGGTTAACTTGAAGGTTATAGTGTTGAACGCTATAGGAAAAAAGATCCTCTCAGTCCTCAAAATGCACTGTTACTATAAAATATCTAGTTGGGATTAGCTTATGTTAGAGAAGCTTCTGTCTCAAACAACAAATTCCAGTTTATTAGAAATATATGTCATATAGAAAGTCTTCTCTGGTCTTTAGTTCTACATTTAGAATAGGTTTCACATGCTGCGTGCCTTTAAGAGGTTTGGCGACCACAGGCTGGTGTATGCCGTGGTGATAGCTTGGGACTTGGGCTTCTCAAGCCATCCTCTTTGCTCCCGTGTGCTCCTGTCCCAGTGTGAGCAAACTGGCTTCTGGTACTCAGGCAGGTGAACAGGGTAGGCTGATGGGTAGCTGGTGAGGCTGCTCCCCATCCTGAGAGTAAGTAGGTGTGTGTGGTTATGGGGCTTTGTTTAAGGGATTTTTTTAGTTACTTGGGCTTCTGGGTTTTCTAGGATTTTTTTCTCTTTTGCGGGAGGGTGGGGAGACTTTCTTAACTTTCTTCTTCTGTTGTATCCCATTTAAGGTGTTCAGATTGGGGCAGCCAATTTAGTATTTTCTTGTCCATGTTCCAAAAATCCTATTTCCATGACTGGTTGCTGCAGGTAGCATTGCCAGCTGGACAGAGAGTTACTATTGGAATACTAGTTTCAGAGTTGGCCTTCCTCCTTGAAGTATTACTGTTTTTTTTAAAAAAAAAACAAAAACAAAAAAAACCCACAAAACTCTAAGAATTCCTGACCAGGAGTGCTAGAATACAACTGTTGCTACGCTGATTTTGTAAAGCAGTCTGGGAGGTAACAAATGTCTGTTTGCACGTTACTGTTAATTCCCTACTTACTAACCTTTCTATACATTTTAACACAGGACCCATAAGTTCGCAGTGCTTGGGGAACCTTTTGCGTATAACACTGAGTGCAGAATACTTTGAGGATAAATACTTATCTTTTTCTGTTGTTGGTAAGTTGATATAGAAGAACTTGAAGAAGAAACTACACATGGTGAAATGCTTACAGTTCTGAGGGCCTCCTATACTAGAATTCCCTGGATTATACTAAGATCACAGAGCTCAGTAGGTTGCACCTCATTGTAAGTAACAGGCCAAGTGCTACCTTTATTTCTGTATAACCTGTACTACAGCCTTGTAGAGTGATAACTTTGCAATATCAAGTCTAATCATGGCTGACTTTGGACTCAAAATAAAATATATGTGGTATTTTCTAGGCATGTTGATGCTGCTGGATTTTCCTCCTGGTAAAAATGTTCCCTTAGCAGCAGCACATACTATTTAGAAAATTCACTAGCTGAAGCTGGCACTACTTCACTGGTTTTGCACTTGTGAGTCTCCACTTTCTTTGCTTACGGCTAAGGTATATGGTGGAGTCATAGAAATTTTTAATGAAGTTAAGAAAAATTATCTGGGCCTTCTGTCTGTGAGCTTAGTAATCAAGAAGTGGTGCATTTGAGTGAAAAGCACCACAGAGCCCCCAGAATGGCAGAGCTTTTAGGCTATAAACATCAACAGGTGTAAGATGATATGCATAAAATGTGAACTCATCCTTGAACTAGTTCTCCATGCTATGCTAGTTAGCTGTCTAGCTAGACACACTCCATAGCATCCACCTGTCTAGAATGTTAAACTTGTGTAAAAACCCACTTAATGTATTTTTGTTGTTCAGTTGTTTTCATCCATACATGAAAACACTCTGCAACTGGGGTATTCACAGTCTGAAAGCATAAAGCAATTGTTTTTGGAAGAGACACATTTAAAAAAAAAAAAAACACAAACCCAGTTTTGTAGCCTAGAAAAATTCAAGCTAAAGCTTTAACATACTTGTCAATCTCATTAGAACTGTGAAGACACTCTGGGCAGGCAGACATCAGAGAGAAACATGGTCCAGCCACAGGTCAGGCTCCTGAAGTTGCTATGCTGTCATCGTCTGTCAGTCCTGAAGACTTTGACACTGACCTAACTGACTGTTCTGCATTTAATGGGGATTTTGCACCCTCAGAACATAGTATCTTCACATGTTTGAGAGATTTATTTCATCTTTAGTCCTTAAGCTGTTAATGTTCCCTGTTTCAATCTGTCTGTAGTTTTACCTTTCTTACATTCTACAGACTTTGTTACAGATCTTTTTCACCACTTTGCAGTTCTCTAATATCTGAGCCCACGGCATGCAGCTGGGTTGCATTGGAGCAGAGCCAGCTGAACCCTGGGGCAAGGGCAGGTTGCTCAGGGAGTTTCCAGAGCAGATTTATATTCATTACTACTTCTCTTCACTAATTGCCCGTAGATCAATCTGGCATAGCCTGGGAGCTAGATGAGGTCATGGCATCACAGTGCGGCTATACAGTAACTTACAGCAATTGGAGTAGCATTGAGTTTCGTGCTTCTGCACTAAGCTGCCACTCTCACTTAGAGGTAAGTCTGTTACAGGTGTTTTGACTCCAGTGCTGTTGTATACAGCCTTGTGCAAAAGATTATTTATAGGTATTACCTAAATATTGATAGGTATTAACTGAGGTGTCATAATGTCTTGAACATCTATTAGCAAAAAATTATTAAATTCTCCACAAATGTATCCAGACATCTGAGAACATACCATTGTCTTGCTGTTTGAATGTCCTACAGCAAAGCAAGGATAAACACATGAAGAAGCATGTCACACATATGCCCTTGAAGGTTAACTGGCTTCTCTTGGATAAGAGCAGGGAATTCTGTCTGGCTGCTGTAGTATTTAGTCAGAGACACTTATGGGTAAAAGCTCAAAAAATTTGGCAGCTTGTGTTGGTTGATCACTGCTACTATGTCAGAAAACACAAGCTATATTTTAGGGAGTATTTTTGTGGGCTTTTTCTGTCCAGCTCTAGGGCTATGTGAAAGGTTGAGGCTGCCCCCTGAAGTATTTATGTTGCTTTCTACTATAGACACGTAGCCTATGTAGTTAACCAAGTAGAAAACTATAATGCTGCAGTATAGAATTGTTTTTCTGTGCAGAGGCTGGTTTTGTAAGTTACTTTTAATTCATAAGGTGAAGTGGTGTCTAACTAGGAAAAAATTGCCTAACAAGCAAATGTTCCCTGTGTCTATGCAGAAAGATGTGTTCACGGTAACTGTACAAATCAAAGCATCACATACTCCTGATATGAAAAATGCTGCAACTCATCTGAAAAGTGCAAGTTGCCATTATGGCCCATGGAGTCCAAGAGAGTTACTATGTGAAAGAAACTACATGGAGGTAAGTACTGGAAGTACAGTGGGAAGGTACTTAAGGTAAGAAGGTAAATAATCAAAGATGTTTTCTTTGGAAGATTTTTAGGTGCTTGGAATGTGTACTAGGTTTTATATTGCAAAATTCTATTGCTGGGAGTGTGTATTGGACTTGGAATGCCCCACCATGAACAGCTCACTAAGGAATGCACAGCATGCAACTTAAGCGTAGTGATACATTTTTATTATGCTTATATGTCTACTAACCAGAATTAATAGCCAACAAAGTAGTGAAATAGCATTCAAAGGGCTGAGAAAATGGATTGAACTCGCTAAATATTGCCTCAGCAAATCTTATTTGAGATGATAACAGAAAAGAACACTTTCTGAATTTGCTGGGGGGAAGGAGGTGGGTGGGAAGGATTCCACTTTGAAGAGGATATGGGCTTTAACTGAAAGCGGAAATGGGAAGATATGTTAAAAATAAAATGAACCTGAAATCAAGTGGTCTACAGATAATGCACCATGCATGATGACGTCTTATGCCTTTTTTTTTACTTTCTCTCTAGAAAGTACTAGTCTCCTTTCTCAGTCCTATACTGATCTGAAAGTATTGAAAAAGTCTTATAGGGTATTGGAGATGAGCAAAGAAATGCTACCAGCAAATCGCTTACAGAGGCTTTTTTTTCCCTTCAGGTTTCTGTCAGGAAGGAGATTCCACAGACTGTAAAAGACTTCATTCAAGATGAGCCTGAGGACTGGACTCTTGCCTTTTCAGAGGTAAAACTAGAGGGTTTGTTCCTAGTTAAAAGCTAGTTCAATATAATAAATCATTCAATGTAGTAAATATGAAGTTACTATGAACAGAATGTTTAAAACATTACTGAATTTCTCTGGGCAGCCAAAAGCAGGAGAAGCCTCAATATGGCATATAGTGTTTCATCAACCAGAAGAAAAAAAGGCTCTTCTTGTGAGTGATGCTTGGAGTGCAGGCTACGGACTCAACACAACAGACACCAGAGTTCTACTGCGAATACCATACACTGCTGAGCAAATTCAGCTGGTCACGGTTGGTATGCTCATTCTGGACTAGCAAGCTACCTGGATGGGTAGGTCTAACCAGATCTCTTCCTACAGGATCAAGGAATTACCTTTTCTGCAGTAAGATCAAGTACATTTTACAAACAGCGATGGATGGTCCTGATGGTGGATACTGCTATGGCATGTCCTGTAGGTGAGAAATGTGGTACCTTACTCCAATGTTTAAATGTACAGTAACTGGTTTATGACTAGAGTAATGAGCTGACAGTTTTCATATCTTGTGCCTAAGATGGAGTGGACTATACTAACAAAACAATCATCTGGACTGTTCCAAAATATATTCAACTGCTCTCTGCTGGAGCAACTAGTTTTAAGGATGTGCTTGCTGAAGCTGGTGTGGATCTACAAAAACTGTCTGCCAAAGAAATGGCTTCCAGGCAATATGTGTTATCAAATAACTTAAATGCAATTACAATGAAGATACCAATAGGTGCAGAAGGTGGCTATTACAAGGTTAGTAACTTCTGAGATGTCTGTCAGGCAACAGACTTTGTTTGGCTTTGGTTGGTTGGGTTTTTGTTTTGTTTTTTTTTCCTCTACTGGAGAGGAATAATTCATGTTCCTTTCAAATGAAGGGTGGGGTGAAGGGGATATTAAAAATCCCCAAAGCCTTGACCAAAGATAGCTCATGTAAGCACCCCTTTATGAAGAATTTATTTTCTTAGAAGCACAGATGGAGAGAATCCTATGTAGAACTATTGATTTGCCGCCTTCTTCAGGTCACCACAGAGCTTTTGCCTTTTAGTCCTGACATCATGCTCCTTGGAGACAGTCCTAACTGGACTGTGAAGCATGCATGGGTTCTATTGTATTTTACACAGTCTAATTACAAGAATGGGAACAACCCGTTTGTCCACCAGACCGTAGGATATTGGGATGGGCTGAAAATATACATCTAAACCTAGTTCCTTAGAGTGAGCTGAATCCTGGGCAAATGTTGTAGCAACTGAACATCAAAGGAAGTTGCAGGAGTCCTTTCACTGGTGAAGTACTCCCTTGCTGCCTTTGGAACTTGGAAATGGGGGAAAACTTTCAAAAAGAAGTCTTGAGGTATTCTAAACTTTTAAGCAAAAATAGAGCCCATAATAGTGATATAGCAAGTGCCACTTAAGAGTTCCTTATTCCTCAAAGGTGGTGTGTTTTGTGGATTTCTTTCTCAGTATAAAAACAGGGCCACAGAGCTGAAGACAATTGTTTGAAGCTGTATCTCTACCTAGGGCTTGATTTTACATTAAATTTCTATTGTAGCATCTCGTGTTATACTGAAGGGTGTTGATTTGAAATTCTAGACTTCTGTGAGCAGTGGACAGCATGGGGCAAAATACACCATCAACCTGTTCTTGGAACATCAGTGGGAAGATAACAAATGGGGACTAACCAAACACACTATAATCAAAGAAATAGAAACACCATTTGAACAAGTGGAACTTGCTATAACCAACAGTAAGTAGACTAACATGGAACATACTGAAGGTTTTTGTACTGATAAGAGCTTAATATTATTGTCTCTTTCAGATTCAAATCTGAGTGCGAGGCTAATGAATGTGACAGTGGGAATGTTCCTCCCAGATGTGGAGCTTGTGAGCTTAACCATTGAGGCAGTAACTGTTGCTGTACCTGAGGCTGTTCAGCATGGATATCTAATATATGAGATCAGATATGCTAATGGAAGCAAAGCCTATGTAATACAAGTCCCATTTGATGCACCGAGCATTAAGAAAGAGGTGTGGACTAAGACACTGCAGCATACCGTGGTATAGAAATTATGATGTCTCTTGGTGATTTTTATTTCTAAATATGATTTTTCCTAGTACCTGAGAGCAGACATGAGAGCATACACTCTGAATGTCACACTTGCATTTATAATCCATCCAACGAGTGAGACCTTCGCTGTCCCGGTCACAACAGTGTCCACTCTTAAAGATGCAGGTAAACTAGTGGAACTTGGGAAAAACTGTACCAATGTGGCTGTGACTACCCTGGCTGTGAACTCAGCTGCTAACTGGGCTTCCTTCAGCCAGGGATACTGTCAGTCTTAAATAGCCTAATTAAAATCTGATGGCTAGTGTACCAACTGACTCCTGACTGTATTACAGTACTGCCCAGAGCAAGAGGATATTGTGATGGGAGGAACCTTCATCTCATTATCACCCGTGGGAATGTGGACCAGAACTGGCTACCTTTCATCTCGGGCTGGCACTTGACCCCAGAGGCTGCGCAGAAGTACAACTATGGCCTGAGGGACAATGGCAGTCACTTGGCAGTCTCTGTCCCTTTCCTTTCTTCCCATGTGAACTATGAGGTAAGGATGCCAGCACGTAGCAATTGAGTCGTGTTCTAGCAATGATATATGAACATGGTACACTATGTCCTTGAAGGTTATAAAATAAAGCTTACCTTTGAGGTAGTCCTCCATCAATCCTTTGAAGAGTATTTTCTGCCCTTAGAAGAACATTTTAATTTCCCTTGGTTGATATTGACCAAAGTAGTCAAGAACTCATTGTATTGGCTTCTAGATTAAAAAAAAAAAAGAAGAAATATCTATTGTGAATTTGGCTTTGATCAGGCATCATTACCTTTGGGTTGCAATAACCTGCCCTCTTAAGTTTTGCATACTTTAGTTGAACAGTGTATCTTTATTCTCTTGTTTAACCTTTGAATGTCATCTCCAGGATTTTCGTACTTCTGGAATAAAGGCTTCACTCCACCTAACCTTGAAGGATGGCATTACGTTCACCAATAGGACAGACTTCTCTGTTTCCTGCAGATTTTCACCTTCAGAGCTAATAAGTAATAATGTGTTGGGGGATTAGATATTAATACTCTTTGAGTTGCATAAGTCATACAAACCCATGTAGTCTGAAATGTTTCTAGAGTTTATAGTTCTGTGATATCCTGTTTGCCTGTCAGGTTTACTACAATGTAATATGCTACTACATACTACACTACAAAGTAATAAGGCAAGTCAAATGACACATTGGAGTGATTATCCTGCCTAATGTAGGAGACAGTGAAGAAGGTTGGGAAACTACTTCCCTTCACTCCTCCGAAAACATGAAGCTTTTAAAGGGCCTTCTGGGATTTCTGTCTTGGGTGGGTTGGGTTTTCGTTTGAGTTGTTTTGGGTTTGTTTTGGGTTTTTTTTAGGGGCAGGGATTAGGGCAGGGAGGGTCATCTTAGAAATTAGTAATTCTAAAGCTACTCATTTGGATTTAATATTTTAATATTAGTATTTATTAGTATTTAATATTAGTATTAATATTAGTACTTAATATCTTAGCTAGAAAAATCCCTTTGGGAGGTGTGAGGCTTTTTGGGATGAGAAAGGTGAGTGAAATCAGGCTTTGCCCATGCAGTGCACGTTCTACTGGTAGTAAGCTTGAAGAAAATCATGTGTTAGTACTGAAGAGCATCTTGCTCAAAACTTTATCTTCATGAGCTGCCAGAACACTTGCTAGCAAATCCACGCAGAACCTCTTTGTTGTGCTAGGCTACGTAATAAAGGAACTTGAGTCCTGATTTGTATGGAAAACTGTATTTTCTCTTTCAGAGTGCCTGCCCAATGGCACTGTGGTTATTACTGCAGTAAAATGGGTAGGAATTTCAGACCTGGACACCAGCCTGCTTGTCTTAAGAGACAGAGAGTGCAAACCCAGTTTAGTGACAGAGAAGACTGCAACCTTCAAGTTCAGTGTGAACACCTGTGGAACAAATAGAAAAGTAAGGACCTAGTCATGTGAAGTTTACTCTGCATTGGGGTAGGGTTGTTACTAGAACTGGCAGATTTGCAGAATTGAGCAGGAGCTGCAAGGTCACAGCCAACTTCTTGATAAGGAGTATATCCATATTCCTTAGGATACTAAATTCAATTGGGCAGAATTTCTTACTGATAAAAACAGTTTCTAAGGCCAGAGGTACTTTCTGAAACTAGTTTTCAGTTTTGCATCTAGGAATTGTTTAGTCATGAATTTGTATTAGTTTATACTATTGATACATATTCCTATGCCTTGCAAAAGCTGGTTAGGTGTAGCTAATGACTACCTGGCCCCAGACTAGAGTCAGTTCTGTTCCTGCCACCTGCATGCTGGATAAATAGACAAAATAACAAAGGATCCAATCACTTTCAGGTTACCACAAAAGCAGCTTACTTCTGTGAGTGTTGCATCTTACGCTGGACACTGATTCTGTCAACAGAAACAGCTGCTCTCTCAGGCTCAGTGCACTGCTTTCAGGGGTGCTAGAGCATGGTCAAGGCATCGTTAGCTGATAATTTGTTTCTTCTTGATTATAGCATAGCTGTTAGCTGTAATCAGCTTTAGTTTAGTAGGTTAGGGATGCTGGCCAGTAATTTCTGGTCATTCCTAAGCATACTGTGCTCAGGGCAATCTGCTCATCAAGTGAAGGGATATTGATATTGGGTCAAACACAAAGTAAATTCTAATGTAACTGTCCTGTTTAATGATGTGTATCTTTCAGTTTAATAGCACAACTATGACATATGAAAATGAGGTACTCTATTTCAAACCTGGCAACTCTACACCAGCATACCAGTAAGTGTCCTTCCCTAGAAGAAGGTTGTCCAAGGCATTTTGGTTTCTAAAATCTAATGTTAAACTTTTTTCCTCAGACTGAAATTTCTGTGTTCATATGCAATCAAGCAGACTGTTGATGTCCGATATGAATCGAAGAAAAACCCACCACCCATTATTAAGCCAGGGTTTGGCTCTCTTGCTCTGTCACTGAAGATTTTCAAAGGTAACATTCATATTAAAACATCACAGAATGATTGAGGTGGGAAGGGACCTCTAAAGGACATCTTGTCCAATCCTCCTGCTCGCACAGGGCCATGTAGAGCAAGTTGTTAGAGACCATGTCCAGATGATGCTTGAATATCTCCACAGATGAAGTAGAAACATCTTTAAGTCCTCTAACAGAGGTTTGTTACAGAATGCAGTACAAGTGATTGAGTATCTGTGGTGGATCAGACAGACACTTGTGTTTTCACTGACACGAGTGTGGCTTTCCTGCTTGGTCTAGGCCTACTAAAAGTTTTCTGTAATGTGTGCAATATCAGCTTCTCTCCCCTGTCAACTCCCTGAGTGCTGCTAAGCAGAGTTAGCAATGGCTGAAGTAATCATAACCGGTGTCAGACACGGAAGGCACATGTAGTACTGTTGTAAAAAGATAACTATAATGGCAGAAAGGACTAACTGCAGCTTGAACCAAACCCTCACTGTAGTGGCCCTGATGCATTTTTACAATTTTTTAGGGTCTTTCTAGAAACAGTTTGGAGTGAGTATCTTACTCCAGTGAGTTTTTGCAAAAGGCCGAATGGCTCTCTTGTGGTTCCTCAGAGCTAAGGAATAGAGTTCAGATATTTACTTTCATTACCAGTTCTTATTTTTCCATCACCCTGTCCCCATTTGCTGACACCTATGTGCTCTCACAGATTTTATCTTTGCTGTGCTAGAGTAAATGGTGTTGGAAAGAACAGCGAAGCAGAGATTTCATGAATATTCACTCTGCAAAAAGGAAATGCTAACATCAACACTCTCTTCTAGAGAAATCCTATTCAGACCCCTATCAGGAATTGGAATATCCTGTGATAAAATACCTGAGGGAGGCACTGTATTTTGAAGTGGAACTGCTCCAGCCTGAAGATGCAAGACTGGAGCTAAACCTGAATGACTGTTGGGCTACGAATTCCCAAAGCCAGGACAGCCTTCCACAGTGGCCCATCCTTCTAAATGGGTAAGAGAGGGCTTCCCTTCTATATTTGGTAGATGTTCAGCACAAGGCCCCTTACCTTATGTGGGAGAAAAAAAGAAAGAGGACAAAAATCAGTCTGGATGCATTGTTTTGTCCTGACTCTGCAATTGTTGCTAGGCTGTGGAGTGCATGTCTGTGTCAGCACAGTGGCTGTGCCTTCTGGTGGCAGCAGGTCATGGGGTTGGCCAGAAGTGCTCCTAGATAACAGCTTCCAGATGGAAAGAAAGAACAAGGAGCCCTGACTGTGGTCAAAGGCAAAGGGGAAGGCTCTATCCTCTACTTCCTTCTACAGGGAAGTTCCTCTGTAGTCCATCTCCTTGACTTGTTTCAAGGTCCAATTGAATTGATGAAGGTTTGAATTAAACTTGATGTTTTCACTTTCCCAAAAAGGTGCGCAAACAGCGAAGATTCCTACAGAACAGTCTTCCATGTTGTTAATCATAGTTCCAGAGTAAAATTCCCTCAACACCTAAAGAGATTTGAAGTGAGGATGTTCAAGTTTGCACAAGGCACAACTCAGTTTCAGGAGCAGGTGAGGTGTCTCCATGGTCTGTCAAGTGTTCTTGGCAGTCCCGATATGCAAGCCTGGAGTGGTGAATGCAGCAAATGCTGCACAAGATCTCAGCTGACCAGGTGCTGCCTGGGGCTAATGACCACCTCTTTGTTAGGCATAATACCGTAAGAGTAGTAAATAGAGACTAACCACTTAGCTAGCAGTGTTCAGTTCATCTACTTTGGGGTCATTATACAGATCAGATGCTTGCCAAATAAGACTCCCATACACATAATATTAATATTCTTGTCTTGTAGCTCTATTTCCACTGCAGCGTGGAGATCTGCAGCACTATGCAACAGCTTTCAGGCTCTCTCTGTCCAAGGAGATGCGATCCTGGAAAACGTAGACTTGGTAAGAACAGGCACTTCTCAAGTCACTCATGAATCTTTGCAGCAGTATGGCACGTGTTCTCAGGAGCTGTCAGATGACAGATCCTAGTTCTAGTGTGTGCTGTACAGAAAACTAAAAGCTGAAATGTTTGACTAGACCGCAGCACAGAACCATATCTGCATGGGCAAGTGTCATCTGGAGCAGTGCTTATTAGGAAGAAAACCGACTAGCAGAGGTTGGTGTCAGTCTTCAATTACACTGCTGAAATACCAAGCATACTGGTGTTTTATCATAACAGACTTCTGTTTGTGTCTCTTTTCCCTGTAGGTGAATACACTGACTTTTGACAGAGACTAAGCAAGAACTATTTAATTTTATAAAGTTGCAGTTAGGTGGCCTAACCAAGCACAGCCTGCCCAGACTTAAAAGAAAGGACATCTCAAAAGTATCTACTGGGAAAATATATTGATGGTGTCTACTGAGAAAAGGGTCAGATAACCAGTATGGATGTATCCTTGCCTTTAAGTTAAATCAGTATATTGCTCTTCTGTCTTCCTCTACAGTATTGAACTCTCAGTCTTTTGTGTGACTGGCACCTGACCTAATCTGCTTAGCTAAAGTCCAAAACTCGTGTCTAGTCGCTTTGCAGTTGGAAGCATCTGGTTTGGGGTCAGGGAGGAAGGTGGCAACAGGTGTGAAGTCAATTCTGAATCACTTTGAGTGCTTTTTAAAGCTTCAGTACAAACAAAGGATTGCAGGGGGTTTAATGTCAGTAAGAACATGTTTTTTGAAGCAAGATGGGGATGAATATACTTGATCCTGTAGCAGCTATTGACAGAAAAGCTATAAACTGTGAATCTCATAGGAATGTTGTGGCTCTGCAATGTCAAGTTGCCTTCCCTAGTTGGGGGGGAAATCACTCACAGGTAGCATCAGTGACTGCTTAGCTGAGAGCTGTTGGCCTAAAGCAAAAAAGCTTCTAGTGAAGACTTCTAGTAGTAATAACAATAATACATGGACTCTATCCACAGTGTTAAGGATTCTTCCTTAATGGAGAACATGATTCTTAAGAGATCCTGACTTTTTTAATGGAGAAAACTTCCTTGATTTTCTTCTTTGCCTCTGAACAGTGATATGAAAACAGCTAACATACAATGTTGTATTTTCCTGTTCTAAGGAAAGCTATTGCTGAGCATGAGTCATTATCCCTCAGGGCTAAAGATACAATAATGGGTGTCTGCTTTTAAAATTTATATTAAATAAAACTATACCACAGGGAATTTCTGTGAAGGTTAACTTGAGCAAGTAACTATTTGTTGAATCTATTTGCACTAAAAGACTGTAGCTCTGTTGCTACAATAACTGTACAGAGATACCACTAAAGTGTTCATGCTATAATTACAAGCTTGTGTTTGTCAGTCTTGTCTGTCTTACGGTTGCCTGCTAAGCATATCTGTAGTAGATGTCTTCTACTGTCATTTCTGGAAAAAATTATGGGCTTCATGATGAGGGACACTCAAGTCCCTAGCTGTGCATCAAGTCTGTTTTCCAATAGAGGAGACTACTGTGCTCAAGGAATCTTATTTTGCTACTCCTGAAGAAGGTGAAAGCTAAAGCCACGGAGCTGTGATATTGAGGAACAAGATGTAAATATGTCAACATGAGAATAAAAGGAAAAGGCATATAAGCCTGACAGCAGACTTTGACAGGTCAGTGACTTCATGTTTTCCTCTACATTAACCCAGTGAGCTAAGTACTAGCTATTCCTCAGTCTGCGGCCACAATCTGAGATATCAAAGGGCACACTTATAATATGCTGCTAGAGTTTTGCACCTCACAGAACACAGCTATGTGCACTAAAATTGGTATGGTGACCTCCCTGTGTGTCCTGCATCGTGCTTGCTGTCTCCCAAGAAATGAAACTATTGTGCAGTGTTTTCTCCAGGTAGGTGAGTGGCAATCCTCATGTGCCATGACAATGCTCTACCAGCACACTGTGGGCTGCCTTTGGTGGCCTGAGCCACCTTCTCCCCTCTTACAGCTGTGCAGGGGGAAAATACAGTAACTCAGGAGTGCTGTGAGAGCCAAGTGTGAGATTGGGCAGCCTATTTCAGTACTGTTAACTCTGCCACAGCTGTGGTTTCCTGGGTTTCTGATTCCTTTCTTCAAAATAAGATTTAAGGACAATATGGCTTAGGAATAGAAATCTGACATTTACAATCTTGTCTAGGGCACCTGCATTTCTTTTCATAAGATGTCAAAATCTTTAAATTCTTCGAGTTGACAGGGGTTTAGGAGCTGTTGAAAAGCAAGGTGATGCCCAGGTAAACTGTGGCTTTACTCTTCAGCTCTTCTAAAAGCTCTGCTTAGTGCCATTTTGCAAGTCTTAATAGATAAGGTGGTCCCTTACTACTTATATGTTGGAAAACTCAAAGAGATTTCCCTCTGTGGTTAGACTAAGATTTATATAAACCTTCCTGTTAGATTTTTCCAGCAGCATGCAAGACATACACAATCCATTTGAATATCAGTAAAATCTTTTAAAGACCACATAACAGTAATATGTGCTCCACCTTAGAGGTGTCTGTTTATACTAAAATTCAGGAACTGCCTTCCTGGTTATATATATACACAAAATGGGGAAAAATCCTCTTCAAGTGTTGTATCAACACCTCTTTAGCTTTTAAGTGGATATTTTATGACCACATGCTTTTCCCCCTGGTATTTGGGATGTTATTTTTATATCCATGTTAACACAAGTTGAAAGGCAATCACTCTTCTTTGTTTATGCTTAATGTCTTCTGCAATTTCAACAGGTGAATGATAAAAGTCTAAGGGAAAAGAGAAGTCTGGTGTGATTTGTTTTTATAGGAAAATAGGAACAATAATAGAAATGTACCACAGACAGTTATTTCTACTTCAAATAAATGGTGGTAAGTCAGTGCTACAAGTAGCTTCACTATATGTGGTCACTGCTAGAAACACAGAGCTCTCACTTTTACCATAATAGCCATTTCACTGAATATAAAGTATTTTAAAGCTATGTACTGCTTTGGTGATTTAAAGCATTAACAACTTGTTGCTACTGAAAAAGTTAGAAAGCCGATACATTGTCTGGCCCAATTTTCTCTTTCGGTATATTGCTTTTCTTTTTGTTTTAAGTCTCAATGTCTTCAGTAAAAGAGTCCATTCTATGCACTGATATCCAGAGGAAAATGTTCTGACAGCCATCTAACGATTTGGGAAGCTTTGGGTCAAGTTTTGTCTTCTACCCCAAGTCTGAGTCTTCAGCTCGTTACTCCTATACAAATGCTATTTACATTTGTGCGTGTGAGTCCAGAAACACCTAAACACAGAGTCAGATTCCCAACCTTCAGACAAGCATGTGCTTTAAAAGAAATGCTTTACAGCAGAAGTAAGCTGAATTGGCACACTGACAGAAGAACAAGCTTTGGCTCATGTTGCAAAAAGTCAGGGGCTTGATCAGGGAGGGGGTTCAAATGCGCCCAAATTCTCTCCCCCTTCCCTCCCCAACACCTATGTGCAGCCCAAATGTGTAACCATAAAACCTCTTGACACCTCCGTGGTGCTCCTCAGTGTAGAATTTCAAAGCAGCGTGTGTGTGCAGGCGGGTGGCCGTGGGCTCCGCTTTGGGTGTCAGGAGTGAGCTCTGCTGCTCCCAGAGCCAGGGCTTGCCTCTGGAGCTTCTGCTTTAACCACTGGGGAACAGCATTCTCTCCTAGGTAATTCCTTTTCCCACCAGGAGGGAACTTGACCTCCTTCCTGTTTTCAGCGAGTTTCTTTATGTAGGACTGCTGCACCCTCTTTATAGGGAGCACAGAGATGTTGTCGCATTGCTGAATGCGGGGGGAAAACCTGTAGGAGAGCTGTATGAGTTTCCTGACTCCTGGACTAATATCTACTGGACTATCTACTAGGCTTCCCCCTTTCTATCACTGTGCCTTCTGCTCAAAGCAGTGTCATCTGCTTCTAGTTGTGCCCAAACAGCCTCTGGTCTCTGAGGTACGAGAAGAAACCTAGAGTTCTCTCATATAGTTGATAGCATTGAAAATGCCCTCCAGCAACACCACCTGCCTGGCTGATGACACCAAAAGAATTAACGTGTATAAAATCCATTATGTGTAACTGCTTGCTCTGCCCTGCCTGTTCTTCCCTAATAAAAGGCTTAGGATGGCTATGAGGAAAAAGTCCCTTTTCTTTTTTCCCCTCTGATTTCTGACATTTTAAGAATTTCTCCAAGATCACAGTTGATTGCTCTGGCTGAGTTCTTAGAGGCAGAGACAAGGACACGAAGAGCTGCTCAGGAAAGCAGCTGATAGGCTCTATCTACATCACTCATCTTTTTTCCTTGCCTTCAGCCTGCTTCACTGCACTGTTCTGCAGCCTCTCTGGGAAAGTAGAGCACGTGCACAGTCTGGGCTGTTTCTTTCTGGGCTAAAATATGTCTTAATGAATTATTTGCTGTAGGAAACCTTATCATGTTCTTCATCCTTCTCCTATATGTAATATTTGAGCCCTTATCTCGTAACCCTTTCAGCATTGACTGGTTTCACTCATCAAGTATGATGACTTGTACTAATTTCTTGTATGAGAAATGTGTGGATGCAGTAGAAAACTACGTTTTTTGTCATGGTGGCTTCCTCTTTAGTACCTGTGTTCTCTCCTCCGTTAATGAGAAATTTCAGTGATATCCTAGTGTAGGAAAGGGGTTAGTTTCACTGCCTGGGACTGGTGTGGCTTGACCGTGGCTGGACACCAGGTGCCTACCAAAGCTGGTCTATCACTCCCCTCCTCGGCTCAACACAGGAGAGAAAATATCTCAACCCACAAACCTCTCATTATAAGGACATTATCATTACAGCAAAACAGATGCATATTGAGGAAAATTATTTTAACTTATAACCAATCTAAGTGGAGGAAGATAATGAGAAATAAAAACGAAATTTTAAAACACACTCACCCCTTCCTCCCTTCTCTTTGGGCTCAATCTCACTCCCACATTCTCTGCCTTCCACACACACACACACACACACCTCCCCACGCTGGACTTCTAGTGATTGCTGAGCTGCTACTACTTTATCTTTATTTCCATGGAGACTTTTAACATGCTAACATGTACGTGAAAGGTGTTCTCTAGTTCTGTGACTTGTGCAGCATTTGGAGACTGGGCGTTCACTGTTTGGCCTCTGTTCTGGGGATTATTACAGTGTAGATGTTGGAATGCAATAAAGCTTTATGAACCTTCTCTATGGCCCTGGGGACTAGATCTCACACCCTCGAGTGGGGGACTTAACTCATTCTCTTTCACAGGAATTAAATATTCAAAGTTCATAAGGGGAAAGAGGAGGAACCTCAGCTGTGTTCTATTTCATTTAGAAATAAATAAAATCCAACATTTCTTAAGCAGCAAGACTTGTACCATCATTAATATAATAATTTGGACTATTTCCTCTGGATCAGGGAAATGTCTATGCCAAGGATAAAGATTACAAATGAAGGGAATTAGCGAAATGCTCCATGTGAGGCAGAGCAAGAATTAATTTCTTTCTACAAGGAGAAAAGCAAACCTGGTAGATCCTGGGAGATCTGGGTCCCAGGCAGGCACCAAACCTACCTCTACCTCCTACTCATACGCTTTTTCCCCCTCCCATGCATGTGCAAGGAGAGATCTCCGGAAAGGGGGACCGCTCTGGCAGTACCAAAAAATTAATCAGCATGATAGTACAATGTATTCTAGTAACCTAGACTTATCTTGGACATGAGCTTTGGTCCTATTGCAGCACAGGGACTGATTTAGGTCTGTTCCCTAAAGTCAGCTTAGATGCAGCCATGTCATGCTGGAGGTCAAAATGTTTATAGCTAAGGCAGTGACCACTGGACTTCTGGGTCTAAATAGCGTGCACAGGTAAGGTCTAGTTCACTGTCAGAGAAGCAATAAAGTGCCATTTTGAAACTCAAAAGTTTTGCCTTTATGGTGACTTAAAGCTATTTCTCAACCTTGGACTCACAGGGGATAAGAGAGGAATCTACAGGCACCTACAAGCTCTAGCCTGGTATGTTTGAGACCTTCAGCTACTGCTGTCTCTGGGAGTGGTGGGAAATGCTGACCCTGAGCCACTTCTCACAGGGTACCTCATACTGGGCAGCTCTTTCTGTGTACAGGGTTACTTAGCTTTGACTATGAGCAGCAGCCTTCTGAAACTATTGTCTGTGTTAATTTGTATGTGAGGAAACTGAGGTAGCAATGCTGAATGACCAGCCAAGGTCATAGATCAACTAGCAGTAAAAGTGTATCCTTCCAATTCCTTGTTCCTCTGCTTAAACCATGACCCTATTTCTTTCCTTAGCTGAAGAGCTATAAAAGCTTAGTAATTACCTCTAGTTTCAGGTGTGGAAGATTTAAGGAAGTTTTTCCAATTTACCGAACCAGTATACTTGTGAATTATGATGGTCTTTAATCAACATCACAATGACAGGATGATGTACAGGATGATCTTCCTGTGCACCTGTAGTGGTTTGCCAGTGCCAGTAAGCAGGTACACCTTTACAGCAACAACAAGTCTTTGAGAAAAGACTCCAGTTGTGGTCCGGTGCAAGATCCCATGGGTTTCACTCCCTTGAACGTTATGAGGACCAAACCAAAACATAATCCAGCCTCACCTTGTCATTGAGGCTCTTTATCTGCTCAAATCTGGACTAGCTGCACAGGTTTATACTGAGGAACACTGTGCTGACATTAGTACTGCTGTCTCATATGTGACTATTTCTCTAGTTTGACAATTTTATAGAGTTTTAAAAAATTATTCTACTTACATTCTTGTTGAGACTCTAAACTTTGTGAGAAATATAACATAGGTTAAAACAAAACAGAAGCATATGGGATATGCTTAAATGTGGTTACATCTTGAGTGAATGCGTTACCTGCAGAAATTTGAGTGTAGCTGCTTTTTTGAGACACCGGATGGATTTCACGCTGATTGCTCCCATATGCTCGTACCATGTGAGAAGAGCATTGAGTCAGTTTAGGCTGAGCCTTGGAGAAAAAAAGAAAATGTACAAAGAAAACTGTCTTTCCTTCCAAACAAACAGGAACAGGGAAAGAAAAATAAAAAGAGAAGGATGCAATAAAGCTTTAGCTTTGCGGTGCTTTGCTACAGGATAGACCCGCAAAGCTAAACCATCTGCCCCACACAGGCATGCTGATCTCTCCATCCTGGTGAGAGAAGCCTGCTGCCTCCTGGCTGCTGCTCTCTCTGTGTCTCCTGTCACTCCGAGGAGAAAAGGGTAATCTCACTTAACTAGCTCCAGACACCTCAGCCTGGGGTTTTACTCCTCTCTTGTGCTGGCCTTGGCACAGCCAGGTCTTACAAATCCTCTGCAGTGAGATTTGCAAAGCAACCCATATTTTCTGATGGTGTGGTGAGACCTGTGGGTTACTTAATGAGAGTCAAAGTAATTACAGATTAAGACTATGTCCTCATTGGTTTGATTTTTAGAGGGTTTCGTGTGTGTGGTTTAGAGGACTGTCACTAGCTGTAGGAAACAGCCGACCTGACAGCTTTTTAATAAGGAAGCATTATGTTTCCTAGAGCCCTCCTTAGTTTCAGTACACCTTGAGGATAAAACATTGCATCTTTCTGGTACCTGGAAAGAAGAGAAGGAAGATAACCCAGCCTAACTTATTTGTTCTAGCAATTTGATGCAAAAATGTCTTTCATAATTTATCAGGCATTGAAGCAAAGGGTTTTTTTACATTAAATGTAGAAATATTGTATGTTTCTGTATATATTAATAAAGAAGACAGGATTTAACAACAATTTATCTACACAAAATGTCAGTTTGCTTATATTTCATTTCCAATATTTAGCATTCATTGTTAGATTTTACATTTCTCGCAGTCAGATATATAATACAAGATTCAGACTATGGCACTGATATTTAATTGTTTAGGAGCAAAGATGTTCTCGCTATTACTTAGTTTTTTGATTTTTAGGTACGGTGGAAACATGGATAAATAGGCAATACTTGTACTAACTATACATGTTCTTCCTCATCCTAATATTTAAAGTGCCTACAAATCAATACACTTAGTATTCCTGCAGTGTTGTCATTCACTTTTTAAAAACTCAGTTTAAAGCCTATGGATTTACTATTTGTCCTTATTAAACAGAAGATCAGTCAGAATAGTGATATGTAAATCCTAGGAAGACCAGTTGCTTTTGTTTTTTGTTTTTTGTTTTTTTTTTTTACTTTTGTATTGGACTAGTTTAATATTTCACAGAAGCTTATTATTAAAAAAAAAAAAAAAAGAGACATAAAAAAGGCAAAAAAGCAAGACTTCTGTCTCAGGAACCTGCAGCTCAGGTTTTCAGGCAATCCTACATCACCTTCCAGCATCGCATCCAGTCCTTTGTACAACGGCGGCCCTCGCTCTCCCTCCCTCGCTCTGTCTTCCTTTCACGCCCCGTGCCACCGTACTCTGGTGAGGAAGAAATTTTGCTGGGTTCTTTTTTTTTGTTGTTGTTGTTTGTAAAGACCCTGAGCGTGGCGGGGTGGGTACTCCAGGTGGGCTCTATGCCCGCTTGACACTGTTGAGGAGCTCCGTCAGTTCGCTGATGTACTTGATGGTGTACTTCAGGGTTTGTATTTTGGTGAGGGGCTGTCCCCTCTGGCTGTAGACGGGCGGCAGGTAGTTGCGCAGCGTGTGGAGCGCGTCAGCCAGGGTCCTCATCCGCAGCTTCTCCCTCTCGCTGGCCTTCCTCCTGCGCTGGGCGGACATCCGCACCTTGGTGCCCTTGGGCAACCGAGCCTGCCCGGGGCTGGGCAGGTAGGTTGGGGGGAAGTCCATCAGGCTGTAACCCACCAGGCTGTAGCCCACCAGGCTGCCGCCGCCCCCGCTGCCGTAGGAGGTCTCCGTCGCCGCCACCACCGAGCAAGGGGACGAGGAGTAGGATTCGAAGGAGGGCGTTGGGGATAAGCTGTGGGGAGAGGAGATGGGGTGCAGCTCCAAAGTCCCAGCAGCACTTTTCCAGTCCCAGGGCGACAAGCAGACAGAGTGCTCCGACCCCAGAGCGTCTTCCATGCTTATCAACGTCTCGTGCAATTTGTCCATGCTGGAGGAGCGCTCGGGAGAAGCGATGCCCTTCGCCCGCCAGCAAAGGCTGGAGCCGCCGGCTGCTGGGACCTTTTTATGATGAAGGGGGGAAAGTGACAGAGTGGGAACGTGGGTTTGGCGAGAGGAGTTCAAAGGAGCACCACAAGTGCTAAGATGGAAAATGAACTCCTGATGTGCTAGCTTCTTCTCAGTGATAATTATCAACCTTCAGCTAAAAAGCCTTTAAGCTAACAGGCAGCAGTGAGAAAGGAGGAAAAAAAGATTATCTTTTTGCAACTAAACCAATTAATGCTGTGCATCTACGTGTAACGTTGGGCTGGGGGGATAAGTGGCGAGAGAGGAAAAAGAAAATTAACCATTTTACAAAACGATTTACAGATGTAGAATTTAAACACAGCGACCGCTAACACAAACCCTGAATTTAAGCCCATAGAGCTCTGATTTCTGTGTAACTGAAGGTGATGGCACTACAGCTGTGCTGAATCAATCTGTGCTGGCTGCTGCTGGAGGAGTCTCTCACTATCTGCATCTTAATTGTGAAAGTCAAAGCTGGTTTATTTAGATTTGTATGCATGATGGCTCCGGGGATTTCTCTTCTCATGAGATTGCAGCTTCTCTCTGGATGTCTTGGGTTTTCCACAGCAGAAAGGAGGAAAGAAGAGTAATGCATTCCCTGCAGTCTGCCAGTTCATTTGCGATTTTAAATAGCTGGGAAATAAAAAAATAAAAAAAAGAAAACTGTAACTGTAAACAAACTCAAAGTCCCATTTAAAAAAAAGACATGTGAAAAAGTAATTTAAAAAAATCTAGGAAACAATGAAGAGCGTGTAAACTTTGGGCCCAGAAAAATGTCTTGCGTGGAAATTTAATTCAAAGTAATATATAGATTAGTCATGTGTAAGAGAAGACTAGAAGCTACTTCTATAAAATTTTCTACCTCTAGGAATCCATTCTTCTGCCAAGAAAAACTTTTTCCAGCCCTGATTCAATGCAACAGTGAAGTTATACATTAGGCAGCTCAAGTGAAAACATATATCCTATACATTAATAGCATTAATAATCAGCACTTTTCATCTCTAGGTTTCGGAACAGCTTACGGTGATGATTAATGATCTCTATTACTCTGGGGAAATGGATAAGCAGAGGCAAGGAGTAACTTGCCCAAAATCACACAGCAAATAATCAGGGGAGCCAGGAAAACTGTCCAAAACTACTGAGCTCTGCAGCTCTACTGAGTAGCTCAGCTGCCAGCCATGACTTTGTATCAGCCCATAATGGAAGCAAAATATAATATGTAATGAAAAGAAGGGGAGAAAGAGTGCCAACCTGGAGAAAAAAGAAAAGTAGGATTTGTTTTAGAGATTCCTTCTGTGTGCACCACTGAAAAAAGGAGTGTAAATGCCTCTGAATGACAAATAGCTGAAGCAAGTTGAAGCTTTCTGGAATATGTAATTTCTTTTTGATTATGAAATCCTCACTACAATCACTCAAAAAAAAAAAAAACAAAACCAAACCCACAATCCAATATGCATCACAGTCATTAGGAATGCTCTTGTGAATTTTTATCAGTTTTGGATCAAAATGTTGGGAAGCAGCTTGTGGGAAAGTTACTGATCTTATGCTGAGATGAATAAGAAAGAACCAAAAAGTGAAGGATTTTCACGTTTCAGCCTGAGCTGGCACAGTTTGATTGTGATGATGTCTACCCCAGGCAGAAACGTGCGGCACAGCTTCCCACAGTCAGGATTGCTTTGGGGTTTATGGCTAGCCAATCATATCCTGAGCTCTGCTTTACTCTTTCTTTAATGAAAATGAGCTGAAACAATCCAAAGAATCAGAAATACTTGCTATAAATTAAAATTAAGACAAGATGAAAGACAGGGATTTTCTGTGACTTCCCTGAACTGAATGAGTTTCATTGAGCACCAAGACAATGGTCACAAGGCCACAAGTTAGACGCAAGGTCTAATTTAGCATAAATAGGGAACTCAGTTTTGTCCTAGTTAAAAAATCTTTTCCACTCGTTTTCTCTTTTCCTCTCTGTATTTATGTTTATAGTGCCTTTTCCGTTTGCCGTGTCCCTTGCTCTTATTTTATGTTTTTCTCTTTTTTTGGTAAACACAACAATTGAAAGTGTACAAATGGACAAAAATCAGGAGGTGAAAGAGGAAGAACTTCTGTGTGCCAAGAAAAAGGAGGCATAAATATTTTTAAAATATGAATATTGAGCATATATATACAAGCTGTTCTGCTCAGCAGTTTTGATTTTGGCATGAAATGTTAATTAAATGCAGTCAAAATTAGAAGCAAAGATTTCAAAAGTCACACGTTTGCTGACTATAAACAATACATGTTGCCTGTTAATTTATACCCCTAATCTATGGGTAGAAAGCAGATACCAAGGGGAGAAAGATGTTGTGTGTGTCCAAGATGCCAATGCTGTAAATGATAGACCAGATTTCATCTCTGTATTTTTATAAAAAGGGATTGAAATGAGATTAGGCAGGGAAGACAAATGCAAGTTATAGCAATAGCTATATTTTTTCTTATGTCTTATGGGTGAATGTTTACTGCAACCAAGGCAGGATATTAGAGTATGAGGACAACTGCTCTGGTTGCGTGAAGAAATCACTGGATCTTATAAGTTTATGCTCTTATAAACTGTTACGCAGGCAAGAAAATTTTACAGGCTTTTCTGTATCAGTAAATAATAAAGGGCTAGTGCTCATACTTCAAAGCTGCCTTGCAGCTGTACATCCTGTTCTATTACCATCGTGCTCCCTGGTGTTACTTTAGCTTGGACCCACCTAGTTATGACCCAGACATTGCCTGACTGTGGTTCAGGGGAGGCCACCGAGGCATAGGGGTGATAAAGGTTTACCCCTACGAAAGCGAGCTTTGCTGTAACACGGGTCTTCAGAGCCAGAGAAGGGGCTGTGGCCCTCTTTTCTCTACTGGCATAGACACAGCCAGAGGTTCAACTTTAAAAAACAGCCCCCAGGTTCCCAAATGTACTCATATGAATATGCCTCAGTTTGGGCGAAATGGGGAGGCTATGCAAGGTCTCTCCATGATCCCATGTAAGTCAATAGAGTCTCATATTTAGGTGGTTTTGGATAGCACTATGTCACTATGTTCCAACCCACAAGTGTGAGAATCCTTAGTTAGGAAATTATCTCGCAAAGTAGGGACAATTATAACAGGCAAAAATTACTGGAAGTGGTAGAACAGTTTGCAGTGTTGTTTAATAAAAGGGCCTTTAAAAGTACCATGCAGAGGATGACATGGCTACAGGCTGGTGTGTTTTTCTATACCTTAGGACTGTTTGATACTCTCTCACTAAATAGCTAAGAAAGTCTAGTATTTCAGGTGTCATCTTCCTAGAAAATAAATTCATGCCAAAAAAAAAAAAAAAAAGTGTTTGCATTCTTTATTTTATTCTACCTCTCACAAATTTTAGGAATTCCCTTTTTGTCTGTCAGTAATGTCAAAACATTGAAGGGGAGTGAGATAAGAGGTTAACAATAATGAAACACAAAGTGACACTTAAAAAATGATAAGGCATTTTCTGCTTGACTGATAGTTTTGATTTTCATTTCAGTAATGTATTCTGCAATAAAAAGGCTATCTCAATCTTCATCTCCTTTAAAATGAAAGCTTCCCTGCTCATATTTCTGAATTCATTATGGAAAGGAGGAGAAGCTTGGACACATGGAAGAAGCAAAAATTTTTCCATTTAAAAAAAAAAAGACATGGAATAGAAAATTTATAGGTCTTCCATATGTGCCTGATTCAGAATTTAAATTTAAAATAAGTTATCTAGATAATTACTGTCATCCACAAGTATGGTAAAGAAATACATTTTTGTGTACAGTTATTTAAGGAGTGATCCACGTTTTAATTTTTTTCCCTATATTAGAGTATATTTCCACCAAGCTGTGGGTTTTGTAGGAGAAACAGACTTGTAACACTAAGTAAAAAGTCATACTGGATGGGAAGAATGCAGGCTGAAACTGAGTAAACATGGATAAACGTGTTCCAACGACACTACTACTGTAAAAGTCAGCCTCCTTCACAATTAGCACAGAAGTCTAGTCTTATTTTACTGACGAGGAGCAGATCATTATAATATCCTTGTAGAGCACTTAGACGGTAAAGCCTCATCTTGCAGTTTGTACCATGAAAAAATATCTGTCTATCTCCCGAAAGCTTTTAAAGTCGTTTTATCTCTTCTTTAACAAGAGGTATCCTAAGTATCAGCCGCCCACTCACTGCGGAGGTGGCTGTTACAGCGGCACAGACAAGGAGTCACATCGCCCGTATATAAAACGTGGGGCGAGCAGCTGCGGGTCTCACTGACTTCAGCAGACGCAGCAGGTGTTCAACACTCAGTTTATGCCCAGGCCAGCAATAAAAGAAGGACAGGATCCACTGCATTTGTCATCCAGAGTCACATTAGCCACTAGACGATGCTTCTCTCCTTTTTAAGGCTTTCCCTCAATTTGGATAGATGCTTTTTTTTTTTAAAAAAAACAAGTTGACTTTGCAGCTCTTTTTCTATATATGCAAGATGGCTTAATCTGTGTCCAACATAAGAAATAAATAAGACTTTTAGATAAGAAAGCTGGTCAACTAATACAGACATTTTTCTTTTTTTTAATTTTTTTCTTTTTTGAGGTCAATATGCCAAAGAATAGGGATGAATAGCCAGCTACAATCCCTAGAAGGAAGGAAGGCAATAATCCTGAGTCCTGCCCTATGAAAGGCAGCCCACCACCTTTACTATAATCAGTGAAAACCATGTGTAAATTTGAATTATAATTGTTATTACCGCTTTTGGCCAAACAAACCTGTAGCTAGCACAAAAGAAATCATTGTTATTCATTTGTAGTAAGACCAGAAATAGGCCAGTTCTAGCACTGTTAGAAAATACTGCCATAAATGTTTAAAAACTTTAATGTTCTCAAGGGCATAACTCCAAAATGCCAGCCTAAGAGCCTGCTCACAGAGAAGAAACAGTCAAGTGAGTGTCATTGATTTCACCAGGGCTTTACATAGTGACAAGCATCTCTCTGGCATTGCCCTGGCAGGATCAGGACCTATCTATTTGCTTTACGTCCTCAAATGTAAGTATTTGATCCTCCAAATAGTGGCGGTCTCCATCGACTGACAAGTGACATCAGCTCCGCAATTCATTTAGAACATCTGATCTCCAAGCAACTGGCTGCCCAGATGAAAAGGCCTACGTGTGGAATTTACACCTACCCACCTTTTAAGTCGGGAGTTTATTACCTAGTGGTTTTCAGCTGATATTTAGGAATGTCTTTTTAATACCCCTGTTAACAGAAGTTGAAAGGAGGTTCAACTGTGTGGTTGGTCTTTAATGTCTACTGGCTTCTTCAGCCAGAAGGAAAGGGCAAACCTGGGGGAGGAATGGGAGACTAACAAGATTTATTTTGCTCAGAAAATGAAAAGTAACAGATATTATCAAAATTATAGAAGCTGGTTCAGTAGGAGAACTCCATTATCGTTTACTGCAGCTTCATTGTATCAGCTCTCTCACTTGGTTTCAAGAAATTTTTTCTGCTGTAATGAAATTGATGTATTACATCTTTTCATGGGAAAGGTTGAAGATTACCTGTTGCAAATATTTAAAGATCATCAGCTCCTTTTTGACCCAAAAGCATATGTTCAAATGTAATAAATTATAAAGTATAATATAGTTTATTTCCAAGTGTTTCTCTTACTCTCCCTGTGAACAGCTTGATGATTACTTTTGACATGTGTGACAGTGGTTTCACGGGGCTTTTTAAAAAAACAGGACAGCACCTAAAGGGTCCCAGAGGAAGTTCAATGTTTGTACTCTTGCTTTCCTGCTTTTACATTGGGCTTTTGCACCCTCTGCTCTAAATGGTTCATTTAGCAGCATGATGAATTTTCCTAAGGAAATCTTACAAGAAGTTCCAAAAGCCAGGAAAATTGCATTAAAAGCTCAGTTGTGGCCATTTATAGTTGAGCTGCACAGCTGAAGCTGGGTGTTTGTGAAAGGAGCTGTGATTGTATTTCAGCTCAGGATGTTCCTTTTTATCCACTGAACCCTCCTCATCAGTATCTGCTCATTCCTTCCTCCCCCGTGTCCTAGCGCTGATGTGCAGAATTGCTGCATGCTGCCAACAGAAACCACGTTTCACCCCAGTGCTGAATGAAGTTATGCTCTGGGCAAAGCCTGCAGTCCAGTTTAATAATTATAAACTGGATCCATAGCCTGGGTAAGAGACAACATACAAGTGTTAGGTCACAGATTTTATTTAGCTCTTACATAGTTCACATTCTGAAATAAAGTGCTCTGTGCCTGTTGAAGCCACCTTCCACAAGCACATGGTTAACCCACACGTGAGGACCATTGATTTTAAACTGCAGTCATGACTTTCTTAGCAAGTTGCTAAATCTTACTTTTCATCACATTCATTCCCACAAAAAACAAGTCTGTCTTTGAGTCGACCAATGAACACAAATGACATATTAAGTTTGGGTTGGTTTTTTTTTTGCTTTTGCTCTGAATGCTTCCATGAATTTTGCCTAACAAATTAAACTTAGTGTTATAACAGTCCCATGAATCTCTGTGGGTAAAATCATTCCCGTTTTTTAATCGGCAAACTTTGCACATACAGCAGAAGTAAGTGGTTAATATATTGGAGAGCAGAGCTGCCATTCAGAGAGACCTGGACAGGCTGGAGAAAATGATCGGGGAGCAGCTTCGGGAGGTGCAAGGAAAACAGCTGCAAAGCCCTGTGCTGGGTGAGAGATCCCCACACAGCAGCACAGGCTCAAGACAACTGGTCAGGAGGCAGCAGAGAAGACCCAGGGAACCTGGTGGGTTGACAAACTGGAGAAAGTCCATCGAAGGGTGACCAAGCTGACCAGGGGGCTGGCGAGCACAGTGCATGGGGAGAGGCCAAGAAAGCTGGGTCTGTACAGTCTGAGGGGGAGAAGACTCAGGGCAGACCTTATGACTACCAGAGTGAAGAGTGACTAAACTCTTTGCAGAAGTTCACAGTGGAAGAAAGACAACAAACACATCAAGTTCTAAGTCTTACAAACCTTTGACCTTTCAATAGGTTTCCTGCTGTTCCTTCTGGTGATAGAAAACACTGATATTTTCCCTGCCTGATTGGATTTTTGAACAGTTGTGCTTGGGTGTCGAGGGCATGGTGCAAAGGTCTCTGCTCTCCACCATTAAAGATCTTGCTCCCTTTCTTTGCCTCATGATTGACTTTTATTTTCCACCTCTTCTCATTTTTTTCTACTTCGAGCTTGCCCCATCTATGACTACACATTATGTCTTTTCCTCTTTTTGCTGTCTTTTCCTTTCTCCCTTTATTTTTTTTTAAGGGTTTCAGCTATTTGATTTTCAGTCTCTTTCTCATTCTTTTTGGTGCTTCTCAATACTGACAGTAGAACATGATGCCTGTTTAGCATCCCCTGCCCATATAAATCATACATCTCTGTTTACCTGCTCAGTTGCATGGATAAAGTTAACATTAGAAGAGGGAAACAATTATCCACTTGAAACAGGCATTACAGGAAGTCCAAAGCACACGTTATCAAATAAATACTTACAGTAGTTATAGTTAACAGTGTATAGTTATATATAGGGGCTCAGTTAAGGTTGTAAAGTTGCAAGAAGTCATTTACTTCAGGACAAGTTTAGAAAATTCTTATATATTTTCATTTCCTTTTTTGAAACACATGAAAGAGCAAAAAACCTCAACTCCTATCAGGAAAACTTACATATAAGCCAGTAAATCGAGCTTATAAATCTATTAGGTCAAACGAAGAGACAGTAAAACAAAAAGAAGGTAAAATGTAGAACTGGTGGAAAAAGGGACCACTAATCAAACTCTTAGCTTGCCTTTACTCTGAGCCTGTTTAACCCTATGCTGCTGGCCACCCCGTCACTCTGATGAGACACAGACATCTGGTTTGCACCCTGCCTAAGTTCCTGCTTACTTAATGGTAATTGGGATGTGTAAAATCGGTGCATGCATGAATAAGCAGGTAGATCTTACAGGTATGCAAATCCTGAGGGCAGCCGGTCCTGGCTAAAATTCTGCTCTCTTAGGGTCCAGTTTGCTGCAAACCAGGCAGAAAAGTAAAATCAGGTCACAAGTGTGCTGTTCTCAGCTCTGCTAGTGACCTGCATGATCATAGAGACCCCCATCTTCTGCTCCCGCTCCCCTACATCTATCTCTCCCTTAGATAGTGTCAGGGGAGGTACTACCTCTCTGCACAGACCTTCTATATGATGGCCACCACAGTGGTCAACTTAAAGCTTGTGACACTGTCCTATTACAAAATACTGTATAAAATGGAGACAGTATCAGAAAACAATTAAATCTAAATTGTCCTGGTAATATGGTTTTGAACCAGCTGAGCCCCAAGAGAAGCAATTTTCTAAAGTCAATATTGGCAAATGGGTTGTAGTTAAAAAAAAAAAAAAAAAAAAAAAGGAAAGGAACGAAAAGAAAAAAGGGAAACTTAAATTTCCCTGACATTGACCTGCCCTGTCTGGCTGGGATGCACATTTATCAGTCTCTTGCTCTTATCTGGTATCTGACATTGTGTGACGAGTTGAAAGCAAAGTAACACAGATGGATAGTGCTCTCTTTTGAAGAACAAAATGTACTAGGAACTGAATTTTCAAGCACATTCAATGTGAAGTTAACCCTTACATTGTAGGAACAATTTTTAAAGGCGGATGAAGGAGGAAAAAAGAAGGGAAAAAAAGCTCAAAAGGGCTATTGGGGATTCCCTATTAATGTACATATAAAGTAAGGTAACGTTTACATAGTCCCCATTACTTTCAATGTACTTCAGACAATGGCTAATCAATACTCATTACACAGCTTTAAAAAGGCTGAGTATTCCAGGGTGGCAAGCCGCATCATCCTAAATACAACGCACAGCCTGAAGCCAGCTATTTGGCCAGACACCTCCATCCCTGGAGTTCTCCCTGTGATCAAACAGGCTGTCCTGCCCCATGGAACCCAGCAAGCTTTGTCTTCTTTCAGAGAAAAAGCTCAGTTTGAAGAAATATCATTTGTTCATGGCACAGGAAGGAATTTCAGGCAGGCAATTTTTAATTAGTGAACCCAGCCTACCTTAGGAATCTAAGTCTAACATGGGAATGAAACGAGTGCCTGGCTCACAGACCTGGAATTAACCATTATGATCCAGCAGAGAAATCAGCTGATTACATTAAGTTTTAGACAATCATGAAGGATACAATAGTCCTGTATAAAGTATTCAGCGATGTTCCTCCTGAATCCTGTGACTCCCTACTTATTTTGAGATCAAACAGTAAACATTAAGAACACCCTTTATATATCCAAGGTTACACAGTTGATATTGCTCACATATGCCCATGGTGCCAGTAATGCCCTGATTTTTCTTTTTCAAGGCTTTCTCTTCCAGCCCAAAGATAGTTCTCCTACCCAGAGAGTTAATATCTTTTTTTTTTTTTTTTAATAACAAAGCAAAAGTTTAAATAATATTTAAGAAATGTCTCTATGGCTGTCACAATCTTTTTTCGAGTTCACTAGGGGTGCCAAAATTCTTGAAGTGTCCTACAGTGAGAAATTCCATTTCAACAATAAATTCAAACCTACAGAAAAAGCCAATCTTTACGGCTCAGCAGGCTTTACTTCACGCTCCATATTCCTTTAAAATCTTCCATGAGGAATTTCTCTAGCTTAAAGCAAACTCCAATAAAAGAATTTCAAATCTATTTTGTCTTGCATTGTATAAGGGCTGCTCAAATTCAGTAATAGAATATTTTCTTGACAAAAATTGTATAATTACACTTTCTAGTGTTCATCTTCAGGATGACTCTCAGAGCTGCTTTTGCTCCTAGATCTTCCGCCTAGTAAAAAGTGCATGTAGGTGTCCGGCTACAGGGGCACAACCACTGGAGGGAAAAGATCAAAGGCCTATAAATGTGTCAGACTTTCAAATGCAAATCACCTGCCATAACGCTGCTGAGAACAAATCCTTCATTATCACCATTCTGTGAAAGGCTTAAATTAGCTTGAATTGTCTGAAAAGAACGAGAAAAAGAAAGCCATTTATCTTCCTGTGAGTTTTATTACCTTTAGATTTATTTGGCTAATGGTCCACTAGCCCACTAATCAGAATATCTGCATAACAAATTCTTCAAATGATCCATAAATAAAATATGTGATCATATAATGTTAAACTTAAACTGAGATCTGTGGCAATAGGTTATGAAAAGAGTACTTACACTAAGCCATTCCTTTTAATTTCCAAACTATGAGCTACTGCAATTTATGTACTAACAATTATCAACTAGCTTCTTGAATTACATTTAGGGAAATTTTTTAATGTGCACTTCCTAAACTGTATCTTCTCCAGACAGATGCCACATTCATCCTTATTTTTGGCTGTCATTATTCTGAAAACATAATTACTATCTTAAAAGGTACTATGTTTTGGGGTTTTTACAGTTAGTTTAAGTATTGTAGTAGAATAGTAGATTGACTTGAAGAGCAGGAGTTAAAAAAAAAGTGCACTGAACTTAATTTTATTTACAAGGGGAAATCCTAGCACTCTGTTTTGTTAAATGAACAACTGCGGAGAGGTTTTGTTAAGCGAGATTTGCTGGGGAAAGAAAAAAGAAAAAGCCGGAAAACGGAGTGACTTCCTCTTTGTTGATGGCAGATCAGCAGACACCAGAACAAATTCGTGCTTGGAGACATATGGCTGTGATCCCATCACTTCCACTTGGACTTGAAGGTAAGAGCACCTACAAATGTCTCACGTCTCATGATGTCCAAAATAAATGCAAACCACAACCTGAAATTATGCTGTAAAAGATTAAAAAGGTAATAGAGAAATAGATTTTGGGCTGTATGTGCCTTACTAAAATTAGGGTAGGAGCCAGACAGGGAGGACAGCAGTGGGCACAGGTTTGTACAAAGGCAGAGCTGCTGAACTGCATGTCTCCGGCTCTGCCAGGAGGTTATTCCCAAAGTTATAACACAAGAGTTTAAGAATCCAGGATTAATATATGCCTTATGCCACCCCACTGTAGTATCCCCTGCTCCTCTGCTGTATCTCCTAAACTCCTCCATAAAATCAGTAGCACCTTCTTCAGGTCTTTGATACCCCTTATGTCCTCCATCTTTTTTGGTCTGCCTGGTAGCCAACCAACAGCCCATGTTACAGCTTAGGGAAGCATGTCATGCTGACTGCCCAGCTGGCTGTCATCAGAGCCACTGCCGATTTCTTCCCATCAGGAAGGCATGAAAAGTTTTCTCTCTTCTTTGTCACACAACATAGATAAGGGATCTTTCTAAGGCTGGAGCCCCCAACATAAGAAGGAACCGGACCTGTTGGGAGTGGGCCCAGAGGAGCTGGAGCACCTCTCCTATCAGGACAGGCTGAGAGAGATGCGGTTGTTCAGCCTCAAGAAGAGAAGGCTTGAGGGAGACCTCATAGTGGCTTTCAGTATCTGAAGAGGCCCTACGAGAAAGCTGGAGCTGGAAGACAAGGGGTAATGGCTTCAAACTGGAAGAGGGTATATTTAGATTGGGTATTAGAAGAAATTTTTCACTATGAGGGTGGTGAGGCACTGGAACAGGTTGCCCAGGGAAGTTGTGGATGCCCCATTCTTGGAAGTGTTCAAGACCAGGCTGGATAGGGATTTGAGGAACCTGCTCTAGTGGGAGGTGTCCCTGCCCAGGGTAGAGGGGTAGAACTAGATGATCTTTAAGGTCCCTTCCAACTCAAACCCCATTCTGTGATTCTATGCCCATAACTGGGTGGTGAGGCTACTCCCCCAGAAGACAAATGATTTGAACCCATCCAGGCCAAGAACGCACCTGAAATTCTCTATTTATTTACAACATCTATGAGAAAGACAACCCAAATTCTTCTGGTCTATTGAACAGAATAATAGAGACAGTAGTTCTGGTTACCTGTTCTCAGGAAACTTTAAGATTTCTAGAAATTCAAAAGAATGTAAGAGAGTAGCAGCCTGTACTGCTCAGGAAGCTTTCTGGAGAGATGAATTACCCTCAGTTAAACCACATAAACGATTTAGGCATAGGAAAACGCAATTAATATAACTTAGTATAAGCAATATAAAACACAAATGACTGCCATACAGTCATTTATAAATTGCTAATTGCCCACTCCTTCAGCAGCAGCTTGTATGAAAGATGCTGTCTATCCCAGCAGTGTCTTCCTAGGTCATATAGACATCAGCCGTGGAGCTAATTAGGAGAAAACAGACCATCCCCCACATTTCTAACTAGCAGGGCTTATTTGGTAAAGTGAGCATTCAGCAATTACAAAAATAGCAACTTGTTAGTTGGGATGAAAAGTTGTACAAAGACCCTGTAGAGTAGGTGTACATGTGGTTGGAACTCCTGAAGTCCTTTGTTCATTCAACTCCAGACTGGGGAATCTGAGCAAGAGCAGTGGGCTCTTTTCCACCCAGCTGCAGACCAAGCAGCAAATTTAGCTCATCGCTGCAAAAGATGCAAAGAAAACATCTAGTGTTCATCTAATAAGTTTGCCCACAAATCTGTTCAAAGCAGACCAAGCTCATGGTTCTTCCCAATGTGTCCTAAAGAATGCCCATAGGTTGCCTCAGACCAAACCTTTATCAAGAACGTTCGGTAGGACAACTCGCTTGGCTTCGAGCTTGGATGGGGAGGTGATCCAGCAGAGCAAAGTGCCTTTTAAAATCGGATATGAAAACAACACAAATTCTAAGGTACAGCTACTTCTACACTATCTTGGCATTTAAAATACCTCTGTTTAGCTTCTTTTCCTTCCTTGTATTTTACTCATGCAGCTATTTCACTTTACATATCCATCGGGTGGAATTTTAGGTTATGTAGCTGTTTTCATGGAACAGAATTTCCAAAGGTAGCTCCCTTTTTCCAGCTGCGCTCAGTCTTTGATGTGACAAAATCTCTCCAACCCCACCAAGGGAAAGCGGGGTGGGGGGTGCAGACAAGGCTTGGCTTCAAAAATCTTTTAAAGTTTGGGATGCGATTAGTCTTATTAAGTTAAATTAAGTTCAGTGCTGACAGTAGCCAAGATGCAGGATATGGGAGGAAGATAACTGTGCAGAGCGGTTCTCTCACTTGTTGTAATTTTGTTTTTCTTGATAAAGTTAAACTGTTTTGTTTCCTGAAGGAAAAAGCGCTAAGTCTGGCACTGAGTTTACTGTTTTGGCAGTAGCACATAGGTTTGTAACAACTCTCAATAATATCCTAACCGCACTTTCCTTTTATCTGCTGATGTCATTCTGCAGGGTTTGACACCTTTTTAGACATGAAAAGACTTTATCGTGTCTCAAGTAACAGCTGCCATTCGTCTCCTTTACCACCTTATTTCCCAGTATCTTTCTTGACTTAAGAGCACAAAACCAAGCCTGGGCAAAGCCTCAACATTAAATAACCCCCTTCTCAAATTCAGAAATTTCTCTGTTAACTAGCAAAAGATTTGTCAAGTTCATCAATCCTATCAAAATAAAAATTGATAGATACAATGCAAATTAATTTTTCCTTTTGTTAAGCATGTTCATACATGTTGGCAAGTATATCAGTAATCTCTTAGAATAAAAAAAAAATATATATAAGAGCACATGTAGCTTGCTAGTGGGATAGAGAAATTAAGAGGTGGGTTGTATTTATTTTTTTTTTTTTACATTATGTATTTTTAGCTTTCTATGCATATATTCCATGTAAACAATGTGTATTTTCCTTTCTGGTTGAGTCCCAGTTATTTCCAGTTCCCATCAGCTGCAAAAAAATGAGCTTATCATAATTCTGGCACAGTATTTTCAGCGAATCATTCATTAAAGCAGTCATCCCAGCCAGATTTGGAAAACAAATAGAAAACCCTTCAAAAGCCACTCTTTCCTCTGATTATAAATAAAACCCTAAAAAAACCACCACCACCCCCCCCCCGCACCGTGTGTCAAATTGTATGATCCCCCCAATAAGAAAGCACATTCTCATACGCTGGGAGCAAACAAAAGTGCGGTCATTTACATGGTATTAGCATTTTTAATTAATGAAAATTCAAACTCTTCAATGCCAACATCCAGTATTCAAAATCAGCAGCAAGGAAAAGACTAATACATAACCAATACAAATATTTTTCCACAAAAAAGGGTCTGATCTCTTCATTCCTGACCACTACATAAGGAACATCTCCATTTATGGTCCCCAGGTGACTGCCACTCTTACTCTCCACAGCAATTCTATTTTTCTAGCTACCCTCTCACATCAGCTGGGTGGTTAAAAGTCTCTAGAAAAGAGAGACCATCTTCAAAACTGAAAATAAGTTTCCAATATTTTGGGGTTTTTTTTTTGCTCATTTCCATAATGCGTATCTCATTTGCAAATAAACTTTCTCCATCTGGCCAACGAGGAAAAAAATGGAACTACCATTTTGGCTAGTTACAGATTGTATTATCTTTATCCACATATAATATATATTTTTAAGAAAAAAAAATGCCACAAACTATAAGTGTTTGATTAAGACAGCCACCAGATTTCTTTAAATACTAAATGTGACAGCTACAAAACCAGAATATCCTTTCATGGATTATTGCATTCTTTGGAAGATGCACACACTCAAAGAACAGTTTACCGTAGGGCATGGCAGATAGAAATTTAGTTACCCTGCAAGGTACATCTGTTGCATATCTCTATGGGGCCTTTCAGAGATAATCAACACATCCAGCCTCCTGGGATTTGAAAATCCATTTTAAAACTAGCAAAATTAAGTTAGTAGTGCAGAGTGGAAAATTTTTAGTTGGAAAGAGCCGTATCACTTTGTCTTACCAAGACTATCCAACTGCAGTGCAGGCACTATTTTAATAAGTCTATTTTTATAAGCAGAAGGACTAATAGCTGTACACAAAATCCTCACAATTGGCTGGGAAAAAACCCTTCTCATTTCATAAACCCTCTTGCTACCTTGTATACCATACCCTGATGCTTATATATCAAGTTCAGAATGCAATCAAGTCCAGAACAATTAGCACTCACCTATAATCAGCTATTCAGTACTTGTGCTAGTATTTGTTTCAAACTTCAGCACCAGTATGAGGTTTTTTAGAGCACTTCTTATTTATCAAAACTACGTCCACTTTGAACTGACAGAGGACACTGCAGAAATTTTGAGAAAGCACTCTGTAAGAGCGCAAGGTTCAGAGTTAATTGTTATCATTATTTTATGGAGAACCTAATTGATTTTGATTCTTCTTTTCAGTCGTTCAGACAGGGGAAGGGGACTGTCTGCCCACGCGTAAGGCAGAACAGCACTTTCAGTCTGCTGTGTGGGACCAGAACCCGACCTCTCAGGTGGTTGCTCTGGAGTTTGGAAACAATTCACTTCCCCTTCAGAGGATGGTTTTGGAGATCCTCCCAATGACAAACTACCACCATTTTTTTTTAAATTAGTCTCTTTCTTCTGCTCTTTAAGGACTGAGTCACTGTTTGTTCTTTTGCTGGTAACAGCATCACTCCTTTCCTTTGTGAAACATTTTTTAAACTGACTGGGATTCAGTTGACTGTTCTCCTGCTTATAAATCAATTTTTTATGCATATTGTCATCATCACTGTCTTCACTAGAAGAACATCTGCTCTGACACACACTCCTTTTAAAAGAAATCTTCCAAGTAGTTGAAGTACAAGCTTTTTTAATGTAACAGCCAGTTACAACATCTGCTGGCTTTTGAGACACTGGAAGCATTTCACACCCAGGATGCATAGTCTCTGTAGTTTGCCCACTGAGGGAGAGAGGTGTTGAACTGTCTATATTATGGTCTTTTTGCATCATTTCAGCCAGGCTGTCAGCTTTTTTGTACTGATGTTGATAAATGGGCACGCTGGATTCCCTTGAATAGTCTTCTGATAGCACATTTTTACTCTCCTGCACTAGTTTAGCTAACTGACATGAGGAAAAGATATCTTTATCATGATTCAATGTTTCTTTTGTTTGTTTAAAATCTTTCAGAGATTCCAGTTGCATTACATCTTCAGACAGCAAAGGCTTTGATGGAATGGAAGTCTTCTTAAGTATTTGCTCACTTAAAGACCACTTCTCCATTTGACCCATAGCATTATCAGAAACCAAATCATTTGCAGAATGACGCTGATCAGACTGCACAGCATCAGAATATTCTGAGCTGTTTCTTACTGTTTCATGACCTAGTGGATGCGAGGGTTTTATGTATGTACAGTCAGCTGCTGGATCATCCCCGCGAGCTGATGAAGTGCTGAAGGAGGTTCCTTCCCAATCAATACTGCTCAGTTGTAGATCAGCTGTTACAGAAGAAGGAGATGATACCCCTGAATTTTCAGTAAATTGTACTGGCAATAAAGATGAGTCAGCCAAGGTACTCTGTGGGAGGGAGTGAGGGGATGCAGTCAGAGGATGAGCAGCTGTTGATGCTGCCATTTGAACAGTAGTTCTGCAGGGAGCCACAGCTGACTCTACAACTTTTGACTCAGTACTTCTCTGGTGGATCTGATCTTCTGCAGGAGGTTTTGTATCTGATACGGGGTCTTGCACAGGAGGAATTCCACATCTAGATTTTAAATTCAATTGAGACAGAAGATCGCTAACTTCGTCATAAACCTCTAGTAATTCCTTTTCTTTTAGTCTGTCTTTCCTGCCTGAAGAAATAATAAAAAGGGCATAAAAAAAATGTCATATTAACAACAGTTCAGATTTCCTAGTGCTAAAGTACAAAACGGTAAGAGAAAAGCACAGCCCCTGGAAGGTATCATGCCCTGATCTTGACAAAACATGATATTGCTCAACAGTGGGAGAAATGTTCATTGCTCTTACTTCTTGTATTCTGGCAAGACCCATAAGATTGTAAAAAATAAGCTTTTGGACATACTTTTCTGTTTCTTCTTCAGAACTTCTGACTTCTCCAGTTGATAAAGGGCAACAACATCAGGATAAGCAGCCTGAAACAAAGACTCCTCTTCTACTGTGATGACAAACAACCCTGCAGGCTCATTTTCTGCATCAACATAATGTTCTAAACAATGGATGAATGTGTATTAGACACGTATATACACTAGACACATATACACACACATTTCAAAGTAGGGAATAAGAAAAACAAAGAATAAAAGATTTATCTGAGTACAAAGAAGGTATGTAAAAAGGTCAATAGTGAAGTGTTTGAGATTCAGCTACAAGTAAAGTCTTTTTCTTTTTGCCAGTCTTCTGGCTCAAACAGGCACTCTAAAGGTAGAAATCTATCAGCACAGAAAAATGCCTAGCTGGTAAACAGTCACAGCTTCAGGAACATAGCGAAATAAGGTATGAAATACAAAGCCCAGGTCTTATTAACATGTACCAGAAAAGTGCCTGAAGTCTGAGTCCATTGCTTTCTAGGTACATTTTTTTTTAACCAGTGCTTTTACTTTCAGTGTATGTGAAATTTGATGCACATTTTCCTATTGTTTTCATAGAACAGTTTCCAACCTCAGCCACATTTCAGTTCCTCATAATGCTAAACTCTTTTCCTCTTTAAAGCATGCTTTTCCTCTTTTTCTACGAACTGTTTTGTTCCATAATGTACATAGAAACCAGGCCAACCTGGTTTTTGCCACTCAATTTCAAAACAAGGAATTCCATTTTTAACACGTGTCTTGGCTATCCTGTAAATACAAAAAGAAGCCCATTAAGTTATTTTGTTTAAAGAGGAAATGAAAAATTTAAGTTATCTAAAATAATTCAGTACTCTAATCTGTAATGATTTAGAGGAAAAAATATAATAGTAGAATTAATACATCTTTTTAAAAAATACACTACTCCAAGTTATACAGTAAAATTTTGGGTCTATATTTGAATACTGAAAACTCTTTTTCCCCCAATGAAACCGCTCACAGGAGTGTAACAAGAAATCAAAATACTATTCTGTAACAGACAACCATAACACAGACTCCTACAAACATCAGTCTGATATCTTTAACTATGCCACTGAGAAGTTAGTTTTCTGAACAAGCAGACAAGGTGATTTATATCTTTTGCATGAGAGCATGAAGGAAGACGAAACATGAACCGAGAAGGGACAGTCAGTCTTTATGAGATTTTTCTAAAAACATTACCTATACCCCAGTTTAATAGGCTTCTGCAAGCGAAGAGGCTCCTCATAAATCATTACTGCATTTCTAAACACTTAATAACAAAAGAAACCTAGAGCATTCATGACCTCTCTTTTAAATGCTTGAAGTGCTAGAAAGTGTTATAAACAGAGGATGTCAATTAAATTATTTAACAAGGTAAATGATGGTAATTTATCTAGCCAACCCATTTAAAAAGCAGCCCTCAAACAGTTTCTTCACTCTGTTGAAAGGTAACACTGAATAGAACAGCTTCTCCACAAATAACAATTTAAGAGATTATAACATACTAACCCGGAAGAGCTACTAGCACACTGCTACTGACTGTTCTTCTGTCCCACAAAGTTAAGGTCTACAAAATCCTGAACAGCATCAAGGAACACAGGAAAACTACTAAAGTTCTTGCAATACACGAATTTGGGGGAATTTGGGTTGGTTTGGGAAATTAAAATCATCAGATACTGAAGTTCAAATAAGTAACAATTCCCTTCACACAGTGAAGTTCACATTTGCTAACAGGCACTGTAGATTCTAAAAGTTTACATAAGTTTAGGAAAGATCAGGTCATTGTAAAATACCACACTGATGGCTGATAGAAGGAGGAGGTACTAATTCTGGTTCAGAAACCCACTGGGTAACACAGCCTGGGTGGTGGGAAAATATTCTATGGGAAAGCAGTTACATGCTTATCCGGAATTCCCCCTGCGTATTAAGTTTTAGTAACAGGATACTTGGCCATTTTTATATTCCTAAATGCAGCATTCCTGAATGAAAATGTTGTTTTGAGAAGAAGGGGTAGTAGAATAGAACTGTAAGCCAATGATTTCATCAGACACATTGTACAACGACAGTCAGTAGGTCTCATAAGTAGTCAGACCATGACTGAATCTGCAGATACTAATTTCTAAGCCTAGGCTCTTATATTTTGAATCACAGAAGTCAATCAAACTTCTGCTAAGAACCTGCACAGAGGATAAAACCTGTAATACTAAATCTCACGTGCAGATAAGAAGGAAATGGAACAGGAAGTAAGCCTACGAAAAAGCTGGTGTCAGAATGAAAGGAAACTACTGTATATGTTACTTTTTGCAGTGGTAGTATAAGAATTGCTGTACTGATCTAAATTTTTAGCTTTATTCAAAATGACCACAAAGCTTGAAACAGAGATGGAAGAAAACTATTTCCTTAAAAAAGGAAAAATCCCATAATTTTCATCTAGCAGCAGAAGTAAACATAGTAAGTTTAAGAAATCAAACTGCATTACCGTATTGCCTGCAGTTGTTTTGAATCGATGAATCCAGCTTTTCTCTGGGTCATATCATGATGCGTCAATAGCGCCAGCAGTTTCTTACAAGCGTAATGTTTGTTCCATTCCATTTTCTCAGAAGCAAAGATCTGTTAGTATTAAAAAAAAACAACCCAAACTTTAAAGCTTTCTTATTCTGTTAGGTATCGTGCTTAGATAGCCATGTAGTAGGGACATAGGACTAAATACTGAAAATATCTAGAATGCTTTTATACATTAGCGTCATGCCTAATGGTATCACACTGACAATGGAAGGAACAGTCACCCATAACACGGCAAGAGTTACCATATATGCACTGTGTCAGTACGATGATGAAACAAGCATGAGTAAAATCAAGACCTCTATCTCTTAATGCCTTTATAAAAAGTAGGTGAAAACAAAAAAGATACCATCCCTGAAACGTATGTTATGCCATATAAACATACAACACTTTAGAAACTCTTCAGATTATGCCGCACTCAGCAACCCAATCTAGTAATACTGGACAGTGAAAAAGAAAACAATGGCAAGTGACTTTTTTTGACAAGTTCTCTTTTCTCCACTTTTTATATATATTTTTATATCAACTGATTTTTTTCAAAAGTTTTAAATTTAAAGCTGTCAAAAAATGAAATATATTAAGTTGCAGCAAAATTTTTTCTTATTTTCAGTGAGTAATGTGCTCTAGGCAATCCTTCTTACCAAGGGAGTTGGATTAGACTATCTCTAGAGGTCCCTTCCAACTCTGTCAAGTCTGTGAAAATCACCAACGAAGACCAAAATTATCAGATGCCTTCCTTACTAACAAACAAAAAAGTACAGAGCTGAATATCCAGTATTTTGTTATTACCTGAAAGGACAATAAGTTTGGCCTTTGGCATTCCTTTATCTTCACCAATTTATTCTTGTTTACAAGAAATTCTTGGATAACCTTGAGATAAAAAAAAGAGACAACTTGAGAGGGCAGAAATCTGAAATTTCAATTAATAGATTAAAAAATATTATCTTTAAATAAGCTTGTTTGTTACCTCAGCGAATGGAAAGCCCTCACAAATGTTAGCTTTTCTGCAGGTAAAACAAATGTGTTAGGAATTGAATGCAAGTGGGAAAAAAAGCAGAATTTAAATGCTCACCCTGCACACAAACACAGGGAAAAGCAGTTCAATTTTCAAGACATTCCTACTTTCTGATATTGTCCTCCACTGCTCTTGCTTGTTTCTTTCGCTCTAACTGATGCCATTCACAAGGGCAGCAGCATTTGGAGTCACTGGGTTTGCAGGATCTAGTGCTTTCGCAGAATGTACATCCACTGCGCTCGTGGTTCTTGCAAGAACCTACAGAAGCAGATGCACCAAGCATGAGAAGTTCCCAAAATACCCAGATGTACAAAGTTCATAGTACAAATACAAAGCTCACAACACACATGAATCTGACATGAAAAGCAGCTCTAAGCAGAAATGAGTGCATTATCTGTATTTATATATTTACAGTGAAAACTGACAAATACAAGCAAGCTTTTTTTTTTCCACTTTTCCCCAACAGTTTCAGACATTATGCTAAATACTTTATTTCCTAAAAAACTACAAAAGTAGTCCATGACATCCTGACAAATGTATAAGTAACATACTTGAAATAAGCTTTTCCTTCTCCAATGTGGGTTTAAATGAGTTCACTGATGAAAGAGGTTACCAATATGAGGTTCCTTAAGATTAATTTCTCTTTAAAAAAAGCCTGCAGTAAAACCCAACAAGGCTAATGGATTCAGTCCTTTTGATGCAAGATCAATTCAGGCAACTAAAGAAAAAGTTGCCTGTCACTATAGCATGCATATTTTATTGATAACGTTAAAAAGGCAAATATCTGGGATCACACAACAGCATCCTGATAACATTCCATCTGCTATCAATTAGTTTCGCATTTGAAGAAAGGTAGTCCCCAGTCTCAAAAATATTTATATACTGAAAATGCAAAGATAGTCCAGAAACTGAATGTCAAGAACAGCAGTTTCTAGTGCTAGTCATAAAAGAAAAATCACAAACCCAACCAAACAAAAAACCCACCCTAGCCCAAACACCCAGAACATAAACGATTAGGCTAAAAATAAAATCCAGTGCTTTTCACACTGACCTGGATGATGGCACTCAGAACAGTGAGTTAACCTTTTAACAACCAAAGGTGGATTATTATCAAACTGAAATTGTTCTTTCCATTGTTCAAACCTAAAAGGTTGATATTAAAAATATTAAGAATATTTTTAACTTTCATACTTAAAATAACCCACTGAAAAACACTTCTTTTATACCTCTCAGTCTTCTGAGGGTTTTCTAATTCGTGAAATAGATTTTTTTAAAGTACATTATATGATTGTTGGATTTTCAGTATCGACATACACATTACGATAACAAACTTTGAAAGCATTTGGTAGCTCATGTCCTGATCCAGAACCCAATTAAAAATCAGTCCCTATGACTTCCTTTCCAATTATCTGCTAGCTCAAGAGCTAGGAGTCAGCTAATGTTTAAAATAATTAAGAAGCTTGCCTAGAAAAAACACAGAATTCATTTAGCAAATATGAAGTAAGGGATGTGGTAGTTTCCCCCCTCACTCCCAATTAAAATATTACAAACATTGCCTTGGAGCCTGAAGTACATACCAGCAAGTCTTTGAATAAAATCAAAGTACTTAAAGTACTCCAGAATACGATATAAGTTTTCACTTTACCTTTGCAATAAGTTTTGACCTCGCAAAGTCTCAATTAACTTTAAAGCTTGTTCTTTACCAACTCCTGGAACACCCTACAGAGACAGAAATATGAAACCTTATTTAAATGACAAACAAAGTATTCAGATTTTAATAAGAATTGCCTTCATAACATTCTCAGACATGGAGAAAAATAATTTTTGACCAAGTTCTAAAGTCAGAAAAGGTGACAGATTACAGCTGTGCTACCTGTGTAACGCACAAGCTGCATAAAACCTGCTTGTGGCTATTCTTCAGAGACTGCTCTTACACAGAATCATAGAATGGTTAGAGTTGGAAGGGACCTTAGAGATCACTGAGTTCCAATCCCCCCTGCCATGGGCAGGGACACCTCCCACTAGACCAGGTTGCTTAAGAGAGTTGCCTACAACCTGTATTTCTTCTCCATGGAGGTGGTTGTGATATGGAGGAGGTAGGCCTTTCCGACCTTGGCAGTACCTCTGGTGAAGACAGACCATCATCCATTGGCTGGCCTTTTGTCAAAATGCCCAAGTCTCTCTCAATACAGTTTATTGCTTTTCAAGACAGTGTAAGTACCTAATAAAAAAAATAATTATATTGTTTACCTTTGGAAGATAATCACAACCCAGAAGAATCGCTAGCCCAATCAAAGATTCTCTGTCGCAACCAAGCTTCTCTTTAATAGAGGACATTGTGTAACAGTCAAGAAGTGGATCCTGCAAGAGTATTCATCATACATTTTATTTCTGTAACATCAGGGAAGGAACTGCCCTGACTCACATTTAACTATGATTGCTTACCCACCCCTATTTACCCATGGGTTTATCAAAAAAAAAAAAGCAATTAAAATTTATAATGTGGACACCACACCAATAACTACAGTTCTGAAATTTGAAGTTGTAAGTATGGGTATCAGCTGTGGAGAGAAACTAAAATACACGAAATGGCATTTTTACTGTTTTCTACAGGTAGTAAGCGTGTGGCAAAATTAATATTATCTAGTAATTGTGGCTTTGTAAGTAATCTCAGGAACTGTAGTTTTTAAAATCCATGTCAACATTTTAACGTGCTATTTGAGTAAAAAAAAAAGAGAAAAAAATAATTAAAATATTACCTAGCATATTAGACACAAGCTAAAGGAACACCCGAAACTTTGACGAGTAGAGGGAATCAAGCACACCAACATGAAATCAAGATGAACATGAATTGTAATAAAGGACACTGTCTCCCCCCCAGAAAAAAGCAACCTCACACAAGCAAACAAAATGAATGAGAGAAAAGAACCACATCAAGACAAAACCCAAACAATGCCATCAAAGCAAGCCATCTTCCATAGACTTTAATTATTTTTTAAAAAAGTTAATTGTTCATAGTGGGGTTTTTTTCCTCTTTTCTATTGATTTTCTCCTTTTTTTCATCAATTTTTTCAGATTTTAAAATTCAAACCCAAATATCATCGTCCTCCACTTTCTTGTTAGATTCACCAGACAGAACACATTCCTTTCTCTGATTTATAAAGAAAGTAGAAACTCTGGAAATTTGGGATTGCCTTTTACTAGCTTTGGAAAACTGCATTCCCAACAAGTGAACATTTCAGCCCAAGGTCATAAATTGATCTGTTTTTTTTGAATGACCACAATTATTGATTATCATACAGATGTATGATCCCTACCCTCTTCATGTTCAATTGGAGATTAATAGTATTAATTGTAAGTATGCTCATAATAAAACAAACCTATACAATGCAAGTGTGTGAACACTTACTAGACCCAGGAGGCTGACCACCACATGCACTAGCAGTAAATTTATAAGAAGCAATTATTTCACTCAAATTCTCCACTACAGAGGAGGAAAGGAGAGGGAGAAAAAAAAAAAGAAAAAGCTTGGTACTTAGCTTTATATTACACATCACAGGACACTACAAACACAGACAATAATATCTTAAGTGCTCTCCAATTCAGCTGTTTTGCTCTTACATCTACTACATGGACTGCGAGCAAATCAAACACAATGTTCTTGCCTTAAAAGTACTATTTTGAACAAACCCAACTATTAGAGGGCAAATGCAATAATATCTAAGGAAAAATCTAAGTTTCAAGTCCCTTCCTTCTACTTGCATTTTTGGGAAGAGTCTGGGTGAGAATGGGATGAGGTATGTTACCTTAGCATTCATGGCAAAGTTCCTATAAACTGTTTGAGCTCCATATAAGAAGACATCTCCGTCATTGGTAATGCAGCCATCAACATGTCCTTGTGCATTTAGGTAGGCACACATTGCCTCCGCTTCGCCAGCTGCTTGAACCCAAGGGACACCTAAACACTCCAGCAGCTCAAGACACTACACAAAGGAATCCCAAAGGAAAGAGACCAAATGCTGAATATTTACCATAACAGTAAAAAAAAATAAATCTCCAACTAAGAGCAAAGTATTAGTTACAGGACTTGAACACAGCATGATTATCAGTTACTCCTTCACAAAAATCTTCACACTTTAAATAGATATTTAGGGTGCTTTCAAAATAAGAGTAACAAAATAATATTTATCTTTGTAAAGCAACACAGTTTACTCAAGTAGTAATACTAGGCCAAAACAGACATCTTTCAACAGACACCAGACTCCCTGAGAATATCAAGCACGGAAGTACAGTACTGTTGGCCTAGTAAGACATACTGATATATACTTCTTACAAATTTCAGAGAAAATAATTTATGTTAGAATTTAAGAATAAAACATGAATTGATATGTTCAACTTGCTGAAGCCATGAGTGTCTATAAATTCTATTTCATAAAATTCTGGTATAATAGTTATATATGTGCAACAATGAATGAAAAACAAAATTACTGAACAGGAGGTCCTTGCAGCCAGAGTTATCTCTATACTTGGCATCTATACCAAAAAGACTGTACAATCTTCCTTTTAGGCTAATCCAGTAGGTTTCCAACAAGTATATCCTCTTAGCTATACAGCTAGTTTACAAAGTCATAGATGCAGGTTACGAAACAGTTCTGTGTACCCCTTCAAAAACATACCAGCTTAGCTAGTGTACACAGGTACACAACACATTCCTGTTTTCCATCTAGGCAAAAAAGTATCAATACTAACACCATTAAAGAAGAAGGAAGGTGAATTTCTGTAATAAACATTGAATCATGACCGTGTCTCACTACAGCACAACATGCACAGGAACACATCAAACAACAAAATTATTCTAAACTCTTCTACAACAGCAGTTAAAAGATGCTGTAAGGCCCAATTTCAAAGGTACATATTCCCTTGAAGATCAAAATAATGTTGAAATTTGTGGTGTAGAGAACTATTAATTCTTTCAAGTTGTTTAAATTTCTTCCTATTACATTAAAAATACAGCTCTCAATTACTCACCTCTTTTAAAATGGATTTAAATAAAGATCTCCCTGTTCTTGTAGCTCCAACGTTCTTTGAAAGTCCATAGCGCATCTCGTTCCTCTTACTCATAGTGTCTGCTTTCAGCCTGGGGGCCTCTCCTTCCATGACAAACACTAGTTTAATTCCCATTGAGGTAAAGAACGAGAACCGAAAAAATAGGTTTCTGCAATAAAGCAAGGTGCTCCATAAGCTGCAGAATTAGTGAAGCCCGATTTTTTTTCAGACATTTTCCTTATATCCCTTAGCCTGTCCCAGGAACAATCCTAGCTTTCTCTCCAACTTTTCTGATTCCCTCGCACCCAAGCTAACAAACCTTTAACAACCCCGTCTTTAGTTGAAGTTGTTTTACTACAAGTTTGTAGCAACCTTACAAAATTCCCCAAAATACCAAAATTCATTCATAAGTGCCTGAATGCTGTGGTGTTAGATACACCCCAGATACCATTACCATTCCAATTTAGTTCATATGCTAACCAGCATCATTGACGGGTAGAATTTTGCAAGGGAGCAATAACAACTATTTGGTAAAGAAAGCAGTAATATAAGACAGCATATGCTTTTTCCAGTAATCCCAGGATCAATATTTCAAAAAGCGTTCAAACACATATCTCTTCAATCGACATTGAAAGACCATTACACTAGATCTAATTTTGTACATTTGCTGTTGGTAAAAAAGGATAAGCTGACCTTTTGAGGCTAGATCAATTTTCACAAATGATATAAAAATCAATCACTTACAGTAGGTTTCTCTAAAATACTTAGCAAAACAATTTAATTTCCAACTGCCTGAAAACACTTTTTTTTTTTTGTAGAAATCTGTTCATCTCTTTTTCTTGCTTTGGAAAGACTGCATAAGAGATCTGGATTGATGCTTCCATTCCACTGCGCGCAGGACATCCTATCAGAGGAAGTAATGACTTTGATTTCTTGAAATCAAGATGGCTTATGATGCCAAGGGTATAATTAACTAAGACTTGAAGCATGACCATTCTCAGAAAATGCTGATATTCCATGTCAGCTGAATTCAACAGAAGCCACAGCAACATCTAACATCAGCTAGTAACCAATAGATCATCATTCATGAAAATCTGTATATATTCTCATTTTTGCCTGCATGATTTGCAGAGACAGTACTTTAAAGTTACGGCTGCTTATAGTTGCTCATCCTGTAAGTATGTGATTCATTTAAATTAAAAACATACATATTCTTCAAGGTTGTTCATACACCTGAACAATTATTAAACATAATTAATTCAACATGGGGTATAACTACAATTTTTATTTATAAGCCACATCTGTGTAGAACATGCACAACTCTCAGGATGCTCTGAATTGACTAGCATCCAAACTGCTGGGATAAACAGTAAAAACTCTCATACCACCTTCCATCACACAGCCTGGGAAATATATAGGAATTAGCACATGGATTTGTATTCCTTGATACTCTAGTACAGCACATCTGGTACAGCCTCAGAAATACAGAAGCACATGGATTTGTATTCCTTGATACTCTGGTACAGCACTGTGTGATACACAGATTAAGACAAACACGGTTCTGCTTACACCTATCTCATCCTTATCTACAGTTGAGGCCTTGAGACAAAGCTGAGGCTGGGCCCAAGAACTTCTATTGCACCTGAATTCAGTCAGTATGACTAAGCCTTCACTTCAAACCCCTCATGCATGTAGCAAAAGTGATAATAACAGAATCAAAACAAGTCATATGAATTTTAGAGGTAGTCTTAAATTTAGACTAAGTATTATACCAAAATTACACAGTTCCAAGGCTTTTGGTGACAACTTATATGGATAGCATACCTCAGATGTGGCTTGGTAACTACTCCAATCATCTTTTTAACAGTCTGTGCTTCACAAACCCACAGACTTAAATCAACAGCAAGTGTTTTTCCTTTGAGACTGCTCAAGTTGACAGGTTGTCTCACAGGTTCAAGGATTTGCCACAAATTAGTCACTCCCATTGTTCTAGCTTCTTTGTTGCCAGTGTGAAGATTTTAGCTGTGAAGACCAAGCAAAATAAAATACTTTCAGAATACAACACAAAGTGTGACACTTTATGAATGTGAGGTTCAGAAAATAAATATTTAGTCGTCATCAGTTTTACTTTTATAAGCCAAGAATACAAGAACACTTGCAATCAAGCCTTCTAAGTGTGTAATGACTCCAGTTCACAGATGGTTTATTACCAAATACCTTCTTTTAAGTGTACATTTTCATCACAAATAGAACATAAAAAAAAAAAGGTTCATTTTCAGGTCTCATGAGTCCTCTACATAGTCTTAATCCAAGCTTTATTTAAAAACAAAAAAAAAATAACGCACCTCTCAGGTGAATTACTTCCTGATCCGAATTGGTAGGATTCACATTAAAATGTTCCTGTTCAAACAGAAGTAGATTAAAGCTACTTGAGGAATATTTCCAATGATGACAGAACTTAAACTTTCCTTAGTATTCCACAATAATATAACAGCCACAGATTCTATCTTGGAAAGTTCGAGCTGGACTTCAGGAAAAAAAAATGACAGAGGAGACTGCAACACCGGTTGCCCAGATGTTGCAGAATCTCTATTCTTGGAATAGAATTTTGTTGCAGAATTCTCTATTCAACATTCAGCCAGCATACTGCCTTAATGACTTAATCCAATACTGATGGAGCTGGTAATCAGGTCCCTTCCAACAAACATTTTGACATTTACAACACTGCAATTGCAGAAACACATCAGTGTCCATATTTTTACTATTTTAATTTTGCTATGGTGTGACTGGCGCTACCTATAATGAACATCAGCTGAAAACATACACCCGTTATATAGTATATTTCTTTGTCTCTTATTTTACTATTCTACACGCTACCCTACTAATAGATTTAATTTTCTTCCTTTCCTTATTTCCTTTTTCATTATTCTTCTGGTTTTCATACCTTGTCACTTCTATACAAGGTCTCTAACACATGCTCTGCTTTTCCCCCCCCTCACACCACCAATCCATTCCAGCACTGTCTTACAAAGTTTACTTCATATTTAGTTCTCTACTTTTCCCTTTTCTCCCTCAATATCAGAAGACAAAAATCAAATAAAATCTGGGATGATTTCTGTTTCTTTTATTTTGAGTTTGAAACTACTGCATACTCAGTTAAAATAAAATCCTACTCTGAATAAGTCATGACTAGATGAGCAGGCTACCGGTACTCTTAGTTTTCTTAAGACACATGAGGAGCTATGCCACCTCGTAGCCTCCAGTGAGCACAGTCATGTTAAATTCAGCAATCTTCCACATTTACCACCACCACAGTCTGGCAGAACAGCAAATCTGTGTTTGTAGGATGCATTGTTTTATACGGTAGAACTGCTTTAAAGCAAGGCAGCTAATCAAAACCACATAATTTCTGCCACTGCAGGAATTCCAGGCTGTTCTTAAATCAAGTTCTCATGTTAAGATTTACTTTCAACAAAAATCATATTTCTCTAACCCGTTTCTTTAACTACTTCAATCACTCAAGCCTATTTTAGCTGTATGCGCACAGAGCATAATGTATTGCTTTTCTTGTTGTTATACCTCAAGCACTTAAAATGCATTGAAAACATAAATAAAGCATGCGAAAGTATGGCATAATTTCTCAAAGACCAGGATGATCAATTTCTGTGATGCACAGGGGAGGCGAACAAAAGGCACCAAAACCTTCTCAAAAGGCAAATGTGATATCCAGCTTCAGTGGGGTTTAACAAGATAACACTTAGCAAAAGAAGGGAGATGTCTGTCTCTTTTTGATGTTATCATTTTGGTTCCTGCCAGTCTACATCAATAATACTTTTTTTAAAAGAAACGAGTTAGTTGCTTTCTAAATATTGTTATGGAATATTACATGGCAGTTACAGGGAAGCACTTTTAAAAGTAAAGACAAATATGCTACAAACACTTAGTATTCCATAAGATTACAAAGAATAAAGAAATATTAAAACTACAAAAAACCCACTTTTTTTTTATGAGGCAACAAAGTATTGCTATTTGAGGACAGAAGTTTTCCTTACTCCCATTCAATATATGTTAAAGGTCGAGTTATGAAAACCTGTGCAACTTATCAGTCTTTGCTTGTTTGTCCGTATTCTATAAAATATTTAGATCTGCATCCTACATACAAACATACAAAAAAGATCTGCTATTTTTAATAGGAGTGATGTGTCTACTCAGACTTTGAGCAGCCTTACTCATCACAAATCTTCAACCTGCTTAGAGATGGTAACTTTCAAAGAAGGGAGACTGAACCTCATTTTTGTCATATACTTAAAAATCACTGAAGACATTTATTATTATTATAAGAACATTGACAGGAAATATAAAGTAAAAAAAAAATCCACACAAAACCCTCTCGATTTCTCATCGGGCAAGAATGTGCTAAAGCTAAATAGCTTTCAGGTTTTATAAAACGTGCCTTAAGACTACGTACTGCTACAAAGTTTTCTACACAGCCAGAAAAGTAATAGTTACTTGAAAATAACTACAGAAGAGATTTAATGCTCAAGTTAATTCATACAGCTATGCTTTCACTCGTTGCCAAGGTAACTCGCAAAGACTGCCAAGCATAACTGACCCAGAGACCTTTTTAAAAAAAAAAAAAAAAAAAAAGAGAAAAGGGGCAGAGAGGGAAGGGAAAAAAGAAAGCCCATAACACGTTTTCACAACTGTCCCGCTCCCTCTCTGCGCTACCGCGATAGCCCATGAACCTGAGCACCTGAAGCGCATCAGCGGAGTGCTGTGCTCCAGCGCCCACAGGGTCCGCCTCAGCCTCCTACGAGTTACTGCCCCCCGAGATAGAAACAAAACCGAGAAGCTGACAGAATACGAAACCACCACGAGCCGCACAGCCATCTCGAAGACAAGGATTTAAAAATTCCCGCCTTGATGACAGCGCGGGATAACAGCTGCACCGCACGGAAAGCGGCAGACGCTTCCCTGCCCGGCTGCGGGACCAGCAGCTCTGCCGGGGCTCTGCCTGCCCGCTCGGAGGGCTGCAGGCCTGACTCCACAGTTGCGGCTGGGGGCCTGCTCTCCCTCTACCCTCATCCTCCCCCCCAACGCCGGGCCGAGGCGCCTCAAGACCCCGGCCCCCCCCTTCAGCGACGGCGGCTTCAGAGTTGGGGGCTTTGTAGAAACTTACATCCCGGTTTGAGCCCCGAGAGGCTCAGGAAGACCCGCGCAGGCCCAGCCGTTAACTCCCGCGGCAGGGCAAAGGGAAGGAAACCTCTGTGTCCACCCGCCCCTCAGCCCCAGCGGACGGCTCCGCCCTCCGGAAAATGGCGGGCACACGGAAGCGGCCCCTTCGGGGCGGAGGCGGGGAGGGCGGTGACAGCGCGCAGGCGCCGCGGCTCCTTTTCCGTCGCGCTCTCTCGACGTGTAGTTTTGGGGACGTTGGCGGGCGTGAAGTGATCTTGAGGGCGGTTAACGACCCCGCTGCCGCTGTTGGCGCTGAGGAGAGGTAGGGCGAGGAGCGGCCGGGTCCCCTTCTGCCCGACTGGGAGCGGGGGGGTGATGGGATAGAAGGGAGGGAGATCGCAGGGGAGCGGCGGTGCCTGACCCCCGCCCCGGCGGGCTGTGTCAGGGCAGCGCCGGGCCGGGCCGGGCTGTGAGCCCCACGCCTCACCGGGGTGATTCTGTCAGTCGGAGCTGGCTTTTGCCGCCCGTTGTCCAGCATGGCTGCTATGCCTGGCGTGAGGGGTGCCCGGCGGTGGGAAGGGGAAGGAGGGAAGCGGGTAAGGACCGGGGAGAGGCTGCCGCCCAGGCTTTCCAGCCGCCAAGGGGTCGGTGTCGCTTCTCTGGACGGTGCGTGCATCCTCCCAGGTTCGTCCAGAGAAAGCGTTGGGCCAAGGAAACGGTAACCGTGGGACTGGAGGTGCGAACAGGCGGGATTTCTGTCCCCCCTTTCCTCTGTCCCTCCCCACGGCAGAGGCGGAGCCGCCTTCTGTCAGGCAGTGCTTTTCCCGTGTCCGGAAGGGATAGCATAGGCTTCTCATTGCGTTGATCGCAATGTGTCGGGACAGGAGTCGTGAATATCAGAGTTCTGTAGCCCGACATGGGATATCTGCCTTGGATAGCCCCGAAAATCATACAGTGCTCCACTGTGGTGTGTGGAGCTCAGCTTCTGGCTTTGATGCTCTTGAAATACACTACCTGTTGTTCTCAAAAGACACATATGTCCCCTTCCTTCATAAACTGCTAGAGCTAGTTCGTAATTATCACTGTCTTTGTTCAAACAAACATAGTGTGCTATACATCAGGAGAAGACCATGACTCTTTTCTTCCTCTTCTTCCACCCTGTGCTTCCTCCTTCCTTGCATTCATTCAGCTCTAGGTCTGTTCTGATGTCTTTTCTCAAAGTCTGTTTTGCTAATGGGATGAAAGGCAATCCAGGCTCTAGTTGGGCCTGGGTGCAGAGTGGTTAAAGTGGATGTTTTGAGTGATAGCTGTCACCTTACAGGGTCACCAGGTCATCAGAAGGCTGCTCGAAAGCCAGTGGAGTGACTTTAGTGGCAGTAGATTGGTTGTGTCTGCTCTGGATGAGGCTGATTGTGACCAACTGGGCAGGGAAAGGGAGGGAAAAAAACTTGTAAAACCACATTGCAATGGAAACTGTGGAAAGAGATGTCCTTGGTTGAGTTGGAACATGGGTGAGAATCTGTGCATGTTGCTTCTAGTGGATGCAGCCTTTCTTTTCCTATACTTTGATGTTAACAGGGTAACTACTTTTCTGCTATAACATGTAGTAGTCCTAATAGTTTTATACAGCATACTGGGGATTGTGTTCCTCTTTTCTGCTCTCCCTACATGTATAACAATTACTTGTGATAATTTGTAGTGATTCTGTGATGCTTTTATAATTGGCTCTGTCTTGCCCTTACTTGTTTCCAGTGTATAGCTTCAGTTTTTATTCCTAACTGTATGCTCTTATATTCCGTGATAGTAAAGTTCATTTTTTCTATTAAATTAGTACTTTTTTGTACTTTCTTAGTACCAATCAGGTTCTCATTTTAATTACTGATGGTTCTGACTCTGTCATCACAAGCTTCCATTAATGTAGGTCTACTTTATATTGCAATATAAACATAAATCTAGACTTCATTTTTAAAATATGATGCCTGGTCCATTAAAAAACCCTTCTCTTAACATTTATCAGTAGTGTCTACTGTTGGCTTTCCATTAGTGTACTACGTGTCTTAAAGTACTTGTACTAACGTAACATTTTTTGCCCGTTTAATCGTTTCCAATATAGCATTGCACATCTTAGTAACCTTCGGATAGGTTAGGTTGGTTGCTACTCCTTTGCCTTCAATAGTTATTGCCAAACTGTTGTTAAAGTCATGTTAAGTGGTGCCGAGACTGAAATAAATTGTTTTTTCAATTAGAAACTTAATGAAAATTAGGGGTGGTTTGGCCCAAGAGTTTGGGAGCAATTGATGTATAAAAAAGAGCTTTTTCTGTCAAAAATGTCAAGATAATCTAAAGATAAAATTCAACTGTGCATGTCATTTTCTGTGGGGTTTTTATTTTTTTAATGTTGATTATTTCTTCCTGTAGCTTTTAAAGCTTTGTTTTTTGTGAAGTGTTATTAGTGGATTCCTTGTCAGTTTCTCTTTCCTTCCAGCTTTTTTGTACTCAGTGTAGGTGTTGCATCCACTGGTACTTTTCCTTAGAATTTCTGAGGCTAGTTTAATAAAGTTTACTTGCAGTTCCATTTAAGTTTTCTTTGCAGTACTCACTCTTCCAGAGTTCTGGGGTGCAGACTGTTCTCTCCTTTGCCTTTGTCATGCTTAGATTACGAGTGAGTTTTCTTCTAGGTTATTTTGTTCTGTTTTCCTCTCTTATACTCTCTTTTTTTAAAGTGCTGAAATGTTAGAGTGACGGAACTCATAGCTCTGATCTTTGGTTCAGACATTAATAATTGCAATATTTATGTTTTCCCTTCTTTCTAGAGAGAGATTTCAATGGAACAGCAGATAGAATGAATGTTTCTTGTCTTCATATTTGGGTGATGGATAAATTCCAAGAGCATACAAGCGACTCTTTCCTGGTCTGAGTAATTTACGCATAAAGGCATGTTTTTGTAGGAAACCGAAACTAGCATAGCAAAGGTATGTAACTTAATCAGGAAGTGTGTTTGCTCCTTGGTTTCTGTGTGTATAGTATTAAACTACATAACATAAATGGAAATGACATCTTCCCTGTAACTACTTAAAGGACATAATAATAATCCAGTATTTGATCTGAACTCCCTGCCATACAAAGTTATTGCAAGAACATCACGTGGGAAGTTTATTGCATTTCTGCGTTTGCTTTGAATTTTGTTCTGTGTTACGATCTGTGGGCATGTTCTTGTCTATAAGACTGAAACCTACAATCTTTCATTATTTTTTCAGTACTCATGGGTAAGAGAAAGGAAGAAAGTATTTTGAAGCCTGGACCCATTAAAAGGCAGAGACAAGAATACACAGATGAACAAAGTGATGAGTCTAACGACGAAGAAATTTCACAGTCATCACCTGACAGTAATTTCTCTCTACTGTCGGTAAGTTGTTTAAAATGTCCTTGGGGGAAGATATAGGAAAAAGTTGATATGAAAAAGGTCTGTGCCTTTGGCTGACATCTAAATAAATGTCTGGCATTTAGGCTTCAGTAGAGCCAATATAAAAGAAACTAGAGGTGATGTCTGTGATAAGAATTTCTGCATAAGTCCATTCTTACCTTATTTCTTTTGTATCATCTAGTTATAACTGTTGATATGCTGTTGATAACAGTATTTTGCTTTTATAGAATGAATGCTACTGAAGTTGTCAAATAACCAAAAAAAGGAAACTCCTTTTGTTTGATAGAAGTATGTTATATTTGCCTTACAGTTGTAATAAAGGCAGAGAGAATATTTAGAAAACAAATTATTTACTAAAAGAAGCACCAATATTTGTTTGTCTTGCATACCTGACACTTCCAAATGTCTAAAAAAATCTAGTATTTTAAATGCACCTTTTGATGGAAATGAAACTTGAAAACATGAATGGCACATTTTTCTGCTTTTCTGTAATAGTTCAATACTAATTTGATGGAGAATTTTAAAAAAATAATTTCTAAGATTGCAAATATGGTCTTGTGTATTTAAACTGGACATCAGGAAGCATTTCTTTATCAAGCGGGTGGCCAAACACTGGAACAAGGTTCTGGGAGAGGTGGTCATTGCTCCAAGTCTGTCAGTGTTCAAGAGGCATTTGGACAAGGCCTTTAATAACATGCTTTAACTTGGTCAGCCCTGAATTGGTCAGGCAGTTGGAGCAGGTAATTTTTGTAGGTCCCTTCCAACTGACATACTCTGTTCTAGTCTGTAAGACACCATGGTTAATTTTTTTGTCCACAGAAGCATTATTCTTCACTTAGTTTTCTTGAAGAGCAGCTATTCTGAGTCACTGGTTTGTTTATTTTTCCTGAGGACTTTACTTTCTTAGAAAACATTGTTTTTTCTGAAGCACTGGTGATAAAACTTTAAAGTCTCCTGTCAAAGCAATACTTCCCCAGTTAAATAGTGGTCTGTCCCAGTTTGTTTCATTTCCCACTTTTTGAACACCTTAGAATGAGGGAAATTTGTTCACAAAATTCTCACAAATAGTATTATTCAAGTAACAAAAAAAGTATTGCTATGATGCTCTTTATTGTTGCTCTCATAGCTTTGTAGAGTCTATGATCTTAATCTTTCATCTATTATAAATTAGTTATGGGGAGACCTGAAAGTTACTGTGAGTGAACGATCAGCTTTGGTAACTCTTTTCCTCATGTTATTAGTTAACTGCTCTGTAGCAAGACTCTTTATATCTCATTAAACCCTTCTGATTTCCTTGTAGCTTGTAACTGTTGACATATTATACTGTCATTTGAATTCTCATTATATTTAAAATAGATAAACTCTATCTCATTAAAATTATACATAACACCAGTTTTAATTGTTAATTCTTTAGACTGCAGGGGAGGTTGGGATAATTGAAAGTATCCAGCTGAAGAACTTCATGTGCCATTCCATGCTGGGGCCTTTTCAGTTTGGATCAAATCTCAATTTTGTTGTGGGGAACAATGGAAGTAAGTACTTATTTCCTCATTTCTTTGGCAAAGAACATTTTTGTTCATAATTTAGGAGATGAATTTTTATTTGAAAAAGAATTGCTAGACATCTTTTAGGAAGGAAACTGATTCATTTTTGGACTTGGGAACCACACAGATCTATCCCAGAAGGTCTGTCGCTCAAGGCTGGTGAAAAAGGTCTTTTATTGGGAGACTTGCAAAGGATAACGTGAATATAAATGTTTTCATAGTGAAATCATACTTAAATTTATATTGTAACCAAATGTACTCACTCATGTGTTCATTGTTAAATGCACAGTAATTGTCCTGTGATGCGTGGGAAGTGATACTTATTTATGCAAGTTCATGTCTTTCAGGGAGAGAATTTCAAAAATTAAACATAAATTTTGAAAGAGTTGAATAAGTTTGAAGAGAGTTGAATAAGTGGTAGTGTGTGTTTCATTTCTTTTGGTGTATACACATTTTCTGAATGCTTGTAAGGAAGGAGAGGTTCTTCACTTCTGAGATCTTCATCTTGTTGAATGCAAATTGCTGAATAGAAGCGTGGCTCAGTATGTTGGGGTTGTTTTAGAGTTATTGCTATTTTATATGTTTGTTCAATAAGGACAGAATTTGGACTTTAAGTGCATAAATGCATAAGCAGTCAATCAAAAATCTAGAATATGGGTGAAGTGGATAAAGAATTAGAAGAACTTTTAAAAAAAAGTTCAATGCTTCTATTACAGGTGGAAAAAGTTCTGTGTTAACTGCTCTTATTGTTGGACTTGGTGGAAAAGCCACTGCAACTAATAGAGGTTCTTCATTAAAAATGTTTGTACGAGATGGAGAGACGTAAGTAAGACTTTTTTAGGGTTTTTTGAACATGTTTAGTGATTCTGATTCATTTTCTGTTCACCTTTGTTTTCTCTGTTCTGTAACTGGATCTACCAGATTTAAATAAAAAGTATAGCACTCAAGAGACAATATTTAAACAAAAAACCTCCAAAACTACAAACAAAACCCACATCAGTATTTTTAGCATTATTATACCATTATGTCTGAACTACCTAATATTGTGATATGTCCTCAGTATTGCCCAGTTCTTGTGTATTGCTTTCATGGTGTTCTTGGATATCCTATGGAAGAATTGAGTTCATTAGAAAAAATTCCTAGGAAACTAGTTATCATGTTCTGTGAGCAGTGATGTTAATTAATTCATTTTCTGTCTTTTTAGTGACATGAATCACTTGATGTATAGGTGGATTGTTAAACATTCAGGAAGTAGATTCATGTCTGCTGCAGGAGTGGGAATAAAAAGATAGGAGAGGAGGTTTAGTAGCTTACATTTACAAAAAGCTGTAACTCAGAGCCTTAGGTTTTTCCTCAGAGGTTCTTGGAGTAAAAATTGTTGGTAGTACTTGATTTATGTGTAATAACAATGTTTCAGCATTCACTTGAGAAACAGAAAACATGAATTCAAAGCTGGAACCACATGTCATCTTTTCCAAAAGAACGCCTTAAGCATTCCTCTGTAGATTACTTTGGTTAGGGATGGCCGTAGAAGCTAAGCAACAGTTCTCTAGACAAGCCAGTCTGGGGACATGAGAAGAACCAAAAAGCAACTTGATTCTGCAACCTAAAGATGAGGTCAGTCAGATGGAAAGGGAAAGTGGGGGAAATCTGCTCTCACAACTATTTGCTTTTATGCTCATGATTTATCTGAAGCCTAGAGGGTGCAAATAGGTCAGTGTATAGCAGCCTTTCTGACAAGGTGTCTCCCATGCTTTTTGGCTCAAATGACATAAATATATCTTATTCTGATTGGTATAATGACTGACTTCCAGTTCTGACCTGTGCAAGAAAGACTTGACAATTTTTGTGGAAAAATTAGAATTTTCTGTAAGGAGGGAAGAGTTTGTTGGGTTTGTTCTTTTTTAAGAATTGGAACTAATTTCAGTTCTATTATTTTTATTTTTTAGTTCTGCAGATATTTCCATAACATTGCGAAACCAAGGCAGAGATGCATTTAAACCAGAAGTGTATGGTGACTCTATTATTGTGAACCAGCACATTAATTTGGATGGAAGCAGAAGTTACAAACTGAAAAGCAAATCTGGTTGGTGGTAATTTCTTTTGTTTTCAGTCTAGGTCTTTAGATGTTTTCATTTCTTCAAATGCCTTGCTGATAGTAAAGGATGATGTTTCTCACTTCATTCATCATTCAAGGACGATGATGTCCATTTTTTTTTGTGTGTTTAGACCAAGAATATTTTAGCATGTCAAAAGCAGGTTCTTCATGATGTGAGGTCATACAGTACTTGTCTTTATGAAAGTCTGCTTGTGTGATGAGGCTGAACATAGTCTTTAGTCTTTGTGAGTGTTTCTCATTTAGGACTAAATCTGTGTTACAAAAATACTAATCTAATGTTTTACTAAGCACCACTAGACTGAACAAATGACTGGGACATTGTAAGTCTCTCTACTTTGGACCTATTGATGTTTTTCCTTTCTTTTTTTTTACTGTTAGGGACCTTAGTTTCTTCAAAGAAAGAAGAACTTGTAGCAATACTGGATCACTTTAATATACAGGTAATTGTTATACTTTTTTAATTCTGTGCAATTTAAGACATCAGAATGTGATATTGTAATTTGAATGTGGTTTTGCTGCTTAAGTGATTAAGGAAAGATCAGGTAGTACACATGAAGGTTAGAATACTCAACTTATTCAGCCTTTCAAATAATATAAACTTCTGTTATTATGTGTTGATTTCATTTTGTGAACACTTCTGTAAGATGTGATGGGGCAATTCTTTGTATTTAATGCAATATTAATAAATTAAATAATGAGAGATAAAAAAAGCATTGGACAAAATTTCTAATGCTGATGTTGTTAAATGAAAAACAAAACAAGCAAACAGGCACTGTCTTTCTAAATGTCAGTTACCCTTCTGTGCACAGTTGTCCTTGTTGAGGTTGTAATTTGTACTTGGAGTTGGATGTTTTTCTTATTTTTTTGTTTGTTTTTTTCAAAAAAAAGAGTAAGAGGACTAGAAATCTTCATTTCTGGATCTGGTTCTTTCAGTGTATTACTGGATAGCTGGGTATGGAACAGGGAGATAGTTTGCTCACTTTCATGGATGTGCATTACATGAGAACTTTTTTTACTTAAAATAAAATGAAAGTAATTTATTTGTACAGGTAGATAATCCTGTGTCTGTTCTAACCCAAGAGATGAGTAAGCACTTTTTACAGTCTAAAAATGAAGGTGACAAGTACAAGGTAAGAAAAAACATTTAATATTTTGCTTAAACATTAAAATACTGATTCCAGATTTTTAGAGGTGGTGTTTGGAGGGTGAAAAAAATCAGAATTCTTTATTTAGTCACCTGTTGCAGATTAACTCAGGTAAGCACCTAAGCACACAGCCACTTGCTGACTCCATTTCCCTGCTGGCCCTGGCTTGGGATGGGGAAAGACGAAAGGAAGACTAAAAGCAAGAAAATTTGTGGGTTGAGATAAAAATTGTTTAAAATATGAAATAAAAGCTAGAAGAAGAGAGAAAGAAAGCAAAGCAAGAGATGCAAAGGCAATCACTAACCACGTCTCATGGGTGGACCAATGCCTGACAAGTTCCTGAGCGAAAGGTGGCTAATCCTCCTAAACCCTCGCCTCTCTGTTTTTATTGCTGAGCATGACTGTGCTGATTTTTGGCTGGGATAGAGGTGATTTTCTTCAGAGCAGCTAGTATGGGGTTATGTTTCGGATTTGTGCTGAAAACAGGGAGGCTTTCATTATTGCTGAGCAGTGCTTACATGGTGTCAAGACCTTTTCTGCTCCTCGCAATACCCCACCAGCGAGTGGGCTGGGGGTGTGCAGGGAGTTGGGAGGGGACACAGACGGGAGAACTGACCTCAGTGGCCAGAGGCATATTCCATACCATGTGACATCACGCTCAGCAATAAAAAGCTGGGGGAAGAAGGAAGGGAGGACATTCAGATCGATGGCATTTGTCTTCCCAAGTAGCCATTATGCGTGATGGAGTCCTGCTTTCCTGGAGATGGCTGAACCCCTGCGGGCCGAGGAGAAGTAGTGAATGAATTCCTTATTTTGCTTTGCTTGCATGCACAGTGTTTGCTTTATTAAACTGTTCTTATCTGAATCCTTGAGTTTTCTTACTTTTACCCTGCCAAATCTCTCCCCCATCCCACTGGGGAAGGAGTGAGCAAGCAGCTGTGTGGGACTTACTTGCCAGCTGGTGTTAAGCCACAGCAGTGATGTTTTATGGGATGCAGTACCTCTTTAGTTAGTTGGGGGTGTCTGCCTGGTTGTATCCCCTCCCAACCTCTTGCACACCCTGCTAGTCTATTCACTGGGAGCACAGAGTGAGAAACAAGAGGTTTGATGCTGTACAAACACTTTTTAGCAGCAGCTAAAACATTAGTGTGTTATCAGCATTGTTTTGGTCACACAGCTAAAATGGAGCACTAAAACAGTTGCTATGAAGAAACTTAACTCCGTGCCAGCCAGATCCAGTATGCTTTCTGACTAGCAATCATCCACTTCCAAAACCAATTTTTTTGAAATTTCTTTTTTCTAAAGACACTGATAAATTTAGAAAAAATCAGGATGCTGCTTAGTTAGTTAATTATTCAGAAACACACCACCAGTTATTTTACTTTGGGTATAATTTGCCATGCATAGAGGTTGTGATCACAGAATCTTCATGGTTGGAAGGGACCTTTGAGATCATCGAGTCCAACCACAAAAAAACCCAACACAAAACCAAACCAAAAAACCCCACACAACCCAAACTTGAGAGAACAGGCCAACACCCACCTCTCTACAACCTCCTTTCAGGTAGTTGTAGAGGGCAATGAGGTCCCCACTCAGCCTTCTCTAAACTAAACATACCCAGTTCCCTCAGCCTTTCCTCATATGACTTGTTCTCTAGACCCCTCACCAGCTTAGTGGCTCTCCTCTGGACATGCTCCAGCGCCTCAATGTCCTTCCAGTAATGAGGGGCCGAAAACTGAACATGGTACTTGAGGTGAGGCCTCACCAGTGCCGAGTACAGAGGGACAATGACTTCCCTGCTCCTGCTGGCCATGCTATTCCTGATACAGGCCAGGATGCTGTTGGCCTTCTTGGCCACCTGGGCACACTGC
>JAOQGH010000023.1:104043606-104153413 GCA_025769975.1 Gallinago jamesoni | reverse complement strand
TGTTGTGACCAAAATGCAGGACCCGGCACTTGGCCTTATTGAACCTCATCCCATTGGCCTTGGCCCATTGATCCAACCTTTCCAGATCCCTCTGTAGAGCCTTCCGACCCTCAAGGAGATGAGTAGTCTTTCTATGTTAATTATTTAAAGTTCACTTAGATAAGCTGCTGAATCTGACATCTTCATCTTTTTATTCCTTTTTAGTTTTTTATGAAGGCAACTCAGCTGGAACAAATGAAAGAAGATTATACATCTATTATGAAAGCTAAAAACAATACATGTGATCAGATAGAACAAGGAGAAGAGGTATGTAAAAGTTTAAGTAATTATTAGTATGGATCTGAGCACTGAAGTAACTGCATAGTTTGTATTCGATAGGTAGGTCTCAGTGATGTTAAATTTTAAAAAAACAATCTTTCCAAGCTTTCATATTAGGTCACAACTTTTTGCACTCATAATTGAACCTCTCGCTTTTCTTTTCTTTGTTTTCTATTTTGTTTTTTAAGCGTCTTCAAGAACTTAAGCAGCTTTATTGTGAAAAAAAGGATCGCTATAAAAGCCTTGGGTTTGTGAATGACATGCGAAATCATCTTGAAGATTTGAAACATAAAATGGCTTGGGCAGTGGTAAATGTTAAAATATGTTTTCTCACATGAAACGTACTTTAAATTATTCTCAATCTGCTGTGGACATTCTGATGTATGCCAATACGTGCTTCTGTTTAGGTGGGCGAGATGGAAAAAGAAATACAGCCAATCAAAGAAGTCATCAGAACTGAAGAAGGAAATACAGAGAAGTTTGTTCAGAAGCTAGAAGAATGCCAGGTATGTTTATGATTGAAACCACATGCAACTCTAGTTTTAGCTCCTTGACTCAAGAATAAAAATAATAATTAAAATATTATTGTCCTGTGGATTGTAGATTATTGAAACTGGCCATCTTAACTTTTCACGAGCAGCTAAGCACATTCCCATTTATTCACTTTTTTTAGCCATTTAAAACTTAACAGTAACATTTGCGTTCCATATTAGGACATACTTTTTTCCTGTTTAGTAGGGGTGTGTGTGTGTAGTTTTCATGCTGATGCTTTTGTTACAGGTAAGGGTTATATTATTTTGACTGGGAATTTGGGACGACCAGCATTGCATATACCAGTGAACAGTAATTTGAACCATTTTATTGTTGAAAGTACTTACTTGATGCCTATTTCTGTAATATTGGAGCATCTGTCAGAGGTCTGTTGTGTTGATTTTCTTGGGTATCATTTCCTGTAGAGAAGACCAGTGTCTGATTTCAGGAGACATCTGGAAATCTAACAGACTCAGTGCATGGTACTTAAGACTCCTGTAGGTAGCAAGAAAGAATAACTTTGCCAAACATTCAGATTCACATGTGAAATATATCTTTTGCAGAGAAATACTAGACATCGTTATTTTGTACTTTTCAATCTATTAAAACTCCTAACTTTCTGCATTGGCATTCATCTATGTTTTTTTTTATAATGTTTAAAAAAAAAAAGTATGTATTTGTTTTAAGATGGAGGCATTTTTACTTTATGGCCGAACATGTCTGTGTAGTGTTGAAGAAACCTTGTCCAGATACTGCTTTGACTTCTTTCCATATTGTGGTACTTGGCTTTATTGTATTAAGAGTCCTGTATTTGAGTGAACCATGAATTAGGAAAGAAGGTTGCTGTTTGCTTCACAGATATGGTAGTCTGTTGGTTTCCTGAGTATGTTCCTTTATTTATTTTCATCTTAGCTTATCTGTAAGAGACGGACAGAAAAACAAGATGTCTCAAAGCTCACTTGCTGCAAGATGGTCCAATGTTGGTCCAGGATGTAACAGTATTCCATAGTGGCAATGACTTGCTTTATTTTTTTTAACAAATAAAAACAAATTAAACATGTTGGGTGTATTATTAACACTCTTCTGTAGCGTTAAGAGGTTTTGAACAAATTTTGCTTCATTACTTGTGTATCCTTCTCTTTTTGCAGATAAAAGTGAACGAAGCAGAAGAAAAGTACAAAGCAGTACAAGACAAATTAATAACAGTAAGTGAAGAAGCACAAGCTCTGCATCCTCAGTGTGTATCTTTGAAGGCTGATGTGCAGGCAAAAAGAAAAGCAGTCAATGAAGCTGAGGTAGGCAAAAAGAATTTTCAAAGGTTGTACCGATTTAAAGCTTTAATCTTGTCCCATGTGTACTTCTCCGTCTGTGTCTAGGCTTCCTGAATCCATAGTGCAGTTCAAAGGACAGGTGTAATTGCCTGCCTGAGCTTGCAAGTAGTTTCTGTTCGTGGGCCGTGGGGTTTATATCTTTACACAAGTGCTAAGCAGTGTTAAACTTAAGTCAAAATAAATATAATTCAAGTTCACTGTGTTATTCCCTTTTCACATTTTTGAAATTCAAGTTATTATTGTCTATTTTGATGCAATTCAGTGTTAATTTGCTCAAAGCCATAGCTCTTCTTGAAATTATTTCTTGCTTTTAATTATTAAACTGCTGTATCCTATTTCTTTCATAGGTACTTTATAATCGTTTCAAAACTGAGTTAAAACTTTTGGGAAAAGACGATGAACAGCTACGTAAACGAATTGAAGAACTGAAAAGCAGGTAAATAGGGATACAGCGATTATGGTGTATGATTATTAAAATAATGAGAATATCTGCAGTAACAGGAAATACTTATTTAAACTTTAGCAGAGTCCAGTTAAATATTTAAATATTTCTGATCCTGCTTCTTTGCATACCAAGATTTTGACTAGAGGTTGATGAGGTAAGTGGACAGACAAAAGCTTTTCTTTTTTTGTTGGTGATAATATATATTTTCTAGCTTCCGAGGTGTTGCAAAACAAGTACACCTTATGTTCCTATTATGTTTAGTTTAACTGGGGAGGGGTTATGTGTGATTACAAATAAAAAAAATTAAATTGGTATTTATGCTTTGTAGATCTTGTAAATGCACAGAATCTTAAACATAACTTCTTGATGTGTAAAACTTTTGTATGATGCAGGTAATAAAACTAAGTTTGTGTCACTTATCATTACAGTGCAGTTTTAAAATATTGAACTATGTTCTTTTTTAGTGCTAATCAGATTTCAGAGCCTGAAAAATTGGAAAGACAAAGGAAAATCGCACACTTAAGGGAACAGCTAAAAGCATTCCATGATGAAGATGTAATTATTGGTCAAGAGGTGGATCAGTTTCAACAGGCTATATCTAAGTGTAAGGAAGAACTTACTAGACTTAAGTAAGTTATGCTTTTGGAATTTAACTGTTTTCCTTTGTTTGAAGTTAGAAGAGGTAGAAGAGGTTCCTTCTTAAGTACCTGCATTCCCTGAGATATTAGGCTTGTTTTTTTTTTTTAATTTATTTTTTCTTGGTTTATCTTAGGACTTGCTAAACTTCTGTCTTTGGCAGAACGTGACTTATTTAGAAACTTTTGGAAAATTAACTTGTCATTAAAGGTGAAAGGTATTACTAAATCAAAGACTGATATAAATCTATACTTTCAGTTTAATGCCCCTCCTACTATCTATCCCTTATTCTCTTACCCCACGGGCAGACTAGTACATCTAGATATGATGTCACAAGATATATAACCAATACAAGAGAATAGATACACTTAGGGGCAATTATTTTATCTATTGTTAAAGGGAAATTTATAGAGACTTTGAAGAAAGTGATTCAAATACCAATATAGCCTATACTTGAGGTAGAAAAACAAAGTACTTTTTGGCTTCGATTTGGAAACCTGAACTTGAACAATAATTACCATAGGGGATTATGGTGATGTTGTCATTTATTGTCTTAAGAGATTTGAGAATTGTTGCTTATTGCACTTGATGTATTAGTTTAAATGTCTTTTATCAATTATTGTAACCAGCAGTTACTTTGTGCTGTGTTGAAGACCTTTGTAGAAGACAGTGAAATTGAAGCACATTGTTGGAAATAAATTTCTTATAAAGTGTTAGAAGTCAAGTCCTTTAAAACTGTTGTAAAGTAGGACTTTTCTTTCTTGCTTTTTTTCTCTTATGTTTCTTGAAACTATAACAATACTGTTGTATGTGTGTAGCTAGCTGTACATTAGAGTAGGGAGTTCTTGATACGCTGTGCTATTAGTACTTGAAAAATAAGACTTTTAAATTATTTTATTAAAATTAAGGCTTCATAAGCTGTTGTTACTGGAAAAAATTCTGTTCTCTTAGGAGAGAAGACTGTGACATGAGAGAAGCACTAGATGTCAAGCAGAAGCAGCTGAGAGAGCTGAAGGACAGTAAAACAAATACCTTAAAAAGATTTGGACCATATATGCCAGCATTTCTTGAAGCAGTTGAAACAGCCCACAGGCAAGGGTGCTTTAGACACAAACCTATTGGACCTTTAGGTAAGAATGACTGCTAAAAAAGATGTATTTCCTCATGCGATTTATTGCATGGCTTCTAATATAAACAGTGATCTTTTGGAGGAACTACTGGTTCTTTAAGGAGCTTCAGGTATATCTGTCTTCTGTACTTGCTGGACTAAAGGTTTTATTCTGGTAGATTATTTTTTCCTTCTGTTCACACGAACTAGCTAACATCTACTGGTTTTCATTGTTTTCCAGATGTTTTTGTTAAGGTAATTTATGTAGTTATAGTGGTAAACTTTCAGTGCACCCCTCTGACTTCCCACAAACTCTAAGCATCAGTCTGCTCTGTTCCTTGGTGGGATAGCTCTCTCCAGCTCTTGGACAGATTTTGTTCAAAATATCCATTTACTGACTTGTGAGCTTGTCAAACTTGAGAGGTTTTGCATGGAGCAACTCAAATAGAACCAATTGAGATTTTCTTGGAAAGTTTGGTTTCATTAGCTTTATGACTAGCTCTGACAGTGACTGCTATTTTCAGTTTGTGACTGGGAGTAACAGCTTTAGCATATTCTGGTTGTAAGTGTAATACTTAACTCTGGTTTTAAGGAAATACTTAAGTATGTGGCATTTACTGCAGGGTAGGAACGTACGAACACACATACTACTGAAGACAGGCAATACAATGGAAATCTTCATGTTTGTTTTACTTGCAGCATAATTGTTCCTCTGCTTTTACCCTTAAAGCATTAAATTGCTGATAAGCAATCTTTGCTTTGATAAAATCCTGCTGAGCTGCCATAAAATTAGTACCTTAATGGAAGTTAGTGGTGACCTCTCAAAGATCTTGGAAGAAAACTTAGGCCTCCAAATACATACAGGTGTCTCTATGGGAAGAGAAATTATATGTCTCTGTTCTCAGGGTACCTTATGTTATGGAGTTTTTTTATCTTTTAGTTAACTTTTTAAAATTTTTTTTCTTGTAAGAAAAAATTATTTTACACTCTTAAAAAAACCCACACAACACAACAAACCAAAAACCTTCAGTGATAAAAATGCACTACTGGATGTTTTGTTATGGAATGCAACTCGTAAAGCCTCGTCTCTTATGTTTGTTTAGGTGCTTTCATTCATCCGAAAGATGCTGAACTGACCTTGGCTATTGAATCTTGTTTAAAGAGCCTAGTTCAAGCATTTTGCTGTGATAACCACAGTGATGAAAGAGCTCTTCAGCTACTGATGTCAAAATACTATCCACATGGATTTAGACCTCAAATAATTGTAAATAAATTTCAGAGTAAAGTTTATGATGTTAGGCACAGGTAAGTTACATGATGAATTTTCTTGCTTAGCCTTGATGGTTCAAACTATTATTAGTTGAAAAGAATTATTTGTAATATTTTTTTTAAAGATCTCATGTGAGCTTTATGAATGGTGATTTTTCTTTTTTTCTTCAGAGCAGTTGATCATCCAGAATTCCCATCGGTTCTCAGAGCATTGGAAATAGATCATGCAGTGGTTGCCAATTGTTTGATCGATGTGAGGGGCATAGAAACAGTCCTGCTGATTAAAGTAAGGCTCTATGTTCCCTATCAGTCTTGTTAAAAAAAATGTTTTCTCTTGGTATGGAGCATATACAGTACCTTCGCTGATAGTGTCTGTAATGGACAAAACAGATAGAGAAAGATTATTGTGTTTTTGCCCTTCTGAGCAGAGGTGAGGATCTTGATGGCTCAGGAAACTCTGACTGTATGTTATCACAGCAGGATTCCCTTTAAGGCCCTCTTGGCATTCAATAAACTGTTAGTATCCCGCTTCAAACACTGTTTTCTGTCATGGGCGAGATTGTAAACTGACAGCCATAGTGGATTTGGATACTGGGATTTAAATATTTAAGAATCAGCAAGGTTAGAGCTTTTACTCTTATTTCTACACACTTGCTCGTTTCCTTGCCCCTCCCAGTCCTACCTTTTTAAGTCTCAACTTCTGTCCACAGGAGGGAGGTCCAGAATGGTCAGGCAGAAAATTGTTATCAGTTCCTGCTGTGCCACTGCTCACAGATACCTCTTAGGGCTGTTACTGGCCAAGGTCCCTGGGCATTCCCTGGGATTTGTCTCTACGGATTTCTCCCCATGTGTTTCCAGGATCTTCCCTGTTTGTTTCTGGGATGTTCATCACCACCTTTCCAGGCCTCTAAGTGGTCTGCTTCCCCAATCTAAGTAGTCCATGTGTGTTTGATCAGCCTCCTAACTGCTGTCTCTGTCTCACGTCTCTATTAATTGGTGGGTTCAGGATGTGTCAATTTTGTGTAGTCTGAGTTTACAACCAGCTCCTACCAGTTGTACCTAGCAACTGGTAGCTAGGTACCAGTTGTAGCTGTAGCAGGCTTGTGCTTGAGAGTTAAAAAGTTCCCCTTTGGGTATTTAGCCACCCACTCTTACATGAAATTATCAGTCTTCTGGTAGCATTCACAGCCTGACTTATTTTTCACCCACCACAACAACCAGAGCCCATGCAGACTCTATGCTGTTAAGGCATTTGAGACAAGAGAATGTGTTGTGGTTGTTAATAGTCAGGTAAAATAAAAAAAAAAAAAATAGTAATAATCAGTTACTAGATAGGATTTGACTGAGGTGACTAGCAGCTGGTATTGAATTAAGATTGCATACTATTTTGATAAGAATCTATTTTCTGATCACTATAAAAACATGTAAATGAGCTGTTTTCTGCCATTATATGACTTTGTATCTTAATTGATTTTTGATTTTTTTTTTTTTACTACTGAAAATACCAGCTCTAGCAGATAAGATTACAGGTAAAATGTTCAAAGATAAAATAAGAGATATATATGTATATTTATTTCTTTAAAGAAAGCAAGGTATTCTAATGAGAGCAGAACTAACAATACTTGCTTTTTGTGGATTTTTTTTTTTTCCTCTGAAAGCATTTATCCCATTTTGTCCTCTGATTTTCCTGCTGGAAAAAAAGGCAGTTTATGGTCTGTCTAGTGCAGAGCTGACTGAGTGTTTAGCAAGCATGGCTGTTGCTGAGTGGGATAAGTAACAGCTGAACTTTCTAGGCTATTTTTTTCATAGCAGGAATGCTAGTTTTGGTCTTCCTCCTGTGCCTACCTAAGCACTGATTTTCATAATGTTACTATTCTTGAGCCCTACCTGAATAATTTTAACTGAACCTGAAATAAGTTGAGTGGGTATTCGTGTGGATGAAATTCTACTTCTGAGTGAGTAACGTGATTGCGTCAGATAAAGGCACTTGTGACCACTTAATCTGGCACTGGCAATATTGGGTTTTGGTGGGGCTTTTTTGTTTTTTTCTAACCAGCACACTTACCCAAACTTTAATTGAATATTGTTTGCTGTACTTTACAACTTCCTTTGGAAGAATGTTTCTTGTATGTGTATTCCACTTTTGATAGTTAAATATTTGGTTAGTGATTTTTCTTTTTTCCCATGGCAAATTATAAGGAACTGATTAGGCTATGGAACTTACAATTTAGATAAATTTGTAATAGAATAAAAGAAATGGACAGCTAAACTAAGTGGATGTTTTTTTGGGAACATGTGTTATTCAACTGAAAAAAAGCAGTCTCTTGACATTACAGATTTTTTCATGTTCCTTCATTGCCATTATTCTCACTTTTCATTAGGAATTGAAAATACTTACAGTGAGGACGTCTACACAAATTTTAAATGGATATGTTTAATTATGGTTGCTTTTCTATTGGTATGATAAGGCCATTGCATTTTTCAGAGTAGCCGTAAAGCTCGTGAAGTAATGCAGTTTAATCGGCCCCCAAAGAATTGTAGAGAAGCTTTCACTGTTGAAGGTGATCAAGTATTTGAAAGACGATACTACTCTTCTGATTACCTGAGACCCAAGTTCCTAACCAAAGATGTTGAAGCAGAAATAAGGTTAGCATCTTGCAATGTTGTATTTGTAATAAATGTGCTTGTTAACATGAACAGAGGAATTGTATATTTGTCTATTTGCTTGTACACCACTTCTCAGTCTCTCCATTTTCTCTCTGAGGTTTACACTTCTTTTCTGAGAATTCTGGAAAACCTCTTTATTTCAGTGCCTTTCTGTGATAGGTACAATCCTGAGTTGTACCTTGATATTTTTTGGCTTATGTCATGTAAATTTTGCCCAGTAAGTAGGGATTTTCTGGGTTGAATATTCCAGGAAATCTAGTTACCTTCCTTTTTATGCTATGGTTCCTGAAAAAGAGTATGGAGTTAAAACTATTTCTTTAAAAATCTTATACCTGAACAGTGGTATTGTAGTTTACTGCAAAGGAAGCCTGACCATTCAAATAAAAATTACATTGACATGTGTAATCCTGCTGGTTTCAAACTTTGCATCTGTGTTTTCTCAGGCTTTTGGCTTTACTGATGGTAGGTGTCTCTGAGACACTTGATTCCCCCTTGCCTCCTCCGTTTTATTTTTTAGTTGTGGTTATTTTTTCTCATTACTTTCAAAATGGTAGTTTTAAAATCCAAACATATTTCAGAGTTTTAAAACTGTCACCAAGCAAATTGGTGACAATAGAATACTTTTGAGTCTTAGATTATATTACAGTCATATTAAGGAAATATGTTAATTTATTCCATCAACACCTGATAGTGTAGCAATGTAATTCAATATTAAAAATTTATTTCTGTAAACTCAAAAGACTTAAATATGCCAGATAACTGTACTTTGTGTCAGTATGTAATGAACTTCACTCAAAGATTATCTTAACTTTCAAAGTTTTATAGGCATTTCATTACTGATATTGCTGTGGGGGAATGATGTAGACCAGCTAAAAAGGAAAAAAGACTTCCCACCTCCTGCCCCTTCAGAACTTAACCTAAAGCAGTGACAAATTTATCTGGAATAGTGTATGCAATTTATTAAACACTGATTTTGGAATCAGACTTAGTCCATTTCACACACCTATAGAAAAAGTTGGATTAGACACTTGCATTATTTTTTTTGAACGGTAATATTAGTAAAGCTTCCCCTTTCTTTTGCAGGGATGAAAAACTCTATCAAAGTTTTTCCATCTGTAAATAATTATAAAAAATAGCTTTGTTTTACATTTCAAATAGTTTTACCACAAACTGAAAAGAATTAATTATGGAAATCTCTGGACATGACCTCCTTTGTAGAAGGAAAAGTATGAGACTATATGCATTTTTTTTTCCACATCTCTGTTAATGTGTTCTCTCTCTGACTGCAAGTGTTTTGTCCTAGTCAAAGTGTTTGTTTTATCTTAAGATGCAGAAATATTTTTAGAAGTAACACCCCTGTTTAGTTCAAATGTTTGACTTGTTCACAAAAATTGTGAACAGAGGTTACAGGTGATTCAAATGACATGAATGCTTTGTCTGCTTGGCATTGAGCTAGGACCATCAAACAGCTCTCTGCTGGTTATTAGCTGTAGCTTCTGCTACAGAGCTTTGGTACTTCTGTATTAATCAAAATGCATACCAAACTTGAGATTTTACTTTTTTTTTTGGGGGGGGGGGTGGGGGCAGGGTTGTGTTCTTTTTTACCCTTTGTTTTGTCATGCATTTAATTTTTTGTATTTCTGGGTGTGTGTATGTGTGTAAAAAAAAATCATATCTGTGTAATATATATTATGTCAATATCACTTTTTTTATAAAGTCACTTGGAGAAAGAAATTGAAAACAAAAAGGCACAGATAACAGCATCTCATCAATGTTTACGTTCCATTGAAAATGAGATTAAGCAGAATGAAAGTCATCTTCGTCGTCATCGACAACACCAAAAAGAACTACAGGTAAAATAGGTAGAAAGTTAATTTTCAGAAACTGGTCAGTCTTTCTTTATTTCATTTTTACTTTTGCAATGTATTTTGAGTGGATGATAGGTTTTAATGTTTATCCTTACTTTTGCTATTTGTTTTCATGTTGTTTACTTATGTAGTATGCTTTCATACTTAGTTCATACATAGTTCAGCCTAGAGAAACGGAGGCTGAGGGGAGACCTTAACGCTCTCTACAACTACCTGAAAGGAGGTTCTAGAGAATGGGGATTGGTCTCTTCTCCTAAGTCACAGGTGATAGGACAAGAGGAAATGGCCTCAAGTTGCACCAGGGGAGCCTTAGGATGGATATTAGGAAGAATTTTCACGCTGAAAAGGTTATTAAGCATTGGAATGGGCTGCCCAGGGAGGTGATTGAGGCACCATCCCTGGAGGTATTCAAAAGACGGGTTGACATGGTGCTTCGAGAACATGGTTTAATGATGTGGTTTTTTGTTTGTTTGTTTTTTTTGTTTCTTTTTATCAGTTAGTTTGATGGTTGGACTAGATGATCTGAAAGGTACCTTCAAACCTAGACAATTCCATGATTCTGTGATTCATCATTTAGGTCAGCATGATAGAGGTAGCATCAATCCTAGCATATGCTGTTGTTTCTGTATGGTATTTTTTTTCCTCTTCCTCTTGTGCTAAATCTTACAAATTACTGCTGCTTTTTTAACACAAATAGGAAGTCGTTGCAATATTTGAGATAATTTGGTTTTTTTTTCCCCTTGCTTCCCCCTCCTTTATTTCTGTTGAGCCTTGCCTCTTAATTCCCAGAATCTTGTTTCTCTTCATGCTTTTCATTTATACTCTTAACCTATTTTAATATGCTGAATATTTCACCTTCAAGTTTTCTTAATGTTTATTTCTTTATAAACCATTTTACAGCTGTTAGTCTTCTTGCTTTGTTTTCCTGTGCTTCTAGGTAGGATGTATGTTTGTGATGGCAGTGTAAGATAATATGTATTATTTATAAGGTTATATTCAGTAAATTACAAATACCAACCAGGAAAAAAACTGGCATGTAGAGTCAAATTGCTGATGATAAATATTTGAAGGAAAAGTAAAATATATTTTATTCAATTGTCATGTTGAATGGAAGTACAAGAATAACTTAATGATTTAAAGTGCACTCGACTTTCAAAACAAGTTATCTTATAAAAATGGATTCCATAGGTAAGTGGGAAGAGTTCTGTCTTTTGTAGGTACTAAGGAAACTAAAAGACTGAATATCTTGCTTTCTTTGTTGACTGAAAAGAACTTTTCTCTTTTAGATAAGGTCAAAAATATTTATTTTCTTTTATTTTCAGATAAAAATAAGAACAACAAATGCAGAAATAGTGGATCTTGAAAATATGGAAGAACACCAGTCAGTTGGCATCCGTACACTAGTAAGAATAAATTATCAAATTATATCTAATAAGGTTATGAAATTAAGTCTTTTAATGTTGGCAGTGTTTTGAAATAAGCAAATGTTGTAGATTTTCAATTACTGCACAAGTTGGATAAATAGTTAAGACTATAACACTTTGCCATAATTGTAGATGTTCTGTAATGGCATGATTTTATTTACTTTTGGTGAGCTTTAGTTTGGGTTTTTTTCTTATTTTTTTAGTTCGTTTTTTTTTTTCCCTGCCCTTTTTCAAACCAGTAGCACTACAGGTTTACGGAAGGCAAGGTGGTTTTGTAAAGGAATATCCTATCCATCTTCTTTTCTCGTGCCAGAGCTGCAGTGCAGTAAAACTCTGGCTGAGGAGAAGCAGTGCTGTAGGTTTGGAGGTCAGAAGCGGCACCATCAAAGCTATAGGTAAAGGCCAGTCTGGAGCATACTTTGTCACAGCACTGCTGCCCTGCCCTGAACCCACAGTTTCTTGCTTTCCTATAGCTTCATTGTGCAGAAACTTTAAAGTTCATATATCACTCTAGGGAAGGATCATGGTAATACAATAGTAGTTTAAGAACAGAAGAAAAATCTTTGATACTCTGTTGTGATTTGTGTGATGGTGGCCGTGAATTTCAACTGTTACTCTGTAGATAGATGGCCAAGAATTAAATTCTGAGAATCATGCTGATAGATGTTAATAATAATCCTGACTCTAGTAGTTTCAGTTAAATTCCATGACAGTTTTCCCACTATATTATTTGGGCTCAGCAAGAATCTAAGTTGCCCAGAATTTGGCGGTTATTTTGTCACTTCTGATGTTGGCACTTTTTCAGTGGTCTGTCTTTCGGTGTGTTTGCACACGTGTGCGTGTAAGTAAATATTTCAAAATATACTAAAAAAGTAAGGGATCATTACATTTTCTGTAAACTCTTGTAGAGTTTCTCTTTTCCAGATTACCTAGATTTATTGGTTTAAAAAAAATAATGATATTCTTTATCTTTTTGGTGAGAGGAAAAAAAATACCTTTTTATAGAATATATTCCTGTTTGAAAATTATTGTACGCTTGCTTTTTGAACATCAAAATCTTTACTGTTGCTTCTGGTAATAGTATTATGCAACTGGTAGATTTATATATTTGCTTCTCCTTATTCCTTTCTTGGATTGTTGTTGTTTTTCTTCTTTCTGCACTTTCTGACCACTACTGTTACTGATTGCTGTTCACTTGGTATTTGTCTTTCATTGCTACCTTGATTCCAGAATTGTCTGATTGTGAAAAAGAATCTTAGCGATACAAAGTTTCATTTACATAGTTTTCCCGGGTTTTGGAATATTTGCCTTTTTGAATCAGAAAGTATGTCTGGCGATGATTCATTAGGAATGGTATAATTTTTCCAGGGAACAGTGATGATCCATTTACTCTTCCTGTGTTCCTTTGTATACTGAATGTGTATATACACTGTCACAGATCCAGGGAGTTCCCTTGTTCTTTTGTTGAAACAATTCCTATAGTAAAATATTATCATTACTAAGTTTTCACAAAATCCTAACCCCTTTAGTCTTTTCTTCACAACTCCCTAATAAAGTCCCCTTAATTTTCAGTCATATAATTAGGAAATAGCACTTTTTCTTTTGCAGTTTGATTTAGTGGCCTCCTACAAGATCTGTCAGTCTCTTCTTTTGGGCTTTAGTGGCAACTACGTTGAGCTGTTTGTATTCTTATTAGAGCTATAGCATATTGCATGTAACCTTATAGCCTGACAGAGATAAAAATACCATATGGTAATTTGCAAATGTATGTCTCCTTTTATTGTTCTTAATTCTAATATTTTGTCAGGAAGATGAAGCTGAAGAAAATAAGGGTAAGATGGAATCTGTAAAAAAAGACATGCAGCAACAAAGCAGAAAAATGGAAGAACTGAAAAATATTCTTCAGGTAGCTGAAAAAAAATTTGAAGAAATGAGAGATAAAATTCATGAAGTAGAAGAAGTTGCTGGTCCAATTAAGGTAGCAATAATTTTGTATTTTATTTTTAACTAATTCCCTAGGCAAGGGATATGAAGTTAAATGGAGAAAAGAGTATGGTCCTTCCTGATATATTTAAGGTCTGTCTATGAAAATGGAAGTAGAGCATATCCAGAAATAAGCATGGTAATATTTTGAAGGTGATGTTCATTGTTTTATTTTTGTTTTTTAAGATAAGCCATCTAATTGACAGTGATAAGGAAGAAAATTGTCTTCTAGTTTTTCATTCTTTATACCTCTTTGCTTCTCTGGAAAGATATGATACCACTTCAACTGGATCAACACTTACGTAATGGAAGTTGCTACAGTCTACATTGCATGATGGGTGTAGCAAGACACTGAATTTTCACATGGAAATGTAGTTCTAGCTGATGTCACTCGGGCATCAGAAGTTCTGGCTAGGATGTAGTGTATAAAATAAATCTAGTTTTTGGAGGTTCAGGAGAAAGGATCACTTTTTTTTTCCAAGATACCCTCAAGATATGGTTCTTAAAAACATTGCAGGCATTTATTATGTCCTTGTCAGAATTGAGCATAGACTTTCTGATAAGTTGCTGGTAAAGCTCCTGGACTTTAAAAGGAGTAGTGTCACTAAAAGCAGAATAAATTAGACAGTGTTAAAAACAACATAATTACCTGTGATAAGTCAGTAACCATTAGAGAGATGCTTAGGGATCTAACCCAAAAGAGCTCACTTAACAGACCTTGATTTATTCCAAACAGGATGAATTAAACCAAGCTGACTCAGAGGTGGAAAACAATAAGCGCCGTTTGCAGCACTATGAAGACAAGCAGAAAGAACACTTGGCTTGCATAAAAAGGCACAAAGATTTACTAGCTGCCAAAGAAAAAGAATTAGAGGTAGGTGTGGGGTTTTTTTTATTTATTGAAGTCAGATGGTCATTATCCTTCTAATATTTACTAATAAATCATTCCACTTGTGCAACATACAGATCGTATTAATAGTCATCTACACTGAGTATTTTCTCAGCTATGTCTTAAGCTGACTGTATCTAAATCAAGTAAAAGTAATTTTGTAGAAATGCATCGAGGCCTATTTTGTCTGGTAGAGCACCATTTCTGTCTTGATGGGTAAGTTAGAGGTTATCTGTCTAGGACTCTTTTCTTCTGTGTCTTGCAATGAAAAGATTAAAATGACATAACCTTAAAATTTGTGTTTCAAGTTCAATTGAATAATACTGTTTTGGTTTCTTGGATGCTAGGTTTTTCTTGTACAGACCTCATACCTGATCTTTTGGGACTTATCTAATCAAGTGTTATTACCTAACTCTGAAATCACATCCATAAAGACTTTTGGAAGACTGTCCTATTTAATGACAGTGAATTTGGCTCCTTATTTATCTGTTTTAGCTAAATAACTGTGAACATGTCAAAGATTTCAGATATATACAGTTCTTAGCAGTGAAGTAACTACCTACCTGTAAATGTTGTTAGTAAAATTGTTAATGATAACTAGTTTTGCTGTGGTAAGGATACAATAACATTGTTCTTGCTTGTAGATCTTGTTTTTTCCATAGCACAAAATATTTGTTGTGAACGCTAAAAAGATTCTTTAAAAATGCAACAATTGAGTTCCAAATGTTGGTTTAGGAAAAAATTGCACAAGCGAAGCAAATCTACCCCGAGCGCATAGAGGTCAGCAGAACTGTTAAGAGTCTTGATGCAGAAATGAATCGCTTGAGAGAGAAGATAAATTCAGAAAACGATCGCCATGGAAACAGAGAAGAAATAATACAGTAAGTGATCTTTAATTCTAAAGTGGAAAAGATAGGGGAAAGAAGAGTTTTCTTGTCTCACATTTTCATGTGTTTTTAGTACCTACACCATATATGACAGTACAGAAACATGCTGTGCTGATTGCTCTGTCAACCAGTACTGAACACGCTTAGGAGTGTTGAACTAGTGATTTTAGACAATGTCTGTACTATATATATGTAAAATGTATGAACTTACCAATAATGAGATACTTTTAAACATGAAGAGGGTATCCCAGTGGTGTGAACATAACTCACTACTGTTCTGTGATGCCATGAGCATTAAGCAAGCATACTTCTAGTTTGCATAATTAATGTAGAAGTTAGGCAATTGCTTGAGGTTTTGACTGCAGTACTTCAAGGTGTCACTCCGGATATTCTTGAGGATGAGGAGCCTAGTCAGTCATTCTTCGTGGTGTAAGAGTTTCCTTTCAAAAGAATTTAAAATAGAAGTAAATATTCAATTTATTGAATTTGTGAACAGTGTCTTATTTGACTCATCCAATGCTTTTAGCTTCAACATAGGTAATCACAAGAAGGTTTTTATTTTAATATTTTGATTATCAAATCACTTTTCAGCATTTGCAACAATAGTTTGTATTTAATTTAGTGCATGTTAATCCTGAACTTTCTGTTAATTAAAACAGGCAATTTCATGATGCAAAGGAAAGATATAAGGCTGCAAACAGTAAAGTAAAGAATTTAAAGAATTTTACTAGGCTGCTGGAAGAAATAATGACACAGAGATTCAAAATATATCGGCAATTCTTAAGGTGAGTTAATTTTACTGTTGTTTCTGGTTTCAGATAAACTAGTTTGTAGATATAAGTATGTGCCCATATTCCAGGGTGAACATTATAGAGCAGACCTGTAAGAACGAGCTATCTTTAAGGTGTTATTCAAAGCAATCTTTCTAACCTCATCTTGCTCCCAGATTCAGTACTATTGTGCCTGGCAGTTCAGAGGCAGCCTGACGGACAGCTGGGAAAATGGTGTGATCAGTGGAGGCTGTATTTTTGCTTCACATCAAAGGCCTCAGTTGTGCTTACTTAAGCCTAGGCAGTTCTCTTTCAGTGCTGGCTTTGGTCAGTAAAGTATCAGCAACGTGCTAGCACTGAAATAATCTGGATTTTCACTCGTTTTCATCGAGTATAGTTAGTGGTGCCGTGCTTACAGTATCACAGAATTGTAGAGGTTGGAAAGGGACCTTTGGAGATTATCTAGTCCAACCCCCCTGCCAAAGCAGGGTCACCCAGAGCAGACTGGACAGGAACGCATCCAGGTGAGTTTTGAGTATCTCCAGAGAAGGAGACTCCACAACCTCTCTGGGCAGCCTGTTCCAGTACTCTGGCACCCTCAAAATAAAGAAGTTTTTCCTGGATGGAAGTTCCCAGATGGAACTTCCTGTGTTCTAGATTGTGCCCATTGCCCCGTCACTGGGCACCACTGAAGAGAATTTGGCCCCATCCTCTTGACGCCTGCACCTGAGATATTTATAAACATTGATGAGATCCCCTCTCAGTCGTCTCTTCTGCAGGCTAAACAGACCCAAGTCTCTCAGCTTTTCCTCATAAGAGAGGTGCTCCATTCCCTTGATCATCTTTGTAGCGCTTTGCTGTACCCTCTCCAGCAGTTCCCTGTCCTTCTTGAACTGGGGAGCCCAAAACTGGACACAGTGCTCCAGATGCAGCCTCACCAGGGCAGAGCAGAGGAAGAGGATGACCTCCCTCGACCTGCTGGCCACACTGTTTTTAATGCACCCCAGGAGACCACTGGCCTTCTTGGCCACAAGTGTACCTTACTTCCTCATGGTCAACTCCCAGGTACTCCTCACATAATTTCATTGTGGGCCAAACACTTCTGGTGCTGTAAAAGTGTCAAGATCTTGTTCAGATTCTGCAATTGGACAGCTGCTTCTGGCATGGACCGTCTATACGGGGACACTCTGGGAGTGTATCCCTTCTTTCTATTCTACACCTAGGAATGAAGCTTTTGTGGTGATCTCCCTTCAAAGGGACTGATGGTCTGCTTTCCAGTGCAGCCCTTTGTCATTTATCATTCTCTTCAGAAGAAATTGCGGGATATCTGTGTTGGCTTTGATTTTTGTACTTTTTGACCTGGGATTTGGAGGCAGTGCCGGGATGATCCTGATAGATGGTAATGATCCGGAGAATCCCAACTTTTGCAGGTGGAAGTCTAGAAATGGTAGTGGATAAGATTTAACCTGCAGAATCTGATGCTTGCCTTTTGGGGCCCATATATGTCAAAATAGATCTTGTTCCTAGAGCCCAAACTTTAGTATAAATCCCACTCTTAAGGTGTGTTAAAGAACCATAGTTCTTTCTTGAATGAGCTGTGATGTATTGTCTATTGGGGAATTATATGCTAGAACTGGGTGGGAAGAAGGCATGTGGAATTAATATCCTGGGGTCTAGCAGAGTCCAGGTAAATTCTGTACTATCCTAACTATGCAGTCCGAATACTGGATAGGAAAGCAGTGGAATTTTGCCATTTTCTGTTGAAGTTGTGGAAGAAGGGAATAAAAAGCTTCTTGTCAATTGAAACAGACTTCTGGAAAACACAAAGCTTGTACTTTTGGATTTCTTACCTTGTTACTTTGTGTCAGTGACTCTCTCCATTATAACCAGTATCAAAAGTCACCTGTTCCAGAGCCTAATTGATTTGACAAAATGTTATTAATGAAGCAGCATTTACTATTTAAGATTATGTTGAACTATTGATAAAAATCTGCTGTAACTTTTCAGTGTATTTTAAAACTTAGTGATCTAATGTTTGTTTGATTTAATTGATTTAAGGCTTCTTTCTTTACGATGCAAACTCTACTTTGACAATTTGCTACGGATTCGAGCTTGCTCTGGAAAAATAATTTTTGATCACAAGAATGAGACACTGTCAATAACAGTAAGTTATTTTGTATTACTTTATCATATTATGTAATGAAAATATTATTATTTTTAATATCAGCTGCTAGAACATGCATTACAAAGGATAGAATGAGTTGTTCTCCCCTCTCCAGAAAGTGATATGCTAAATTGTAGGACATTGAAAACAAGTAAGAACAAAAAAATGTATCACGATCTCATGAGCAGGTTGCTAGATTACATGGAATAAATTTGGACTGTCATCTTCTCTGAGAGTAAGAGTTCATCAGCCAGTCATCCCAGTCAGTCTTTCAAAAATACTTATTCATATATTTCATGGATAGGAAGTTTGCCTTTATTTCTGTGATTGTATAATGGCTCCAGTTGTTATTAAAACAACTTCTAATGGCTGAAAGCTTCAATAGTATGTTTTTTTCTGTGTGTCTTTTAACATACCTCCCCAAAAGTTTGTTGTGGGGGCATTTACTTTTTTTTTTTCCTTGTGGGAGACTTCAGTTTTAAGAATTGAGGGGAAAAGTGTGTAGTGACAACACAAATACGTGCTGAAGCAGTCCTAGTTAAACAAGTGAAGGATGTGTATCTGAGAAACTAACTCAAGCTCTGTCCATAAAATGTCAAGTCATTACCTGGCTTTATCAGAATACTTTTTTTTTTTAATGGCTGATGGTTCATGTTTCTTATGCAAGAGATCTATATTTGGTCAAAGAAGGTATAATAATAATTATTTTCCTGCTTAGCTTGTTAAAGGTAACACGATTAACAGGACAAGAAAATGCTTAAGTTGAATCTTAAAAGGAGATTGCCACAAGGTGTCGTCATAATCAATGAAACCAAAAAACTGTTCACAATGTTTCATGTATTCCAGTGAAGAAACTGTTCCTCCTTTAAACTCCTGCTGTAAATTACCTGCTTTTCTATTGTAGCTGGTAACCACTGGATTTTACTGTAATATAACTACACTGGTTGATATTTATTAAGTGTGGTTTAATAGCTATTAAAAATAGAGAATTGAATAAGAAAGCACTGGCAGAGTCGTTCAGTCTGTTCAATGTATTTTACTGCGGTGGAGATAGTTGCAGCGATCCTAGAAATGTGTTAGAAAATGGTTAGGAGCCGTCCCCTTCCAGAATGGCAGTGGCAGTGAAGTGCATAAAATTGTTCTCAAGTGACCTCTGTATGTTCATGTATAATTGTGTTTGCCCTTAAAATTGAGACTCTGTTAGTAAGTCTTTATTTCAGGTATAAAAATTGCTCTGATATTTTTATTTCAAGGTTCAGCCTCGAGAGGAAGATAGAGCTGCCCTTAATGATGTGAGATCCTTATCAGGAGGTGAACGTTCCTTCTCAACAGTTTGTTTCATTCTCTCTCTCTGGTCCATTACCGAATCTCCTTTCAGATGCTTGGATGAATTTGATGTCTACATGGTATAAACTTAAACTTACATTTGCTATTCTGATTTGTATAAATTACTAAAATAGTTGAGTTTGTATTTAGTTAGATTTTTAAAACACTATACTTACCTCTAAATGAGAAATAAAAAACCCCAAAACCAAAACCCCAACCCAAAACTTGGTAGGGATCTTTGTTCACTTTGCTTAATGTCTTTTGAAGCTTATTCTGAAGTTGGTACCCAGAGCTATGAGCATCTCTGTTACTTCACATTCTTAAACCGTATTTTAGTGCAAAAATCATAAAATACAACTTTTTATTAGTTCCCCAAGCTGTTGTTACTGTGTTTGTCTCTGCATGTGGCTGTGACAGTTCTGGGTTTTGCATGTGCTTTGGCTTCTACCAGTTTGAAGGTCACTGGGTTTGTTTTTTTCAGAGCAAGTGTAGCAGTTGAGGTCAGTTGCTCCTCAGAAACTTATTTTATACTTCACCAGTAGGATCTTTCCAAGATGCTGAAATGGAGAATAACGAACAGTAAATACTAATGTCAGCAAAAACAGATAAACCTGATCTTTGTATACGGCTTCCCTGGTTAGGCAATTAACCAACTTTTAAAATATATTTTTATTTCCTCCTTATTAATACACAGTGTAGTATGGTTTGAGAAAAGAATTGATTTTGTGAGACAGAGTTGATTATTTCATTTTGCCTTAAGTATCCCTCACCCATCAGTGATTTTCTGGAAATCACAGACCTAGAAGGGAAAAAAAATATAATACTTTGTATATAAAGAATTTCCAAAAGGAAACTATGCATCTAAGGTGACCAAAAAGTGATTATTTTTTTTGTCAGCTGACTTCCAAAGCTTAGGTCCTCTCTTACAAGTTAATTGTGCCAAAATTTATCCATTCGCCCAGAAAAGGGTGGGTACTCAGAACCATAGGCTATGCAGAGAACTTCCATGTTGTCTATTCCATACATAATTCAACACAATTTGTCTTTCCACTGCTGCGCCAGTAATTGCAACCTTACTGTCTCCATGTTCTGTTGTTACTTTTGGTGTTATCCTGGAGACGCACCACAAGAGGCCTCCATCAGCTTATTTGCAAGGAAGATACCTAGTTTCATGTCTAAGGAAGTATAGAAACAGAGCTTTGTGTAACCCATGCTAATAATAGCTTTCCATTGCATATCTCTATCAGTAAGCCTAATGCATAAGGTTGTGTTCAAAATAGTAATAATAATAATAAAAATAATCATAATAATAAAACCAAGCTATAATCTCTTAGGTTTCATGCAACCCTTAAATCCTTTCCGGTAATTTTGAGACAGGATTTTATAGGAAACATTATTCTACTAAAATGCAGTTCATCTCAGCGTATCAATAAAGCAAGAAGTACTACATGTATCAAAACTGATAGAAAAACATTGTGAGTGGGAGCGTGTGATTGTTCCCATAGAAGCTTTCTATTGTGTGCAGAGTTTAAGAATTTCCAAGACTGTAATTTGTAGCTTTCAGAATTTAACCCTGATATTTCTCCAGCTAATTTTTACTAGACTTTTCTTTAGCTAAGCTTTATGTGAATTAATTCTGATAGTTTTTTATATTAATATAGTTTCTAGTTAATTTATTCTTAAGCACATGTCCTAATTTGTGCAATGATAGGCTGGTGAAGATCATGGTCAGTATTGCTACCTGATAAATCTTTTGTCTTTAGGACATGGTTAACAGAAGAATTGCAATGGATATGATTCTTAAGGTGGCTGATTCTCAGCGTCATCGACAGTTCATTTTGCTCACCCCGCAACACATGAGGTAATACTATTGTGTTGTATTTCCTGGTAAAGAATTACAAGGAAGTTCCACTGCAAGGAGTATAACTTGAAAACAGTAAATATAAGGAGAAAGACATTTTGCTGTTTGTAGCAGTAGAACATCAAGCAGTTCGTTACTGATGGTTCTGGGAATTCAATAGGCTTTTCACTCTTCCTTATGTAATGTCTCTTAATATGTTCAGTGGGGCTTGAATCTGTTCCGCTTAAGATAAACTGGTTTTTGAAATGTTTTATTGTGTAAAGTAGGCTCCTGGTACCTCTTAGCTCTGCATCTTCCTCTCCCCTCACAAAATTAACAGAAGACTTAGGATTTTTTCCTATTTATACTATAGTACTTTCAAGATGTTTGTCATTTGAGTTGATTTTTTTTTTTAACATCACCAATCTAGAAACTGATAACTTACTCCTTTTTTTTTTGATCTAGTAGACTAAAATTCTTTAACAAGCTCCATATAAATGCCTGGCAAAGCCATGCCCAGCTTAAGGGCACAGTCACTGTCTAACCTTATGCAGCCAACTCTTCTCTCTATTAGCGAAATGTAATCAGTGAAGACTGTGGAGGATGATTAAGCAGTCTTCAAAATGAAGTTGATTTACTTCTAATTGTCTTCCCTTACTAAAATCTACAAAAAAGTGGAGTAATGGTATTCTGTTGTTATTTGTGGAAAAGCTTTGTGGGGAATTTCTACAACTGTATTCAGTGAACATATTGGAATTTCCTATGTGGTTACTGTTTAAAAGTTTAATTCCAGTGCACCTTGGTTTTATTATATTTTTTTACATGTTGCATGTTCAGCAAATGTTTAACGTAACAAAAGTAGGGAGACACCTTCAGGAAAAAGACATTTAGGATACTTGGTGGAGAAGCCTATCTAAATGTGCGGTTAGTAACTTTGCTTGTTCTTAGTATGATGTAAGTGATTACACAAGTATAAAGTGTGTGTCACTTCAGGATCTGATCTGTAAGGCAAATATGAATTGTATTCAATCATTGTTTCATTTGGGGTTTTTATAACTAAGGTAGTCTGAATTAGAAATCACTGAAATCGGTCATTGTCTTTACCTCAAGCTTTTACTGAAGTCTGACTCTAATATCAGTTCAGTGAAGCCAGAACTTCCCCCCATGCTACTGTTCTTTTAAACCTGATAAAGAAAAGGTGTGGAGTTATTTTAAGGAAAATATGTAATAGGAAGAATCAAATAGAAATCCTAAAATTTGTGGAGAAGAAACACTGTTTAAATGATGCGTACTTTATTTTTAGTTCTTTGCCTACGAGTTCCCGTATTCGAATCCTCCGAATGCAAGACCCCGAAAGAGGCCAAAGGACATTGGATTTCCAAAAAAGGAATGACAAAGAGGAGGATCAATGAGTATCTGTGTGTATGAATATGTCCTAATGTTGAGGATAAATGTGTAACGATGTGTGTAAAGTTATTCCTTCCTGCTGTAGTAAGAGGACCTTTTGTTAGATACTTTCAGGAAAAGAAGATGTTTTATAAATTATTTTATTTTTAAGAATTACTATGTGTGTACAGACCAAGAATAAGCACAGTGTTGACAATGAAAAAATCCTGAATGTTCAGTTGATAATTTTTACTACCAAGTAATAGAATTTTTTATCAATTGTTCTGTTTTTTCTTCTGGAAAAGGTGAAATATATTTTGAATAATTATGGAATACTATTTTAATAAACAGTGAGAACCAATACCTGTGGTAATTTTTTAGTGTCTCTACACGCTTAAAATTAGAATTAAGTTAAAAATGTTGGTTTCTTCCTAGCTCTGCTTGATTTCTTAAACGTGTGCTAATTAGCTAATTAATACATGCAGTAAAAGATGTGTTTCATTTTTTTCCAGTGGAACCACAGCAGCTGAACATAAGAAAGTATTAGTACTTATAGTGCATACTTTCATAATTGGAGAAGAGGAGAATTTATTTGCAGTATATTCTCTGGGCAGGAAAAAAGGGCTTTTATTTCTTCCTAAAGAGTTTATAGAGCAGAGTTTACGCTTCTTTGGACACGAGCTTATAGAGCCTAGGAAATTATGGCTTCAGAAACTTAGATTTTTAATTCTAATAAACTAAGTTTTTGCACAGTCTGAGTTTGCAGGGATAGACTAAGTCTGTAGATATTAATTCTACTGCAGTAAACTAAAGTGACAGAAGTTCTTCCAATATAGAGGAATGAAGTAAAATAAGAATTTTGGGAAATAATACAGTAACATTTCTACAGCATTGTAAGCCTGCTTTTTGTTGGGTGTCCCCCCCTTCTCGTCCCCTCCAGCCCTCTCCTGGGACTAGATTAGAGCAGTAAAAATGAATTTGCTCTATTAAAATAATACAAGCCTTTACTGGGGATAAGAGGGAGAAAGATGAGCCAGATTTTTCAAACTGCCCCAAATTAACTTTTTTTTTTTTCTCTTCTGTTGTCCTTTTTCCAGGAACTTGAAATTGTTGGGAGCTCTTTAAAAACAGACACTACTTAGAGTTCAGCCACTAGACATACTTCTTCTTTTTTCTTTTTTTTTAGGTTTTTTTTTTTTTTTTTTTACGTTATGGGGATACAAAAGGCATTGAGACTATTCAGAGGACAGCTCTGCAGTCTCTACAGTTATTTACCAAATAGCAATTCCTCAATAAAACCTCATTGCAGTGTAAGTTTTACCTCGAGTTTGTAGCTGGTTTTGCTTTTAGCCACCACACAGTATGTTGTGTCCTTTGACATTGTTCAGTCTTTACACAAGCGTCTATTTAAGTTGTAGGTATGTCCATGGTATGGAAGTTAGGGATGAATTGAAGGAGATAGATACCCTGAGAAAGCGAACAGCATTTGGACTGTAGGGATTAAGTGTCGTGATCTTTTGAAGGCCCCACATGTTTGACTGTGAAAGCCCAGGGTCTGGGCCAACAGCCACAGAGCAGCTTTGAGGGGTCACTGATAAAACAGGGCCAGGCTGTTCATTGAAGCATGTGGCAGGAGGGACAGAGCAGCCATGAATTGAGGCAGGGAGGTTCTGGCTGGATAAACCAAGGGGATGACGCTTTGTATCTTCATCGCTCCTGATGGACATACAAGGCATTTGAGCGTGTTGTCCTGATGGGCTGTAGAATCTCCATCCTCAGAGACTTTCCGGGTCTGAATAGACTGCTGCACCTCCTTCAAGCAGGATGAGAGGCCTCTGGAGGTCTCTACCAAACTAAGCAATTCCATAATCCTGTGATTTGATGAGATACGTATTAAAGATACTTACAACTTGTTTAGGATTATGTGAAAATACTGGAGGAGGGGTGGAAAGCCACACAAAGTGCATACTTGGCAAAACTTGCCTGGAACCCAGTTTGTTTGAACTGGGAGGCCTCTATCCTATTACAGGATGATGAACCACATTCAGTTTGCCTCAATTTTAGGATGAAACTAGAATGTTTCAGACTTTTACAGTATGAATTGATAGAGTGGCAGAGCATTACTTCCTCCTGATTTTCTTCAGCATCCAAAAAAGTAAAGCAGGAGTGCAGAGGCAGAAATCAGGATTTCTCTTCATTAGTACTTCTATAATGAGCTGTGTGGAGAAAATTGCTTCGTGAACATTCTGGCATTCCTACTGAGCTAACGCTGCAGCTTTCTCCCAAGTTTTCTTTAGACTTTTACTTGAAATACAGGAGCAGTTGCAACAATTCTGGTCTTTGGTTCAAATCAATATCTTGTATTTATTCTAATCTACCACTGTACATGACGAAACATGTGCCTGACTGTATGCTGTGAGCAGCTGTTTTCATGGTAGAAGATTAGTTTTGAATAAACAGTTACCAAAGCACTTGCTCAAATGCATTTATTTTTGCAGTGATCCTGTTAAGGTCTCAAAACTCTCTTATTCTTGATAGTTTAAGCACAGAGTTTACCACAGCAGCTCCCTAGAGAGAGAACTGCTGTCCTGCTGTTACGTTTTGTTTTTGCACTGTTGGCCATTTTGGATGGCGACGTGTTGCCTAATGCTGCATTAAAGAAAATGGAGCCTGTCCAGCTGCAAAAATGGAAGGTACTGGTAAATGTACATTGAGATACTGCATCTCTAATAAAGTGTCTGTAAACCCCTTCCCAGAAACATTCATCAGCCTCTCTCTACAACTACTAATTTAAGCCTAAGTGGAAAAAAAGGGGCATCTCATTCTTGGAAGTAGGTAACATTTTTTCAGAATGTGGGTTTAATTTTTAAGTTGCAGCCAAACGTACAAAGTGTGCCACTCTCTGATTTGCTAAGATTACCTGTGTAGTCCAAGGAAAATTCTGGTATTAAAAATGTAGTTGAAATTTCTGCCTTTCGCTGTTTGCTTGGAATATTTAAGAAGAAACTTAAATATGAGAGGATGGCTGTGGTTGTGTCAACAATTGATTCCGTGTTTCCCCCTTCCCCCATGTTTGTCAGCAAAATATGTAAAACTTTTTTGGGGGTTCTTTTCTTCCATTTTAGGATGAGCTTCATTAAAAATTTGAAAATACAGAGAATGTATTGGTTTGTGTCACATTTTATTGTCTGATTTTTAGCTATTTTGCGTACTGTCTCATTTCTTCATAAGGCAAAGAAGAAATACCAAACATGCAATTGTAAGATGTTCAAACATATATGTTTTGTAAATCCTGTAAGCAACCCACTGTTTAAAGCAACTGGGATATGTGGTGTAAGGAAGGATTTTAATCTGCAATTTCTGCAGCCTGCGTGTTCTTGCTGCGTTCCTAGGGCTGCGCAGGCTTGTACTTGCAACAGGCTCAATTGATGCCCACAGAACTGAGGAAGGTGGTTCTCTTCACGGCTCCTTCACGCTTGATTTATTAGTAACGGTTTTTGACAACCTGTCTGTTTAATATAAACCTGGGGTAGTTTAGTGTCATATGGTAAGAGGAAAGACTTAAGGAGGGAAAAACATGCCAAGGCTGGGTTTAGACCAAGCAAATAAACCATATTTGACTCCCAGCTGGCATCATCAAAAGCTGTGCAAGCTCAGCTCTGCAGAACACAGGTAAATCGGATAAACGGCCACTCTGTTGGTAAAAACAAGAACTGCAACTTCTGGTTTCGTATCGTACGACTCTGAGTGAGTGTAAAGTTTTCTTCGTGCTTTCGTAATGAAATATATATTTCCCAGTAGTACAGTGATGGGTAATTAAAAAGATTGAGCTTTTTTTTTGCTTTTCCCTATTACCGTGCTGAAGACATGAAAAAAAGAATTAGGGGAAAAGGTCAAATGTTATAAATTTATTTTGGGACATATATATTGCAACCTCTGTGGAAGCTTTTGAAAATTCAGGCAAAGATCAATACACTTCCAATAAAACCTTTAAACTTCCAATAAAACAATATTTTAAACATTATATATATATTTATATATACTTTTAATTAAAGGGATCATTTTAGCAGGATTATTTTTTTTTATACTGCATTCCTCTGACATAGCTCTTTCCGGATTGAAGGGATGCAAATGAGGTAAGAATTAAGGCAAACCTAAAAGGCATGCAAATGAAGTACATTTATATCCACTGACAATACAAGCACGTGTGCGGAGCAGACGTAAGAGCAGAGGAACTCTTCCCCTCCGTCTGCCCGGTACTACCTTACAGCAGAATGGTGACATGGTTTATAATAAACAGTTAACATTACCATGGGGATTCAGTGTCACTAACATTACTCAGTCTAGGAGACACAGAGCTAGCATCAGGAAAACATGAACAATAAATAATATAATTCACGGCAGCACAGGTCTGCTGCACAGGCTCCAGAGGAAGAGGGCTGTTATGAAATGACATTGCACACATCACGTTGTGGCAGTTTATTTTTATAATATATACTTTTAAAATTCTTCAGCAAATGACATTCTCATGCACACAAGTGTTTCAAACACAAGAAGCAAGTCCATTTATAGGTAGTCCAAGCAAATTTTTGTGTGTGTGGAAATAGCTGCAAACTGAATGGAACATTAAACTTCTGTGCAGTCTATGACGTGTTGTACACCAGCTCATTTCTGAATGTCACACTGCAGGAGTAATACGATGGAAGGATCACTCTTTGCAGCTTCTTTGAATTCATCCAATGTGATCTGGTCGTCTTTGTTCTTATCCATCTTACTGAAGATCTTGTCTACCCGTTGCTCAGGTGTCAGACCATCCTCATTCATCTTCATCATTATCACAGTGCCCACCATTTTGTAGATGGCCTTTGGAAAGAAACCAAATAGAGAATTCAACAAATGAATTAATCTGAATTTTTGATGTGATCAAAATCTGGAAAGATTTTCCAACAATAGAATGATTGCCATCTTCCATAAAGATTTGGTTTTTTCCTTAGAATCAAATGTTGATGTACTTAAAACAAGGAAGAATGTTTTGCTATCTTTAGATGTAGGATTTATTTTGGGGGTCACATTTTGCATCCTGGAATGAGTTTCCTTGCCGTTCTGTTTCACACTGCAAAAATGCTGTAACCTGTTCTCTGGATCAACTGTTTATTTGGCTTTTAGTCACTCCCTTGAAACATTTCACATAAATTCTGAATAATCAGTTTTAGCAGTCATCACCTTTTAATAGCTTTCTGTGGGTACATGTGAGCAAAATCTGGTATTAACTGCTGCAGCGCGTAGATGGCAGATGACGAGGGAGGCAAACTTTATCCTTCCTGTTAGAGCTGTGGTCATCTTAAAGCTCATCTGTGAGAGCTCACTTAAAATAGCGTGTTGTTATCCCTGTAAATTTCTGTAATATAAAGTTAAACCCCAGTGAGGCTTCAGCTACTTGAGCTACAAACCAGTAATTTCATGGGTGTCAAGTGATTTTGAGATGGGCTTTGTAAATCCTTTGCTCTGCTGTTCTTATGGTTTCATCAGAAAAAAAAAAATTACCTCTAGATACTGAAAAGCTCACATGCACTTATGTGCCCCCACCATTCTCAGAGAGTACATCTGTTACTTAGGTGTGAGTTGGGACAGGATGAATATATGCAATGTGTTGAGACCCCAACACAAGAAGGACATTGACGTGCTGGAGCGAGTCCAGTGGAGGCCCACAAAGATGATGAGAGGGCTGGAGCACCTCTCCTATGAAGACAGGCCGAGAGAGTTGGGGTTGTGCAGCCTGGAGAAGGCTCCGGGGGGACCTTATAAGAGCCTTCCAGTACCCGTAGGGGGCCTACAGGAGAGCTGGGGAGGGACTCTTTATCAGGGAGTGGAGCCATGGGATAAGGGGTAACGGTTTTAAACAGAAAGAGGGAATATTTAGAGTAGATGGTAGAAGAAATTCTTTACTGTGAGGGTGGTGAGGCACTGGAGCAGGTTGCCCAGAGAAGCTGTGGATGCCCCATCCCTGGAAGTATTCAAGGCCAGGCTGCATGGGGCTTTGAGCAACCTGGGCTGATGGGAGGTGTCTTTAAGGTCCCTTCCAACCCAAACCATTCTATGATTCTATGAATGTAAGTTTTAATGATACAGTATGGCCCCTTGTTTCTTAAAATCTAAAGGGTATGTGAACAAGTAATCAGATTTTACTAGTGCTCAGACGTGTTATTTTTCAGTGTCATTTGATCTCACCTCTATAATTTCCAGCATTTCCACTCTTGTAATTTTACCATCACCATCCAGGTCGTACATGTTGAAGGCCCAGTTCAGCTTTTGCTCAAAGCTGCCTCGTGAGGTGATGGAGAGTGCACAAATGAACTCTCTGAAGTCGATGGTCCCATCTCCATTTTTATCAAAGGTTCGGAAGGCGTGCTGGGCAAACTTTGAAGCATCTCCATACGGAAAGAACTGCAAAATAGAATAATAAATACAAGTGTGGGCAACGCAAGGAAGCAAGCAAGGTTCCTGCCTGCAAAATACTGAAGTGAGGCATTTATGAAGAGTTGCTGGTGGGCTTTGTGTAAAACTGAAGACACGCAATGTAAGCTTCCGTAACAGTTACAGTGTAAGACTATTAAACCCTTATTTCTCCAAAAATCTCTTAGCTTACCGCAAACTATATTACAAATATATTTAATGTTAATTTAAAGCTAAATCAACTAGATGAACCTTTACAAGAAGTTGGATGCAAATGGGAGATGGAATGTATTATCGTCTGACTATGAAATACAGAAACCGAGGTGCATTTTAGCAGTACTTTTTCTGCCTGGGAATAACCAGCCCCTGGCATGTTCCAACCAGGTGGATGTGTGGGCTTGTTGTTACGTAACTTCCTTTATTTAAAAAAAAAAAAATCCACAGAGAGCACAAAACCCTAGGAACATACGTTCTCTTCTGACAACCAACAGAATAACAGGACATAAGATGAGAACTGAGATTCAGTTAAACAATACAGGGTGACGCTCTTCATGTTTAATATCCATTATCAGGGAACACCGCAACTGGCCGTAGCTTAACAAAGTATTTTAAATGACCCTAACCTGTAAGTTTTCAGCTGATTTTTTTCTTTCCCCACTCAGGAAATGTGATTTAAGACACTGGAGATGGTAGTTGTTCTTTCCGTGGCCCAGACTCAAGAAAACATTCCTCTTTACCTCGGTGCAGAAGTCCCATTGCAGTGAAGGGACGGACAGTATGCAAATAACAATTGTTTCCATATTCCCTGCCCAGTTCCATGGAGGTTTTTGTGCTCCTAAAACATAAATGTCCATTACTCCCAAACTGAGAGCCATCTCCTTTTCTGCTTTTTAAAATGCCAATTCTTAGTAGCTACTGCTTTTAATATTGTAAGTTTGAAGCAAAGACTGGTGGCAGCTGAGGAAGTGGGTCTGCATTTTGCAATTTTCCACTTCCCCGCTCAGAGCTTTCACTGAAGGCTGGTGGTTGCTGTGAAAACTCTTGAACAATATACTCAGATTTTACAGAGGATCTTGGGGATCTCACACCACATACAGAAATGGGCGCTACTAATCGACTGACTAAATACAGATGTCAAACATGGCAAGCCTTTGCTGCTTTTCCTTTGAGGAGGCCAAATGACCATGTGGATATTGCGTCTTGCCCTAAAAAATAAACAACAACATGCATAGCCTTCTGCTTGCAACAAATTTGTGGCCATGTGGAGCCCCTGCTGCATTGCCTGCCAAAGGGATCCTAACCTGAAAGTCTCTTTTAAACTTACTGTTTTCTCTGATACCAACTTCTCAGACACAATTCTGGATAATCTTTGCATTGCTGTGAGGTAGGATTGCTATACAATCTCTGGCTCAGTTGCATTATAGTCAATGCAAAATCTTCCTTATCTTTTGTCCGCTTCCATCCATTCAGAATATTGCCCTGTTGTCATCTGCCCCCAAAGGGGTGCAAAACACTGGATTATCCCAGAAAAGGTATCAAATACGCCTCTCTCACTTCCCAAGTGTCTTTATGGGAAGATATTTAAACATGGTGTGGAGGCATCAAGAGAGAGTGATGCTGTACCCATTCCAGTGGCATTTTGTCCAGGTTAACATTGTTGTTAAAGTTGTGATTTTCTCATTTGACTTAGGAGGGCTCAGCATCCAGCTGCTGCTTCTGCGCCCCTTCTCCAACAGCTGACAGAGGTGTTTGGTATCGTCTCGCCCTGAGAAAGTAACGCCTGTACCTGAACTCAGCCAAGCCCCTGTTTCCACTTTATCATCCAAACTGATGGAGCTGTAAATATCTTAAGATACTATCGCAGCTCTTTTCTATATTTCTTGGTTTTTGACCTTTAAAAAATTTTTGATGCTGGTATGGTAAGTGTGATTGAGCTTATAAACACATATAAAAGTGTATGGATTCTCTGACACCACTGAGGACTGATGTGACTGCAGCTACCAGACCTTGCTGAATTGCTTTTCTAGAGCAAACTTCGACCTTTTCTCAAAGCAAACAGAGATACCTCCCTGGGGTGGCTCTTTGGGCTCACAAGTCTAGGTTTGGCTGTGTCAGAACAAAATTATGTGAATGTTACCCAAAACCCGAATATTATTTGCAGGTTATTGAAAATCCTGCTCATTGCTTTTTCTTCTTCATGATCTACCTTTTCTTCAACTTCTGTATCAACTGCAAATGTCAACGTAGGTGATATTTAATTCTAGATATGTGTGTGTGTATAGATAGATACATGTACACACACTGCAGGTCACTGGTAGGAAGCTAAGAAGTGGCTCGTGTTCCCCATAGCTCCACTGGGACTCCACTGCTCCTCTGTATATTTCTTGGAAGTCTGCTGGCTGTTCAAAGCCAAAAAGAAAATTAGAATAATCTCTTGCTTTTTAAATCACTCTGAGGGTGGTGAGACACTGGAACAGGTTACACAGGGAAGCTGTGGATGCCCCATCCCTGGATGTTCCAGGCCAGGCTGGATGGGGCTTTGGGCAACCTTGTCTGGTGGGAGGTGTCCCTGCCCATGGATTAAGACTACATCGTCTTTAAGGTCCGTTCCAATCCAAACTATTCTATGATTCTATGAAATCTGTACTGATCACTGTCCTATGATATATAGGTCATAAAACAAAATACTTCAAAATTTTACAGCCTTACAAGCATTTTGTTTAAGAGCTGACTATTGCTGATGATGTGGCCCCATCAGTATCTTTGTGACTGTCACTCCACAGTCCCTGTAACAGAAAGGCAAGTAGCTTGAGGGAAACAGTATCACCCTTTTCACTGTCCAGAGAACCAAAACACATTCAGGTGCTATTCTCCTGCGATCCAGACTGAGAAATGATACAAATGTACTTCCTGGAGGAAACAAAGAACTTAAAATACAAGGAAGAACCTCACCTACAAAAATGGCTACTTGGCAGCACACACCCAGAAATACAAAAGACCCCAAGAACAAAGAGGGGGATTAGGAAGCATCAGTGGCTGGAAATGCCAAAGACCATTTCCAAATTATTCTTGGGGAAAAATTAATGTATCACTCAGTCCCCCATTAGAGGAGCATCAGCAAGCTGCGCCCACCTCTTGTCCAGTCATACCATTAACCTCCTGTAGCTGGGAGAAAATCATCTTCTGATTTTCTCATCACAGACAGGACAAGAAGTTTTTCTTTTCTGAGGCGAGGAAGGTGGTGGCACTGCTCAGAGCCAGGCCTTGGCATTTGCAGCCTAGTAAGCTGAACAAATGGAATTCAGGACTTTTTTTTTTGTTTGTCTTGGAGATTTTTTGTGTGTGTGTCTCTGTGTTCCTCCCTCTAGGGAGCAAATGCAGTAAAAGGTCCTTTAGGGACTGAAGGCACTCTTCTCCAGTCTGTACCTGCTGGTTTGTATTATTTTTAGCTCAGAACAACTGAAAAACATTGTCAAAACTTGTTTGAAAACCTACTTGAAGACTTCCATTGGCCTGTTTTGAAATTATTCATAAATAAGAAATGGCGTAAAAGAAAACCGAAAGAATTAAAGAGCAAAAAAAGCTACCTCTCTTGAAACATTGTTTGGCTATTAAAATACAGTGAGGCCTTAGCAAGATGTAAAGGCCTTTTTTTCCCAAAGCCACAGATTGTTAACTACTCTAAGACTAGTCTGAGCCAAGTGCAATGGGAGACAGGGATTGCTGGAAGGCAAACACCCATTTTTGGCAAGAGGGATATGAGGGTGTTTTAGTCTGCCTCATATGGCACGCTGGCACGAGCTCAGTGAATGCCTCAAAAACAAGTGAAGAAACACAACTGAGATTTTCAGTGGCTATAGCCACTGGGAAAATCAGTGGGTTCTTCAGCCTCCTCTGCAAACCCTTGTCCAGGCGATCAACCTAGATATGAAAGCAACTATTTCCCTTCTGCTGCAATGTTGCTACTGAAAAATGCACTCTACACACCAGCATTGTCTCCTGCTTTACCTTTTTCATCCAAAAATCAAGATAAACTATACCTGCCTGGGCTTTTTATGGCAGTTAGTTCCACGGGTGATCAAACACTGGTCATTCCCGTGTTTCCTTTCCTTTTTTTTGCCCAGGGAAGTTGTGGATGCCTCATCCCTGGAAGTGTTCTAGACCAGGCTGGCTGAAGCTTTGAGCAACCTGGTCTAGCAGGTGTCCCTGCCCATGGCAGGAGGGTTGGAACAAGCTGATCTTGAAGGTCCCTTCCAACTCTAACCATTCTATGATCCTGCTTCTCTAGTCTCATCTCTTGCTTGGCCTGTGAATTTTCTGACCAGTTAGATCAATATGCTGGTGTGTGAAGAATGTGTTATCTCTACAGACAACTACCACTTAAGAAAGGAAAAAGGAAGAGGAAAAAAAAAATCCCTCTTATTCTGCTCCTCAAATTTTAGAGGAGATGATTGTCTTGCAGATTCTTATGTCCCAGAGTGTTTCTGGACACCTTTATGGTATATGGGGGGCTTTCAAAGGGTCCTGGAATAAGAGCCTCTAGCAAATAGCATCTACAAATAGCGCGTAACTTAAGTCTTGGGAAAACTGATCAAATACCTAGAAATATTTATCTGCTTGGCTGCAAATACTTTAGCGTCTTGTAATGCTGTTCACAGACATCTCTGTGACCAACTCTATTCAGTTCATCTTTGGGAGGAAGTTACTGAAAAATCATAAAGCATATGCTAAAGCATATGGCTAAAGCTTTAGCATATGGCTAAAACACAAAGGAAAAACAAAACCAAAAGCAATACATTTCCCCAAATTCCCCAGTGATGGGGAGGTGCAAAAAAGAAGGGTCTCTCCTTCAATGGTAGGGTGGGCTGGAGCAAATCAACAGACTCGCCTGAACGGTGCTTTGCTTTTCATGTGATGTTTTATCATGTTTGAGATGCATTTCTATTAAAGGGGTAATTCTGCTATAAAATGGAGAAAACTAGAATTAGAGTAGTGTACAGAAAGCTGACCTACACCTGCCCAGGTGACAACTCTATCGCTGGTGTAATGTCACAGCTTCCAGCACCAAGGTGAGAGCTGGAGCACAGAACGGGAGGTGGTACAGGGCATCTGCATCCCAGGCGTGGAGAAGATGGAAGAAGCAGCTGCTGATTCCCCCAGGAGCTGAGCTGCTCGGTTCAGGGCTCGGCACTGCCATGCTCTGCTGAGGGCTGAAGCAGCCAAGAGGGACAAGTGGGACACAGCCAGCACCAGGAGCAGCGTGAGCACTGCTGGGGACCAGCAGGTAGAAACAAGCCCAGCAGTTGGCTCCCATGGGAAAAAAACATATACAATTGATGCTGTTACACTTTAGAAAGGAGTGAATTACCTTTTTTATCTACTTTGTTAGGGTTTTCTTTCCTCCCTTTCATAAGTTTGCCAGGCATCCAGTTCACTTTTGTAAATGGAGAACAGGAGCACTTGGAGAATCAGGAAGTTTGGCTGCTGATAGAAGCTTGGATGGGTATTATTTTATAGCAAACGTCTTAAATTTCAACATAGATGCTGATAGCTGCTGGTTGAGCCCCAGCTTACAGATCCTCAGAAGCACGGTCATGAGGTGGATGCCCGAGATGACTGGGGAGCAGGCTGCTGCTCACTAGTTTTACAAGAGGATGAAGCTCTGGGTTCCTCCAAACACAGGAATTGAGGAGATAAGAAAAAAGATTACTTTTTAATTCTCTCCTTTAGAAAAAATAATTGTAATTTACTATAACGTCCTGCACTCTTGTACTTCATGTTAAGGCATGAGAAGGGAGAGAGATGTACAGGCTGTGGACCATTGGGACCTGCCAGGAAGGTTGTGCCACTCTGGCAGCAGGGTGATCTGCAGGGCTGCAGCCAGCACCTCTTTGTACAAAACCGAAAACTAATGTAACAAAAGCATAACCAGAGCAGCACAAAAAGACACAGCCAGTACATCTGTCCTTCTTCTGGAAGAGATTTGACTGCCCTGGGAATACACAGCTCAAGAGAAGGTCAGGACAGATACACTTTTAAAATAGATAAAGACATATTTTCAAGACTTCCTGCGGATGTGTGGATTAAGAATGGATAAGGCACAAAGTGCCCTTTTGTTCATGTTATGTCTCACCCTTATTCTCCAGAGTAACGCCAGTGAAATTAATGTGAAATGTTGTTAGCTGCCTGCACGCCCAGTGCTGGAGCAGAGAGGGCGGGCAGAAAGCATCCTGCCAAGGGTGGTGGGGACTGATGGGGAGGGGACCAGGGACAGAGCGAGTCCGAGCAGGATGGGGCTGTGAGCAGGAATGTGAGCTCCACAGCATCACCCTGGATCGGAGCTGTGCATCCCTCTTTGGTCAATGGAGAGAGGCTTCTCCAAAGAGCCACCTGAAACAGGCAAATTAAGTGTCAGAGATTTCTCCCTGGACTGGCTGTAGGGGGAGCAGAGGGATCATTAAACTTAAATTACATACTTATTGCAAAGTCAGTCTTCACAGTTCTAAGAAGGGAGGCTTCTAGTCCTTGTAGCTTTCAGACTCAACCCCTTCCCAGCTATCTTCTACATGCTTTCGCTGAACAAGTGTTTTCAGTGCTTGCCTGTAGAACACGCTCTCCAAAATCACAGCAGTGGGATGACGCAACATCCCTTCCCTGCTGAAAGGTCTCAGCTTGGACATGGAAACCCCAGACATCCTTCCCCTGTCTGAGACAAGCTGAATGGACAGCTCAGGAGAAAGCACCAGCATAGTACAGATCAGGGAAGCATGAGTTCCCAAATTGGGAACAGCTTGGGTGAACTAACATTAAAGTCATCGGAAAGACAGACAACTTTTTTTTTTTTTTTTTAAACAAATTAGCGATTGAGGAACTGCTTTAGGATAGAGATCTGGATTCTAGTATTTCCGCCACTAAAAGTATTTAAAAATCTACTTTAACTCAGGTAATTTTCACAATTCTTTCAATTCATCTGCATCTTCACTGCTATGATATTAACCAGAATGTGTATTATTATCACTATGGGCCAATGCAAATGATCCAATTATTTCAAAGGGTTTTGAATTGAGCTTACAATCATACTAAATCTGAAAGCATTTCCTTGCCGCTTTCTAGTTCTGCCAAAGGTTTTCCCTGACTTACTACTCATTGGATGAGAACTTTAATGAACTGAAACACATCCAAATGTTTTTCAAGTCCAGACCAAGACAAAACCCACAGAGGGACACCAGCAACGAACGGTACTGAGCAACTGCCTTCATAGCCAGGTCTTCCATCACTCTAAGGTCTCCAAATGTCCAAATGCTTTGGCTGTGGATTTCCAAGGGCTTTTCTCACACAGCTCTTCTGTCTTGACTTTGGAGATCCTGTTCCCAGAGGCAATTAACCACATCTCACTGTGCTGAAATCCCCAGCTGCCCTTTAAATGAAAAGCATTTAGATGCATTAAGAGAAACACTGAGGATTTCAGTCTCGGAGCACTCCAAGACAGAAGTTTACTGCAGGGACATAACAGGCAATGAATGAGCACCCAAGAATTTGGCTCCACAGAAGCAGAAGTAATTTCAGCAGCTATGCATGCTTCCATTAGCAATTTAATCAAACATTAAGGGATTTGGATCCCAGAGATACAGATGTTCCTGTCCTGTTCCCAGCTCTCAGCTACAGAATTGCAACACATCAGCATAGAAAGGCACATCCCACGCCTTTGAAAGGTCTGGGGCTTGTTCATATGCATTGAAAATGAAGTGAAGGTTACAATGATTTAATTTCATTACTGAAATTCCAGGGGGTGGAATCGGGTGATGTTTCTGCACTGTGCTAGAGATGGGTTGCTGTAACGGATCCAGACATGATATTCAGAGTTGTGGTACAGATGAGGACTCTCTTCTCAACCTTCTCCTCCATCCTTCCTCACCCTGCATTATCACTCCGTTATGCAGGGTAGTCCTAGGAGAGGTCTAAAAGCTCTCGCAATAGCTCACCCCCAGCTACAGCACTGACGCCACTGATCTGCACAAGGGCTGAGGCAACAGCCACAGTAACAGGGCTGATGGGGATCCCCGATCTCTGCTCCACCACTCATACAGCTGGAGGAAAATGGGCAGGTTGGTTTGGTCTTGCAAGTTAATAATGCAGGTAAAACCGCCTGGAATAGCAGCAAGGGTTTGTGGAGTATGTGTCGAAGCCGAGAGCCTTGCCCAATCACATCTTGTGTGTGTTACCAGGCTGATTAGTTGAAAAAAATCTTTTGCTAAGCTATTTTTACTTTGCAGATGAAGCTGAAAAGAGCAAACATAGCTCTAACAACTTTTGTTCATGGTTAGTGAATTGTAGTTCCTCTGCCTTCAAAAATCCAAATGAATGGATAAAAATGGTACACTGTGTCAGAGTGTGGTACTTTTCGAAAACCAAGCTCAATGGATTACTCTTAAGGCACTAATGTAACTCAAGAAACAGCAAGATTCTTGCTGGAGACAGTAGACAATGATGTTTAGCCTGTCCATCATGTAAGGTGTAAGACTGCAGCTTGTGCTGATGGAATATGCAATGAACCAACTGCATCAATGCATTTTTTACTCTTACATGTTAATATAGCTGCACTGCTTCAGAAGTCAGATTCATTTTGTGTTTCTCTAACAGCTGCCTTTACTGAGAGCAAAACATTATCAGTTTTCCTGTTTCTTCCTCTTTTCCCATTCAATGTTTGAAGGGTTATAAAAAAAATTATAAAAAAATTATAAAAAAAAAAGACATCAGGAATAAAGCATCAGTTATAGAGCAGGAACAATACAAAACATGAGGGAAAAAACCCAACTTATACACTGTCCCAGAGCTAATCTTCATGGTAAAAGCCCTCCAGCCTTTTGCTCCCATAGGTGCCGAGTCTGGTATAGCCGCACTCTTAAGCACATCTGCAGTGTAAGGTAGAAATATCTCAGCCAGGAAAACCGTCTCCAGCCACCTGGCTTCAGCTTGCCAGAGGGTCCCAAAGCAGTGGGCATCATCCACAGCTGTGGGTCTACAGGTCTCCACAGCAGCTGAGCCACAGGGCTGAGTCTCTGGAAAGGATAATCATGAGGACCACCAAAGACCGGAGTCTAAATGACTATTTAGGTCTCAGTTCTCCATGTGTAAATTCATGAGATGTCCCCACCTCAGAGGAGTGCTGCGAAGACAAATACAACAAAGATTTGGGACTACTTCAGATATTGCTGCAGTGGGAGCCATACAACTAGCAAGAACCAGGGAGAACTGCCAGACCTCATGGATGTGACATACTGCTTATGTCTCTGCTCAGTAGCTTTAATGCTGTGAACACATATGCAATGCAGAGACACATGGGAAGGCTTATAAGCAGCTGGTAGTTCGTCATATAAAGAAGAAATATATAGAAGAGCCAAGAAATGTAATTTCTCCTCTTCAGTGGGAAAATTCACAAAATGTACAGGCTGAAGTGGGATCAGAGAAGAGTCTGTGTCTTACCCAGACCTCCAAAGACTGTGACTAGCTCTTACATTATTATCAAAGACTAAGCCACCCTGTCTTGCAGATGTTTTTAGACACTGCAGAAACGTTCATTTGAAGCACATGGAGAAAAAATATTTGAGAATTTAGGAGTTGGTTTGAATTATCAATACCAGTTCCTTGCAATATTGTGAAACACGGGTTAAGAGACCAGAGAACAAGCACACACCACAGGTTATGATAAAGCAAGACTCAAAGTAAAAAAACAGCACATGCCAAGTGGTTGGAGGAAGACGGATGGGAAAAGAGAAACCATGCCTCTTCTTCTCCTCAAACATCAGTCTGGCAGGGTCTACCTCTGAAAAAAAAACTTTCAACCTGGAAAGTTAATCCCCATTTGTGGGGAATTAGTCATTAATAGCAGGAAATGAATTGATTTTCAATCTCAGCTTTTCTCTGATTAGATTTGGACAATAAGAAACTTAATTGAGCTGTGGTAGTGCTATAGGTCAATACACTAGCAAATCAGTTATTACTCAGTGCTAACAAAAAAATCTTCAGAGAGAATTGTCGTCAAAACAATTAGTATTGCTAGTGCATAACACCACGACTACCGCTGATTAAATGTTATTTCTCTTTGATCTTCCCTAACTGAGCAGGACCAGTGGAACACTTTATTTATTTAAAGTTTGGCACAGTCTCCCACTACCCCAAGGTCAGCGATAGCACAGGGCTGTGACAATGTCAGGATCCTGCTGTGCTGTAGCTGTGCCCCAGCCTAATTACAACATCCTTTTTCTTGACACCATGTTGTCTCTTTAGGAATCTGGGAACATACCAGATGGAGAATACACTGATCTGAGATGTTTCTTTTTTTTTTTTCCCTTCCTTTTCTTTTACTCTCCAGTAAAGATCATCTGACTCCTTTTCATTTCTGAAAAAGGCTTTATTTTCCCAGGGAGTTTTGGCTCCAGTGGTTCAGAGTATTAACTCAAAAGCTGTGCCTGCTGGGTTGAGAACTACTTAGTGCAAATTTCCCCAAAGAATGTGACTACAGAAGCATCAGTAAGTGTTATTTCCAGCAAAAAAAGGAATTTGAAACAGGAGTCACTAAAGTCTAAGACAACCATCTTATGAATATACAGATGGAACTGCAGAAAAAATTCTTGTGCCTGAAATATCTGTCTCATATACTTACGCAATATATTCTCCTAAAATTCCTACACATATGGAGTTGTTATAGCCCAGTACCGCAGAAAGAAAACTGCAGAAAGAGAAGGAAAATGGCTGTAGCTGGGTATATGAGAGAACTGATGATCTGAAGATCTCAGTGAGTGCTAAACTAGAACATGTCTTTTCTTGATATTGAGGGCAAACCCTGCTAATTGAGAAATTACCAACAAATAGCTTTAACTTCTGGGGAGAACTATCAATTCTCTTACAAGCAGAGCTCTCTCCAGTGAGCTGGGAACTGGTGGACTCAGATATCTTTTCCAGTTCATAAACCTTTGGCCATAGAGCAGTCCATAAACCTTTCCATCCAAGGAGGGAAACTACAACCTGATGTCCAGAAAGATCAAAGGAGTGGGAAAAAGAGTACCAGGAGCACCTTGAGAGACCTTGGTCTGCTGAGAAAAGCATCAGGTGCTCAAGGTGAGAAAATGGGAAGGGCTGACTGCCCCAAGAACTGGTGTGCCCTGCTGCTCCTTGCCATCACCAGCTAGAAAAGGGTATCCCAGCCTGCATTTCCAGGCAGCTTGGTCCCAACAGAAATACACGGACTAAGTAACCGGACCGCACCGTAGTCTCTAGGTAAGTCAGTGTGCAATTCATCCCTCAGTGCCCAACCAACCCCAGGCAATGCACTGGGAGTGGTGATTTTTTTGTATTGTACCCGAAATATTTAACAACGCCTAAGGGCCAGGCAAAGCACTTGGAAATCCACCTTGGTAAATCCTGACATCTCTTTGCTCAGAGACCACACAACATCTGTCCCTAAACTCTTGGCACACAAACAGGTATCTGATTGGAGATGGTAGCAGGATGTGTTATAGATTAAGGTTTCAGTGTAGGACAAAAGGGGGAAGATCCTAGGGAATGGGAAGGACCCCAAAGTTAGAGGAGAGAGACAGGCAGGTTGGTAGCAATAGCAGCAACAGTGAGACCAGCAGACAAGGGGCAGGTGGGCAATGACTGGTATCATCCTTTTTTCCCCTGCTGTTCCTGGGCATATCCTATTGACTTTTATTTTCAGTTCTGAGTTTTAAAGCAATCCAACAATTCACAGAGGAACTAAACTGAAGTTTCTAATAATTTGAAATGGAAAATGTCTAACTGCTGCAAGGTCCCAAAGCTTTTCTTTTGCAATGAAGCTGCAAACAGATAGTTTTTCAGGTTTCCTTCAGAAAATTTTGTCCAGCCCTATTTAGGAGATCCATCCACCTGTAACCCTTTTGATTCTGTTCCTAAGGAGAGTAAAAATAAAAAGGTCTCTTTTAACACAGTACAGCTTTAAGATTGCAGCTTTGCAAGAATTTATTTTCTTCCTTATCTAGGCCGTTTCTTATAACACAAGCCTTTTGAAAGGTCAGCACCAAGACCAATAGTATACAAAAACTTTTGAATACCAGTATTCTGGTGCAAAGGATCATGCATATATAATTTTATATATATATTTAGATATGTATCAAACAAATGGACTAAATCAATCCTTGCTTAGAAAAAATGTCTTGGAAGATAACACTCTTGAGCTCCCTGATGTTCAAAACCCCCTAGTTTTATTTATGTGAAGTGTTGTGCACATGTGTAGTTCCATGTGAATAACAGCATTATTATCAGTGTTACTGGCAGTCACAATATCTAGGAGTCTTGGTTGAGCAGCATTTGGATAAAACCTGAAGTGCAACATAGATGAAAGAGGAAAGAGGAAAAGTCAGTGCAAGGAGCCAGGAAGACTTTTCTTTGTGACTTAATCCAATGGATCTTCTCAAGGGTGGGAAAGGAGAAAGGAACAACACAACCCATTGTGTCCCCTTCTGGGAATTAAGAAGTATGGGCAAGTCTAGAATGAATCACAAGTATTCAAACAATGACAGCTCTTAGGAACACTGTCTTCTTGCCTATTAGCTCCACAGATAAACACCTGTAAGGGAAAGGAGTCTTCAACAAAAACTTTCAAAGGATGAAGGGTAGGATGTAAAGGAGTATTACATTCTTGTTCTTTGTGTAAAATGGTGCAAGAAGGGAAAATCCTCATCATTCCCCCCATCAGTTATGTTCTTTGCCATCTGTAGAAAGAGATGTGGTTAAACTCCCTGTAGGACATATAGGTCATTTCACACAAAGATGCCATCTCTCTGGATATGCTGCTGCTGTGCTCATGAGCCAGTACAGACAAAATGTGGATACTGATACCAGTGATTCTTAGTACTAGATGTTTCCCAAAGGTGTCTCCTTTGCAGGCAATTGGCCAGCTAAAGAAGACTGCCATTCCTCGGAGTACAGCTTCTCCCCAGTTTTATTCGTTCTACTCCACTCAACCTTCATGCATGCATGCAGATTTCTATGGAATTAACCAAAGTGAACTGGATGTCTGGAGGGGGAAAATTACCCCACAGATTCTGTTTCCTCAGTATTGCCACTTTGTACTACCCCTTTCCAGTGGGTTTCTGCGGTTTTATCCACCTTTCATGTATCAGACATGACCACAAAGGCTCATTTTAGAGAAATACATAAACCTATTAGTATAAACAGGAACATGATGCTTGTTAATTTAAGACATTGCAAGTGAGAGGCAGGGTTGCCTTCTCTCCTGTATTTGCCTGCTTAAATAACTCACATCCCTCAGTGCAGCGTACCTTTGAATTTCAGCTCCTTTTTGCCATAAGAAGCAAAAAGCTACAATGGGTAGAGCAGCATCTTTGGTTACAGGTAACTCAACCAGCTTATCTGTCACTTGATTCCTTTAAGATATTATAATTATACATATAATTAGTCTATAAATTACTTTACACCAGAATGCAGTAAGACCATACAAAGGGATATTATATAATAAATTCTAAAATCTGCAGAGAATTAGTTACTTCTAATGAAAAATTATCTTTACCTAAAAGGTGAATAAAACTATACTAACAAAAAAGATGCACCAACATGCTTGCTTAAAAGAAAGCTACTACCCATTGCCTATTCTTCCACCACCAGGGTATCTCACTGCACGCACTATTTGACACTCTTATAAACATCTGAAGTTCCAATAACATAATTAGGATCAGCTGAAAAGAAGACACAATAAAAAGTGCTTAAGCAATATAATGCTGATTCCTTGCTGCTTTATTTATCGCACAAACTCCACATGCTTACACATTCTCCTTTGGATTAAGTTACCCTCTCCCTCTGTGCACCAGCCCAACTGAACATGCCCACACCACTTCAGCTGTGCATAAAATTCTGAGTGTGACAAATTATACCCGATGTCTTCCCTGTAGTGGTGAATGCAGTTTTGTTTCAAAACCAGATCCATTTGAATTCTTCACCCCAGCTACAAAAAAAATCTCGAAAAACCTGAAAGCCCAACTAAACCCACTTGCAAGGAGCAAAATACAAAGTCTATTTATAGACACAGCAAAGCATAACTAGAGGGATGTATCACAATCAATGTTTCCCATTAATAAACATTACCTCAAAAATACACTCAAAAATGTAGGCTGATGCAATCTGAACTGCCCAGCAGTATAATTATGGTAACTAGTTCACACTGGGGAACAACTGCTGCTTATCCACACCGACTAATGAATATGAGTAATAGATTTGACTTTCCCCCCCCATGTATTCTGGTAAACATGTTAAATAAATCAGGTTGTAGGTTTTCATGAACAGACAACAAGAGCTACTCAGTCCTCATCAAGCACAGCACAATACAATAACAATAATAATGGCAAAAATAGAGTTCAGTATTGGGGTGAGAATTCAAAGGATTAGTCATACATGCCTTTGGATAAGTTAGCTTTCTTATCTTAGGAGAAGCAGATCACATCATCTTTAATATTCTTATACCCCAGAGCCAATACAGATGAATAAATAGCCCTACAGATATTAATGATTGAACAATAAACTATGTAATCATGACCAAACCATTATGCTACCAACTGCTCTCCAGAAGGATGCTGGCATATGCTTGCCAAGAGAGATCCCCCCAGGAACACTGTTCTTGGTGATGCCAGTTCCCAAATCATCCTTTTAAAGTTTGGAACTGAGAAATACAGCCTGACATATCTGCTCCATGAGTTGAGTGCATATAATGCACTCTAGAGATGAGGTATGTCTAGAGGAAGAGTAATGACATATATTTCACATGTATTTGATAGACTCACATTTCCTACCAGAGGTAATTATGGATGAAAAGTAATGAGCTAATTCTATTAAGTTGTTAAATTCTCAATTAATGAAAAAAAAATCAAACCCAAAGTTACTAGAAGACAAGAATAAACAAGAAAGCATTCTCTCATCTGGTTGCTACTACCACACAAATAACAGGTAGGCAGGCATCTTCTCCAGCATGGTGGCTTTTCTGAATTTGTCCTCCTATTGCATTCCTTTCTCAACACACTCCTGGTTTAACAGGTCATCTAGATGGTCAATGGATTTTCAAGCCTCTAAAACCTACATGAATCATTTGTGAGAGACATTCAATGAACAACCACTTTCTTAAGGTTGCTCTCTAAAATACAACTAGTTCCACAGAGACTCCATGTGGCATCTTATTTAGAATATGTGACAGAGTTGGCAGTTTGTCTGTTTTAGATTTCATGCTCTCATAAAAACAGTGCAAGGCCCTCCTTCTCATAGCGTGAGATCTTTATGGAGAGGTGACAGCATCTTCATAACTAAGGTTACAGGCAGATTTCCTTGTAAAGAAATCTCAAAATTCTTTGCATCTTTCCTCAGTGACAGCCAAATACCTAAGGGTGATAATACTGCCCAGGCAAAGACCTTCAACAAACCAGCCGGGAAATTCAGCCTCTGAGAATGTAACAAACACTTACTCAACAAGAAACACAGGAGAATTGTATATAGTCCCTGCTAAACAACAAGAGAGAATAAACTTGAAATATGCCTTAGCCAGGACATGTCTAAAGAAAACTAATAGCCTACCATGCTAATGGGCGCCAGTGCTTTATAACGCTGTCAAAATACGGGGAAGCTTATCTTCCAGGCTGAGGTCTAGGGTCCAACTAGAAAAGACAAGCCTGGCATTTCTTCCTGCACCTGGGATGGAGCCCATAGTACACCTAGTCCAGCTGCCAGGGCAGATGTAGCAGCATCATCTGCCATGACCCTGGGCAGAGACAACTTCAGAAATATGGTAAAAACCTAAACCACATCATCAGAGCTCTCAAATTGAACATTTTAAGCTCTCACTCAAGTAGTCAGTAGCAGTCAGTAGCAGTATTTTGGCTTGCCTGAGAATATAATATTTTGGCTTGCCTGAGAATGCTGGAAAGAGAATTCTGAAAGCACCAAAATCTAAGAAGGTCAATCAGAAACCGCTTTCTGAGGTAGCTCTGTTCTTCCTTTCTTACACCAGTGCCAGAAAGAATCTGTACCACTGGTAGCTCAGTCTCTCCTACTAGACTGCAAGCAGACCATCAACTATTAGAAAGCTCCCAGAGCTCCACAGTATTTTCACAGAAGTCTGCCAGTTGGAGAGTCCCTGTGTCAAGATTTTGGCTCTGTTCATTTGAAGAACAGTGAAAGGACACTCAAAGCAAGCATAGAAAAAGGTAGATTTTTCATAGCTGTCCAGATTATTCATGAAAGAAACTGTCTAAATTCAATCTAAACAAAGCGCTGCTGGCAGAGAAAGAAAGTCTTAATCATTTCCACCTGCTGTCAGCATCAGTCTTTTTCCAGTTCCACCCCCAAAAATGTTTATGTCTCCCTTCTCTTATTCACTAGATTTTTGACTGCCACTCAGATGTGGACAGTCCTGATATCTAACTGGTACCACAGTACCTACATTTGTCATCTGTGAATATACTGTATTTATTCTGGTAGCACTGTTTGCTGAAAAAATGTTTTTGTGAGCTGATGTGTTTAAATGTTCTGTCATATTTAGTTTAAGAGCCAGCCTGACAAACACCCATTCAAAGCTCAATGCTTCATTTGTCTTCATCAACGGGAAGAGATGCTGCATCTTGATGGGGTGATATATCCCAAGGCAGGTTACATATCCCATCAGCAGGCATGACCTGAATCCCATTCCAAGGGAGCACTTTATGATTCCTTGGGTTATGAAGGACTGCATGACTACAGGCTGAACCTATGAATAGCTGGGTAAAGAAGAAGATGTTAATTCACAACGGAAATATAGAGTGCTATTTCTTCACACTGTCTGTAACTGATGACTTACCTATAACCTTTCCAGATTTACTAAAGGACTAGATAGTCCTCTTGCATTTCCAGTAAAATTCATAAATATCTGCAATCTACAACAAACTATTCTAACTGCTGATATGAAATGACAGGGAGAGAAAGGGGTGGTGCGGCACTGAGCGTGAGTGTGATGCAAATTTGAGGTCACAGTATCATGTGTTTGAGACCTGTCATTAAACTGAAATACAAGTGAAGCTGTCACAGCGATGCAGTGACAGTAGAGTTCAGCACGCTGATGAAGTGACTAAAATCCAGAATGACTGCAGAGCCAAGGGGAAAAAAAAGCTGGTTTTTTTTTTCTCTACCCTGTGTACATAAATAGGAAAGATTTGGTTCCAGTGTCCTTTGAGCCCACTCTCTCTCAGATGTCAGTCTAAAGCAATGACTGACCTGTGCTATATTTATAGAGTGGCAGAACACGTTGACTTTTCAAGTGAAACGTATCCTTGGATGCTTCTATTGCTTCAGTGGAGCTGACTGTTTTTTCACAAGAGGGCAATGTACATTTTCTAGTCACAGCAAACTAGCTTGTGCTTTTCCTTTGACAGATATCAAAGCTCCCATTGCCTCAGCAGAGGTAACAATCTGTAGATTTAGCTAGCTATACTAATTTGTAAGATGTGTGGTTAATAATAGGTTTTCAATTTTAAAAAGAGCTGTTTTCACACCTACAGAAATCCAAGTGATCCCAAAGTGCTTTGCTGGCATCAATCTAATCCCACAACCCAGCCACATGGCTGGACACCAGTGTACCAGCAAAGCAAAGCAACAAAACAAATGGCCTCACAAGATCATACATCTACCGACTCTACAGCTTTTATACCTGACCTATCACCTTACTACTTTTTGGATCGACCTGACTGGTAGTTTTAGGTGGAGAGCAACGTGGAATATTTGCTTTAAGTAGCCAGATAAAGGGCTGCCCCACATTTCCATAGTGAGTTCCCAGAGAAGCACAGCAAGTTCCAGGAGCATCAGAGTGACTGCCCATGCACTGCAGAGTCACTCTGCACACATACAACATGCCCAGGGCTGACACCAGAAGGTGAAAAAGCACATTGTTTCAGTGCAAATTAGTTACACAACATCATATAGACATTAGTTGTACAACATACAGACATCAGTTATACAACATACAGACATTAGGAGGTGTTGACCTGTTACTCATACTGCGTGGTATGGAAGCATGTGATTCTCCCTGGAAAGACTACCAAGAAGTCCAGACACAACTATGAGAAACAGCATTTTTTGAATTTTGGATATTGGCAAAAATTAGCATGACTGGATCATCTACAACTCTTGAGCCATGAGAGCAAACACTGCACTCCTGACATGGCAGGCAAATTTCTGGCTGCTCCAAAAAGCTCAGGAATTACAGTTTCCATGTAAAGCAGGTGAGATCTTGGTTTCTAAATACCTTGGATCATGAATCTGATCTTCTTCCAAATTCTCCATGGAAAGGTTGGGTTTTGGTTTCAGGCATTAGAAACAAATGCCAAGGCCAACCAATGAGCTAAGAAGAGGCTTTTATGTCTGTGTTATGTTTCTGAACAAGTCCCAACCATTTACTTAGTCATTCACATTTGAATTAACACATCATTCATTACTTTACACTGCAGTATTTAAAGCCAGCTTTTCAGCATTACTTAAAGACTGTCCAAAGCTGAGGGAGACTATGAAGCATGAAGAACCTAGTAGGAGCTTCCACAGTGTGGGGTGGGTTTCATACTGCCCCTCTATCGACTGCTGCTTAACATTTCTGGGCTGCTAAAAGCTAGGCAGCATCCAAACAAGCTTCAGGGAATTGGCAGGGCTCTGGGCCCCTGAAAATAATGACCATTTTCACTGGAAACATTTATGATATTGGAAGAAAGATTGCCCCATGTTCCTTAACTTGCACCGAGATCCTGTAGGCTTGTCCTCCCTCTGCCTGGGGAGCAGATACGAAGAGGGTATGGCACTGCTCTGTCTCCAGAACCCCCTTCCACCAACATCTTTTCAGTTTAACTTGAAAAGATATGAGCAATTTAATCTTTCCTGCCTTCGACTTCAAGGTTTTGTTCTAAATGTATTTTGACAGCAGAAATAAGGACAAAGTTTTAATAGAACTAACTGAACCACAAACTGAATTATGTATTTCCATTTCAGGAGACAATCTCACTGCTAATAACACCCCTCTCCATCCAAAAGCATGCATGACAGAATTCAAAGCATTTCTCCGTTCCTTCCTAGTGTTTTTTATCTGGCAGTAGCTATGCAGCACACAGAACTCCCTCTTACATGTGTATGTGTCATGTGTCTCACTCGCTTTGTCCGGGAGTTGGGGTGGGACCATCTGAATTGCTGAACCAGTCTGTCTGGAAAATTTGTGTGCTAGCAGATAAAAATGCAGACCGAACCCTGGCAGTGTTGCTGCTTTGGATCTCTGCCTAGAATCTTTATTTCTTCATATTCGGTGTTCTCTGGAAACATGCAGCAGCTGCAGGCTTCCTGTAGGACCCCCACACCAACAATCTTCCCCCAGAATGGAAGCACATGGCAAGGCAGCATCTAAACTGTATTGACAGCCTGCAGCACCTTAATTTTCCAACACTGGATCTTTATTTAGTTCCCATCTTACAGAAATGGCTGCAGTCACCAAGGAGCTTACTAAACGCAGGTCAAATCCTGAATAGACACCTTGCTCACAAATTTGTTCTTAATTAGACAAACATCCACTGAAATCACCAAAAGTGCCAGTAAAATGAAGGCATTTTGTGACCATAAGGAAGGGAATTGAAAGAATTTACATCAGCTGCTAAACATATGCTCTAATGGCCACCACTGGATTATTAGTAGTGACCTAGATGTAAAAAGCTTTGATCTTCTTACTGCTGGGTTATTATCCAGTTTCTAGATCTCTTAAGGTCAATTAGAGTGAACAAAAATTAGGATGGGTGAAAATTATGTGTGATATGAGAGAGGACCATGGATTAGCAATCCCATGGCAATTCACGGAATACAGAAGGCAGACACCAGCAAACAAGCAATCCAGCATTAAATTTCAAAGAAATCTAGGGGTGAAGAGCTTGAGGTAATGAGATACAAAGTCTTTCACATGTAGGTCACCAGTTTTAATCCAGCTACGGTCATAGCAAACTCTGGTCATTAGTATGTGACAGCTGTCTGGCAGTGACTAGAATAAGATGGAGGTCCCAGTTTAATTGCTAGTGGTATCTGCAAAAAAAAGCATATCAACAGAACTGGAATGCTGCTAAAAGTCTAGGCAGGAAGGTGAAGGACTGACTGAGCATTGAGAGAGGACCTCTACCCCCCTACTGAAAAGCTTCATATTCTATTAGTGTCAGCCTGAGATATCTCAAGGGTAATAAATCTTTGTGAGGGAACAGAGAATAAAGAAAGAAAAAACAGTTCAAAGAGAACTGTGGAAACTCTGCTGCCTTGAACCCAGATCAAGGGCCAGATCCCCAGCTGGTGTTTCCACCAAAGCACTAACACCGCACCAGTTCACATTGGCCCAGGGCTTCTCCCTGGTATTTTCAACAAGGCAGCACAGAAGCCAGGACCAGCAGATGGGAGGGCAGACACATGGAGCCATGGAGCCAGGGAAGGAAGGCAGAGTGCAGACCAAGGCCACAAAAATAGAGGCTGAGAGCGAAGAAGGAGCTCTGAACAAGCTTAGAGGATGACAACACAGAAGATGACCTTAGCATGGGTCTTTCCCTACATGGGGCTCCCTGGTTTTCACATCTTGGTCCACCAAGGAGTTTACTATGTACACTGTGGGAGCCACTGCTGTCTCTGAGGTGGGTCACAGCAGACACTATGGACTGCAGGAATGGCCCATGTAGCCATGTCTCACTGACCCACATGCCAAAAAAGCAGTCATTCTTTAAGTTTTTCTGGTATTTCCTTTTAAAATCCCTCCACTTGCTTTTGGAACAGTGTAAGTGACATGCAACAGTCACATTTCCAAACATTTTGCACTCAACATTTTCTTATAAAGAACAGTGCTCTTCCATATTGTATTTTAGAATTGTGCAAGTTTTATACTGACATTCAAATAGTCTCTCCAGCTGTTAAACATGGACAACAGAACTTGATACATTCTTCTTTGAATACTTTCCTTAAGTAAACCAATAAAAGGTACAGAAATGTACTGAGATAGCACAGCCCCGGGCGAGAGTTTTCCCAGTCTCCAGGATAATTCTGGTTAGTACTTTTCAGCCAGCTGTCCATCAAGCTGGAAGGTAACCACTAGATGGTGGTGGTGTATACCATACTCGGAGTACCTGAAACTTTTAGCTTGCCTTTCCCAGAAATCGCAAGGTAGGAGACACATGTCTGTAACACTGTAGAGACCTCCACTGTGGTATAAGTCAGACAATACCCTTGGTCCTACCCGAACAAGAGCCAAGTGCTTTAACTTGCTACAGGCTGCCCTGTCAGATAAGTGGCATAACAGAAAGCCTTAATACTATGGAAGAATGTCCTGCCTGGTGTGATACCGTTGAGCACCACAGGACACTGACAAAAACAAAAATGAGGAATTCAGGAGTTTCTCTAGACTTCATTTAAAATGATCACATGCTGCCCATCATGCTACAGCTGCCTTTCTTGAATTTTGCTCCGTAATTGGCAGTGGAAACCTTTGCTTTCTCCCTTATGGAATTTACATGTTCTGCTGCTCTTCCTTCAAGCAATGTAATTAAAGGAACCTGCTTAGCATAATTAATTTGCAAACCAGTTGGATGAAATGGGATTGTATCCCAAAGGCTTTTTCAGCATTAAGTGAAACTACTTCTTCAAGCGTACTATAATCTAGAGTCTCCTGTTTATCAATTTCTTGCATTTTGCATTTTAAAAGCTCTTCATTTTGAAAGGTGCTCCAATTGGCAGCCCAGCTGTGCTGCTGATGCAGACCTAGATGATACAGCTCATTCTGCAAACCACGTTCCCCAGAGTATCCAGCCTCTGAGCAGAGGGAGGCTGCGGAGTCAAGAGCTCTTCTACGTTGAGGAGTTTTTGCTGCAATCAACATCCTCACACCGACCTTATCTGAAACACCAATATGATGTTTGAAATGTTAAAGGAATACTACAATCTGTTCTGCACAGCCTACCAGAGGAATGCTGTGGGAATAGGGAAGGAGGAACACCTTCCCACTGGGAGAAGCTGGGTGACCTTCGCTCCTGGGTGACCACTTGGACCAGCTACCCTGCCAGCCAGGTCCCCCTGCCAAGAGCAGTTCTCCTCACTGCACCCAGACCTGGCATTTTTGCTCCCTCAGGTTTAGGCTGTCCATCAGGGCAAGAACACAGTGAGGGACCCTTTAGTGTATCACCCTCACTGGCAACTGCTCCACCTGAGCAGATGAGAAATAGACCACAGCACCCGGCACAGAGAGCACCCACAGCACCCTCCTGCAGCAAAGGCATGCACAGAGCCCCAGCCCTTCTGAGTGCTCCCCACAATGAACAGTCTACTAACTGTGGCATTCACTCTTAGCTTCTTTTTCATTATTTGCTTATATTTTTAACTGACAACCTGTCCCCTTCGGTCTGCAATGCAGAGATTTCAGATTTCTTGAGCTCCCTTCCATGACAAACTCATTTCCAAAGAGTGATAATAAAACAATCATTTACAGCACTAACAGCTTAGCTCTAGAGACTTTTAATTTCAATACAAACACCACAGCTGATAACAGCAGGCAAATGGAAAGCCCTACCCCCCAAACCTCATTTAAAGCTGATCATCCCAGATTAGAAAGAAAGAAGATTATTTTAATGATCTAACCTGAGAAAAGATCATTTGGGTTAGTTTTACAAAGAGGGGAATACATTTATGACATGATACTGATGGACAAGTGATCCAGAAAACATGGTCCAGTCTCCTTTGTCCTGTCTTTCAACCACTTGAATTTACCTGGGGATTTACTGACTTGATGTCTGGCATTCCAAGGATAGGGATTATTTTGTACTGAAAGACTGCTGTGTTGTAGTAAAGCACATATTAAACAAGGCTATAATGCAAACAAAAGTCATTTAGCAAGGTCATGGCTTCTAATGATTATATGATATTGCCTGCCAATATTATTTCTATTTAAGCCTGAGTTATATTGCTTTTATAGACAGTTCTTTTCTAATACAGCTATACTTCACTACTTCAGGTAGTGAACTGGTTGATGCTGCTCAAGATATCACTGATGGGGAACATTTGGGGCTGAAGTCACCAGATTACATCTGTTGATTCATGACTGGATGGAATGACCATACCTGATGCTGTCTGGGGCACTGAACTGTTCATTCATTGAAAATCAGACATGAACCACAGATAACTGCCAATCTAGCAATGCTGCTAAAAACTGGCAGCATTTGAGCAAATTCAGTTATCAAAAGGAGCTATTACCTATATTAATAAATTCCTCTTACACACACACACAATCACTGTAGCACATTACTGGAGCGTTACATCACAAGTAAAATCTATAAAAATAGTCTGCAGTGCATACCCAAAGCCTTGATTTACAAACTTACAACAGATAGGGAGATTTAGCAAAATCTGCATGTAAGACTATTAATTATGATCTACTAACAATAAATGTAAACAATAAATGTAAAATAAGAATGATAAGACAAAAATAATGTAATACATTTTAATCTTAAATTATTAAGAGAATGGGAAACAAGAACTTGATTGCTTCCACAGGCCTCATAATCTTAATGAGTTAATATCAAATACTTTATTAAACTCTTAATAATTGAGTTTCATTATTAAGTACAATATTGAACAGGCTATTAAACTTGTTAAATAGGGGACAGATAACCTCCTGAGCAGCAGACTTGGAGAACGTCATCATTGCATGCACACAATCGAGTGCCCACGTGAGTCTTCTGATATCTAAGAAGGTTTCAGTGCATGTTGGTGTCTTTCCTCCACGAGAGTATGAATTGGTGTGCCTGGCCTCATGCGGATATTTGTTATATAAAACTTGTAAGAATTCTTTGGACATAGAATTTTAAGAATTCCTGGACAAAGATTCAAAACTCATTAGGGGAAGTCAAAAACACAGACGCAAATGTGCACACAGCTCAATCATATCATCTTTATTTCCTTAAGGAGGCAGCAAATATTGTCCAGACAGACATAAAATGACAGACTAACTCTAGGACCAACCAGTGACCTCAGAAAGAAGCTCTGACATTGGGCAGACCAGTGCTGCTCCCCTTTCTTCAGCATGATGTAGAGGAGGTTGAGGGAGACTGACAAAGACGCATTAACACCAAATGTCAAGGGGACCTTACTGGGATTGTGGAAAACTAAGTTTAAATCCCCCCCAAGTAGGGGTTAAGACAGCTGAACCCCCAGTAGACTTTATGCACTGCACTGGGCACTACAAAGGAGGCAGAAACACTACTTTTGTGGCTTAAATTTCCTATGGGAATCAATAACTGAGGGACACAACTGTTTTCAGCCCAGGTCACGGGATACAAGGATTCCTGGAAAACAGGTCTTAACCTAAAAGTCCCTCCTGGACATTTCTCACTGGAAAAGCAGTTCTCCCCTTAAAAGACTGGCTCAGGTGTCTCAGCTCACCCTACACATTGAATGGGCACCTAGACACACACCTAGTATGAATTAAAAAAGAAAAATTAATTCCTATTGAATCTAATCTGGTTAGGTCACTTCTACATTTTTTGTTGCTTTAACATTTATATTATGCTGGTACACCCAGGATGTCTTGTGCACATGGCATTTGTATAAATCTCCAACAGTACTTTTCTTCTATGCAGACTGTTCATGTTACTTTTTCCACACCAGAGCACTCCCAAGCAATTGGAAGCCCTTGCTGGGGAGGTGCTTTTATCTCCAGTGCTCCAGCACCGGATTTCACTTCTGCAGCCAGAGTATAGCACCAGGATGTTTAAGACATAGCACTGAATCACCTATCCCAGGTCTCTCTGTCTTGTCCAAGGCAGATAAAATACAGTTTTCTCACAAGTTAGCCCAGAGAAAAAGAGATCAAACCCAAGCAAACCCACTGCAATAAATGCAACCCTAACTAGTAAAAAATAATTTTGCCGTGCTGAACAGCCACTGCTCACATAGTTTATTGATTACAGACATCACATGTCGAGTCCTCCACTAGCCAGAGAAGGAGGAATAACAACCACGTGTTCTTGGTTACGCAACATCATGCAGGGATAGCTCGCTCACACCAGTAAGCCTTCTTACCGTAAAAGTGCTTTCATACACAAAAGGAAGATGTCTTTCAAAGATTAAGGCAATGAGAAGAAGACGTCCGCAATGAGTTCCAATATTGCTTCACAAGACCAGCCAATGATTTCTTTCTTTTTAATTTAGTGATGGGTGGTTCTGCAGAGGAATTAAAGATCGTTTTGACAGTTGACTGAAATCATCACAGCTTTTGGACTCTTTTTTCCTTTTATCTGTCCGTTACCAGAACTGTCCATCTGACTATGGCTTCTCCCTCTATTAGTAGACTGTTCCTATTTTACCCGTAGACTATTTTAGTAGCAAACTGTTCCTATTTTATCTGTAAGAGTAACAGCATGGCCAGCTTCGCAGCACTGTTTCTTACTCCTTCAACACAGGATAGCAATTGATGATGCTAATTGATCAGCACTTTTGGCTGATGGTTTGAAGAGAGCAGGAATGAAGATTACCTGCTTTTTCTGGATCTGCCCTGCAGTCCCAGCTTCAAAAGCTGCTGGTTCAGGAGTGATAACACAATCCCTGTCCCCTGGGGAGTCCCAGCTGGGGTCACCACGAGCACAGCTGACAGCACAACCACTGGCAAACCCAACTCCCTGCTGTCAGAGCAGGTGCAGTGGAGGCTCTGCTTTCATCCAAAATCAGTAAGATTAAGGGGTCCATTCTCTTTGGTCATTAACCTAAGGACACAATTCCTCCGTTCCCTAACAGAGCTACTGAAAAGTGGTTGCCTTGACTGATGACATCCAGATATGGTTTTTATAGAATCGCAGAATCATTTAGGTTGGAAAAGACCCCAAAGATCACGAAGTCCAACTGTAAACACTGCCAAGGCTGTCACTAAACCATGTTCCTAAGCACCACTTCTACATATCTTTTTGGCTGTTTTTTTTGTTTTGCTTTGTTTTGTTTTCCTTACAGGTGTTTTATTTATGACCCATGATGCTATTTAGTCTTCATCTTATCTTGTATTTCAACTTCTCCCTGGGTACATTAGCTCAAATTCTTTCAGTTAAGTTAAAACATGAGCCCAAGCGAGATCTTTAATGGAAGTGCTGGCACAAGAAGTAATCAAATTATTTAGAGGTTTGTTTTTCTTCCCATGGCTTTTCTCCACTGGTGCCAATGACACAATCTCTTTATTCCAAGCACTTCAGGTTGGTGCCTCCAGGCACTGCTATTCAAGGAGTAATAAGATTCCTCTTTATGAATCATAACACACATGAGGAAAGAAAAAGGTAGCCATACTCTGTGAGATATCAATTACTGCTCTGAGAATAGCAGTAAGACTTTCAAATGAGATAACCACTGCTTCTCCTTACAGCTTTAAATATACTCCCACAAGAAAAGACAGTTAAGGCTCAGAATGCACTGTCCTTTAAACCTTTATTAACATACTATATTCAACAGAAATAATAAAGCACTGTGAGACACAGGAATCCAGAAAATCCAGTTAAAGACCCAGCATGGATATTAAAGAGAGCAGTCGCAAAGGCCAGGGTTATCCAAGGGATACTTGTTTCCCAGAGGTCCTCTGTACTCAACAGGGAGTGACATGTTTCACATAGGGTCAAATCAGAGTGCTTAAATGAGATCCTTGTTGTGGGTGGTCCTAGGGAGGAGTCAATCTCTTTTCTGTAACTGTAAAGACATCTAGGAGACACTCATCTCTCACTTGGTGAAGGGCTTTGTCAAATTCTTTGGAAAGTCAAGTAAATGGCATCAATCAGATTACCTCAATAGACATGGTCACCTTACCTCTTTGGATACAGCTAAGAGGTGAGGAAGGAATACATCGTGTTGACTCTTCCCCAGCAGATTGTAAATACATAAATCCCAACTTTTAAAATTACCGACTTCATACTAGTGATGCTGACAGGGGAAATATAGCTAAACTGGACATAGTTACCTGAGTGCTGAAGAAAAAAAAACCACAACTGTGTTCAGTTAGAGTGAACCATTGATTTAAACTGATTTCTTGTATGTCATTTGCCATATTTTATTAATACAGTGCAGTTTTATTACGGAAAGATATACCAGTCCTAAATTTCTTAAATTATGTTACGAATGCAGTTGTTCTATTGTTTTCCACAGCCATAAATGTGTATCATTTTTTTCTGCACAGTATTTTGTTTCATTGTTTTTCACAGCCTAAATATTTTGCTCCAAATGTCACAACAATTTTGTTGCCTTGTTTCAATAGTTTTGTTAGTAAAACAGTGTACACCAAAGTACAAGCAATACACATGAAAATGCTTTGTTTCTTACAACTCTAGTGTTAAGGGATTACATGTACACATATCATTTCCAAGGAAACCAAGAGAACTAAACAAAGTATTAGGAATTTACTGCATAAATTGCCTGACTAAAATGACATTTTATGATGTTATATTCTCATCAGACTGTCTCTTCTAAAGAAGAGTAACCATTTTGTAGGAAACTTCTCTAAATGCTTTAATAAAGACAGTTAAATGCTTTACTTGGCTCATAGTGTTATTCTAAAGGAAGGAATGCCTTAAAGAATTATAAAATGCCTTCAAAAGCAGGGAAAAATATGAACATACTTTGGGAAAGAATAAAGACCTTCTGCTTCTGTTGCACATGATGAAGATCTGATATTTTCTGTCCAAACAGTTTGAACTTGCTCATTGGCAGTGCTCTCTGTCCTACAAAAATTTATCTTCCCACTGTTAACACCATGCCAACGCTGCTGCAAAAATTCATTTACCTGTCCTGTCACTTTAACCTGCAACCTTCACAGAACCTCTTTCTTCACTGTACCAAGGCACAAACGTAGACCAGCTCTTCACTTCAAGCACTGATGTTGCCTGTAACAACCTACAGTTTTGGCCAGCAGCATTACGCACTAGCCAGTGCACACCCGCTACAGGGTATTTCCTCCTCTTCACGATGTCTTTTTGAAATCTGTCTGTGGCTACCCAAGAGTTGACAATGGTCAGCTGGCATTTGGGTTGTGACTTCTGGGACTCTTGGGATTGCTGGATTGCTTCATATTCAATTTTATTCTTGTAGTCCATTTGCCACTATCCACCACCTCTTTAGTGCAGACTCTAAGGTCTGTAGGGTGAAGACCATCTTTATGCCTTGTGTTGGTATACCACCATTCACCGTGCACCCTTTGACTTAAATACTAACGGGATTAACTGCACCAGGATTTCTAACATCCAAACCATTTCTTAGAAACAGTCACACCCTGACGAGCCAAAGGCATGAGACCAAAAACACTAATGGAAAAGCGAGTCAATCGAGTCTTTGAAAAGCCCTTGAGACTGACTCATTTCTTATTCAAATATAAACACATATGTTTTTAAAAGAAGAAGTAAACCCACTATACAAAATACTATGAATCAAACTTGGTCTATTTAGGGATACTATATACAATCAATTAAGTTTTCTGCTTCATGTTCTCCCTACTCCTTGCTCCCTTTGTCTAACATTGCATGTAGACCTAACATTTCATGGTAAGATTTGGCAAAGCAAAACCATTCTGACAACAGTTTGTTTTGAGAACAAATCACATAAATATAAGATATTGATTGACTCTCTAAATTTTCCCTAACACATTATATTACCTTTATTTACATGTTTCTAGAATGGAATTGTATTCCTCTTATACCTTCACATTTCTACATATTTCCAAAAAACACATGCTTCACTTGTTATTTTAAGTATATTACACATTTATATTTCTATCTATCCTTTTTACAGACCTGGGATTTAAATCCAAGCTTTGGCAGGTAACTCAGCCCTGTTGCTTAGCAGCAGCTGAGACACATGTAAATGCAATAATGGAAATTCTCACGGTTACAAAAGTGGAAAGCTCTTGCCTGCTAAAAGCGGATGTTTATAAATCAGCTGGAAGCAGAGTAAGTGGCAATATTAGATTAGAAAAATTCTTTCCAAACATAATACAGTCTTGAATATAAAGCCAACCAGCCTGACACAACCTAAATAACAGAGAGACTGAGGTTAAAAAAAACAGGAGTCAATATTTAATTATGATTGTTTTTATGTATTGATCATTCTAGTATTTTAACCATCATATGATTACAACTATAACAGACCACACTCCCATTTCATTTAAGGGGTGAAATAATGGATTCACGAAAGTCAACTGCAAAACTTTTGTTGTCTTTATAGAACTAGGATTTCATATTATCTCTAATTCTTTCATCAAAACTTATTTTTAAAAGCACTGATCCAAGTGTGCATGTGAACCCAAAGCCAACTGCTTAGCACTGCATCGCCACTTAAAAAAATACCTGGTTTAATCTCTATTTGAAAGGTCCATATGATCACAGAAACATCTCGATTACAACTGAAGCTTCTTAATTCTATGGTACCATCAGCAAGAAGAAACCTAAAATGGTCTCTGAACTGAACAAATGGACTTGATCGTGACCTAGGTCAATGATGAGGACTGTCCCTTCCTACATGTGTGTAAGCATCTTCTGTATTACCGGCATGTAACATCCTGGAGGGCTGTACCCACCCATGCTCATCTTTCCAGACTTGTCTAATTCTTTCCACATGTAGGATGTAATTTAGCTTGGGCATCTAAAAGTTAACCATCTAAGTCTAAAAGACAGCTATAAAGCTTGAGAATCCCTTTACAGTGAATGGAAAATGGCATTTCCATAGTGTCATTAATTTATTCCAAAAAAAAATGTTTAAAATCAGATTAATTCCTTTGAGAACTCTCCTTCAGCCCATTAGCTATTAAAGAAATGAAGGGGGTTTTGTATAAGGCAGACAAAATGAATAATCCTCTGGAAATGCCTCTCTCTTTCCATTGACTCTAGTAGAGCCTAAATGACAAACTAGCCTTCAGATGATAAAATTCATCCTAACCCTTACATCTGTGCTGAAGCTCAATGGCAGGGATGTGGGTGACTACATAAGCAATGATGTAGTAGACAATGTCCTGGATTTTAACTCACAAGCTCTGAGTACTATTCCCAGAGGTGCTATTAATCTCCTAAAAATTAACTTAAGTCCATTTCCACCTCTAACCCATACTGATTCTTACAGTCTGTAAAGGAGTTCTTCTGTTACTCAGATCTTGTTTGGGACTCCTTTGACCTAGATATAATTTAAATGATCATATTTCAGTGTGCAGTGCCACATCCCCTGAGCTCCAACTCCATTTGTTGTTTATACATTGCAGATTTACACACTGCACAAGGATTGTTTCCCCACTGAACTGTGTTCATCAGAAAGGAAAAAATAATGGATTTTCCTACTCTGAACATTTGACAGAAGGTTTTATTTATTCCAATTTAACACCTTTTATTTGTGATTTTTTTCTCCCTTCTAAATATGATGGTTTGTCAGCTTGTGTCACTTATTCTCTATTCACTCCCATCAGCTGTATCTCTGGTTCCCATGAGAACACTTCAATTTTGTTGCAAGGCCCAGAAATATGATAATCAACAAATATTTCTAGATCAAATCCATTGTCACAGTGTCAGCATGTTCATGAGAAATACTGATGCAATTAAACACTGATTTGCCACTCCAGCTAACAGCAAGACAGATATAAAATAGAGTTTGGTTTACACAGATCTTTTTAAATTTCCCCCCCTTTAAGAGTCTTGTGAAAGATAACAGTTATATGAAGAACCAAACCAGGAAAAATGCTTAATACTTTTATGGTGTTTTGCGGTTTACTGCTGTAGAAACATTAACTAATTAAGCCTCACAATACCCAAGTGAGGAATGGAAGGAAGCATTATTATGGTTATATATTATAATTATACTGTCTCATTTAGAATTTCCTGGCTTGTGACTTCTAAAGTAATTATTATAATAAAACTAATAAAAAGTCAGAAACAACCTTCTTTTTTTGAGTATTAATGTATTCTAAACTAAGCAAAGAAAGAGTTTAAAAATGTGCCTAAAAGCATACTTATTCTTCATGTATCTCAGCTTTTGTTTTCCCTTTGTCCATCTGAGTCCACAGGACTTGACCTTGCTTCCAGCAAAAGGAAAGAAAACCTTGCCAATGACCATAGTGCATCCTTGATTTAAACAACAATAAAATAAAGTAACTGCGTGAAGTTAGTTAATCTCTGATTTTTACTATTTGCTAAGAAACCACTATCAGATCATGATATAAAACATTCTTATATGTTATATATACATATATATAACTTTCTTATAATTTCCAAGCAACATTATTAAGTCTCTATGATATCTTGTAATTATGATTAATTTTGAATTTTTTATATAAAATTGTTTTTCTCTCAAATACCTCTCACCAGTGTCTGGATCCATCTACCCAATATTAGCCATCTAACAGCTTGCTAGCACCCTTTAGATACAGGTAGACAGGTTCCTTCAGAGAACGGTTTCTGCCATCTCTGTCATACATCTGTTTTGTAACAAGATGATTTGCCCACTGGAGATGCCTTTGCTCTCTAGTAATAACATAGTCTCATACGTTTCTCCTACAATACTGGAATGTTCAAAGTCTATGGGGAAAAAATCCATTTTAGTAACTATAGAAAAGTGTCATAGAACATTTGAACTTTCCATTGTCTCCATCATAACAGCCAGTCACTGCAAATTCTCAGACAGTAACCACAGCTGGATCGGTCTCTGGGAGAAGCTTTCTTACAAGGTTGTAATCAACTGAATGGTAATTCAGAAAAGATTCTCAGGTAGTTTCTTTTAGCTGGAAGCAAAACAGTTGTGATAACGTCTTTCTTCTTCTTCTTTTTCAATGTAGTATTATAGCCTCTACTTATGTTTGTACAGTGGATCCAGCAGAAGAAAGAGAAGTAGTCTAATGAACCCCAAATACACACAATACTGCTTTGTTGACAGGTGCTGGAAAAAGAAACAAAGTAGTAAAAAGATCTGATAATATCAAGCAGGTCAGATGAAGATTAACAGTGAGATTAATGTTCCTAACTTGCAATCCAGAAGCCAACCAGAGCACTACTTGGTCTTCTAGGTTGCCACCTAGAAGATGGCTGGACACGGTGATGGCTGGACATGGTGCTGACTTCATCTGCCTATTAGAAAAGGAAGTTACCATCCAATGCCATCAACAGAGGTTTTCCATAATCTAACTCCTTTTCTGCAGCAAGTTGCCAGTACAGTCCTTGTGCTAGCTGTAGATAGTATTTTGACCGTATTTGCCTCATGACACTAGAAAGACCATCTGGCTAAACAGATGTGGTAATCTGATTTCTTTGGCCAATGAACTGAAAAACCCCACAATGGCATGAATGGGAACTCCCAGGAGTGCCCTGTCCAGCATCTTCTCTTGTGCACTTCTAGACACTATATTTGTCATTTCAGGATGTTCTTGGCAACAGATTATTTGCTTGCAGAAGTTACCAAGAGAGAAGGAATTTCCATACGAAAGACAAACATATTCTCATCACAAAAAACCCAAAACCAGTTTAAATGCCATCTGTTATTCTTTGCAGAGTATATCATATTTTATAAAACAAGAAACTGGTAAAAAGCAATGCAAGTCTTGATTCCACAGAAGGTGTCAAATCTCCCATAGATTTGAACAGGACCATTGGCTATTCAGTCTGTTCATTTATAACCTTATTTAAAGACTGCAGTACAGTTCTTCTCAGAACCATGTATTTTATTACAGGTTTCTAACCTTAAACATGGAATGGATTGTCTAAATAATGTCCCCCTGCCAATACTCTCTTCACCATCTGTCTTAAGGTTTGAAACCCTTAGGGTTATAAAAATATGTGTAATTTTATATCTTCCAAGGTTTACCATAAGTTTACATTTATCCAGCCACAATTTCTTCATTTTTAATTTCCTTTAATTTCTCAAACCTGTACTGTTTGATACCACCACCATTCATATAACCAGCGTTACTGCCAAAAAATTTTAAAAATAAAAAAAACACAGAGAAAAAAAAACCCCAAACCTCTGACATCTTAAATTAGAAAAGTATGTGTTCAAAGGTTAAAATGAAGACATTTCAAAAATATTTCTGAAGACATTTCATTTTAGTTCAGGTAAAAGATTGTGGATAATTCTATTTCTTAAAGTGCTTCTCAACTCCATTAACAACGAGTAATAACACTCAGCTATGCCCACTCATTTTGCTTTGCTATATAGAATCTTGTCAGAGCTTGTAGACTCATATTTTAGAAAAGTTGTCAGCTACAGAGTCCTCCTTTGCATAAAAGATTGGGCTGGCTTTCTGATGCTGAAACAAATTAAAATAAAATGACCAAGCCCACATCATAGGCTGGATGAGCACAATCAACAGCAACCTTCTTATTATGTAGAAGTCACAGCATCCCTTGCCCAGCAAGGCAGAGTTGCAGAAATCTGAAAGGTGGAGAAGAAAAGGGCAATGGTGCACATATCACATCAGGCCTCACCATTCGTCAAGGCAGTGCCCTAGGAAAGAGGGAGCGGAGCTAGCTGAGAAGCAAAAACAAAGCACATTATGATTAAGAAAAAGAAGGGGCTGTAGCTCAAGACTCTGCCTGCCTTATAGTGAGGATTATGCAGAACCTTGGACCATCTTCTGGCCCACTTCAGGAAGAAGCAGGACACTTTGCTCCTTGGGGAAAAACTTTTGCTTTCTTCTTATATTGTGTTCTGTGAAATTACCCAGTGACAGCAAGAATTGAGGCCCTTACACAATAAATGAGTTTTAACAATTCCAAAAGTGCATTTTTAGTCCATCATGGATTATACTAAAGAACTATTCTTACTTTGGTCAAACTCTTACCTGCCGCCATAATGCTTCCACTTCACCATATGCGTGACTTGTGCACTGTTACAGCTCTCTTTTGTTATACAGTAAAATTATCTACACAGTAACTAGGGCTTGCTCTTCTCATAAAGACTTTTTTTCCCCCTTGTTATTCTTTTGGCTCCAAGACATGCATTCTTGTCTACACAGTAACACGACTTCACCTGTCCCTTGACCCAGCTATTACACCAACGTGCTGACAGTAAAACCTGGGAGACACTTCTTCAGCCCGCGATCTATGTGAACTCATTCACACCACGCATAGTCCCATGGGATTTTTATGCCATTCCAGGCTTTTACTTTACATAAAAAGGACAGAGAAAAGGTAAAAAGTGTTCTTGCCCACTGATGTACTTTGCAGTGATGTGGGCCATCCCAGAGAAATCAGTGGTCCCCTTAGGACTACATACTTGCTTTCATAGCATTGTATGTAGAACAATATTTCTATGAATCTGGAAACTTAATTATAGCCCAAAGTATTCTGGCAATACATGAAATGAATGTGCATGAGCCCAGAATAGATGACAGCAAAGAAAATGATTGAGAAGAATAATCACATGGAAATAAAGAACACTGGGTACATGTATAGAAAACGGAAACAAGTAACTGAAAACTGCCTGAAGGCAAATACTATTGGCGATAATGCAGGGATAATGTTTTTATAGGGATTAACTGTTCTGGAGCACTTTTCCCATGTGTAAAGCACAACATACTTTTTATTCAGATAGGTTGATTTGGCAGCCCCTTTATTGCTCACAAAAACTATTTATTGTGCCTGTGCAGGGAAAATTCCACCCTTGGATAGCCAGAATGCAGTTCTTTTATCTCACACTGACAACCACCCACTGGATAGAGCTGAGGAGCTAATTTTCCACTGGAAGTCCACTTCTATAGCATGCCTATGGGAAGTTTGTTTCTATAAAAAGTCTTTAATAAATTTGGCTATGTGTTAATGTAATTTTTACACTGAATGTGTTAAATTCTGCCTTTGGAAACAGGTTTGATTTCTTTTGCAAAATGTCATTATTTTTACAGAGGGATAACAAAGAGGTACATCACTTTAAATGAAACTGCCGAATACAAACACGACTTCTAATTTACGCTATTTACCTTTTCTTAGTGTAATTTTTCAACTCAGTTTTACAGCCCTGGACCTACTGGCAATTTTCTATACGAGTAACATAATTGTCAGGTTTTCCTTACATATTGTTTTAGAGCATGTGCCCACTTTCATGATTTTTTCATGTTTAAAAAATACCCCAGGGTAGTAGATACTGGAAGCAGAAACTGTTCTTATTCTTCCTACTCTTGGCCATACATTAGAATAACCCCAGAATTTATGTCTCAGAAAATAACATCAGGCCCATTAAACACCATTTTCCTGCTATACAGAAAAACTCCAGGGGACAAGAATCTTAAAAATAAATGAGTGGATAGACTAATACACCATAAGGGCTAATTTGAGGCACGGAGTTTGCAATTCTAACACAAGGCCACTAATTAGTTGGGCTTCCTGTGTCATATACTATATTTAACTGCAGCAGAAACTAATTGATAGATAAATAATTGCTTCTTCAAGCCAAGATTAATACAGGAGAAACCAGAAGAATTTTAATGTGTGTCTTTAATGCTTGCACCAAGTTTACCAACCCACATTTAATACAAGACACAATGTGCTGAATGAAGATGCTTCATACTGAAATGGGGAAATTGGTCGCTCACGAGAGATGTGTTTTACTCCCAAATGAAGTTAGGAGTGTTAATGGAGTACAGGGGATGGAATCCGACCTGCCAAAGTGACACCAGCATCAGTGAGAGGGAAAGTGGGAAGCGGTGATTTAGAGGGAGGAGTAACTGTGGGGGTAGAGAGACTCTGAAGGGAACTGCGGACATCTGCATTTCACTGGGACCACATCCAAAGAGCATCACCTTCCAGCTACCCATGTTTAGCAGCTGGCTGAAAAGTAGCTGTCTGGAGTTTATTCTGGTGAAAACAGATCTGTGCTAGGAGGCAAGACGTCTCCTGAAGTCATCCGCAGTCTTTCTGTAAGGCTTTCACAGCACAATTTCTTGTTTTAATTGGTCCATTCTTAGACAACTCATCATTTCAGTTTCACAGTTTAATTACATAATTACCTGCACTGACACATATTATAAAATTAGGCAATGTAATTGCTAAGTTCATAAACACTAACGGTGTTAAAAGTGTTCCCATTATCAAAAAAGTATTTAGAAGAGGGACACAGATCTAGTCAGTCTAGGACAGAAGAAGTATTGGTAGCTGGAATCTGCAAACATGAAAGCATATGCTAGGACTGCTCCTTTTAATCAGTTCTTGTGTACTTGGTACTAGCACTAGGGGCAGGAATCTCATAGCCAAAACTCAGGTACCTTGGAATAGGGCTTTGACCATCTCCCATACTGATCAGTTTGACAGGGAGGAGCACATTAGTGAATACCTTTCAAAGAAAGCTGTGAAGAGTATGCAAACAGCTGGGTAATTTCCTAGCAAGGGGTAACAGAAATTCTAGAGTATATCCTTCCAAATGAAAGGGGGGACAGGCACGCGGAAATACTTCATATGAAAGCTGCTGACAAGATCCATATAAAATCTTATTTCATTTAATCACCTAAGAATTTTTAATTACTTTTTTTTTTAATAGCTTTGTTAACATTAAAATAATCCCCAAATTACTTTGATGTTCACTTTGAGGTTAACTGTAGTAAATGCAGTGTTAATTTACACTTCTGCTTATACTGCTGCTTCTCTGGACTACAGGGAGAGTTTATTTAAACATGCACATTCAGTTCTGGGCTATCCATCCAACCAGACAGCCAAACTTCACAACTTCTCATACTGGTGGATTTCACACCAGCCTCTTCTGGGAATGTTTCATATGTATTTCAGCAAAATGGCAAAATATCCTCCAGTATGAATTTCTTTATGTTGATTACTTTATCTTCCAAACCACATGTTTTCCTCATTTTGTTTTGTTTGTGATTGAATATAAAATTAAGATATCTAGCTAATTCTCATGCAGTAAGTCATCTCAATTCAGCAATCAATAGGTTTGTCAGTGCAAATATCCTATTCCTATGAGACTTAATTAAACATGAAAAGATGGAAATTTACTCTCATTGAAGAAAAATAAAGTTGATATCCCAAGGTACTGGAAATGTTCAGACTATGATTAGTAGAAACCTGACTGGAATCTCAACTAATGTCTATGTGATAATAAAAGCTGCATTTAACTTGGTAACTAAGCGAGCTCCCAAGTGTCTCTCCATACCACAGAAGCCTGTAAAAACTCCTGATGTTCAATTACCTGCATAGCTACAGCTACCCACAGCAGCCTGCGCTGCAGTGGTAATAGTGATTTACCATTGCAAAGGACCACAAGGAGATGGAGCAGGGTGGGATGCAATGTATGGCTGCGAGCGCCATGGTCCAGTCTAATCAGGCCCCTTTAATTTTTGGAGTATTCACATCCAGCCACAAGTGACTCACAACTGTCCATTTGGAAAGCTCCACAATTGCATAACACTGAGGTAATTTAATTTTCTGAAGGACTGATGAGCCCCCTGGGAAAAAAGGGGTAGGTGAAGATGAGGCATGGAGTCAGAGACATAGCATCAGGGTGAGGGGACTTAGCTCTGAGCACCAGGTTCCCATTTATACCTTACAAAATAAGAACACTATTTCAAGCCCTACGCCTTGTGTGCAAGTGAGGTATTAGAAGCAGACTTTGATTCTACAGGAAAACACTTCTTTGTTTTAAAACAAGATATTTGTCATCATATTACTTACTCCAAAGCTGAAATGAAATGCCTTGGTATCAAAAGCTCCGTCAGGAACCCTGCAGTAACAGATTTCTTTTTATATTTTAAAGAAACAAAAATGTTCCTGAAAGACCTTAGTTCACTTTTTCTCAAGTAACGAAAACACATGCTTATTAGCCTTCAGAAAAAATTTTAGATTTCCAAATCAATGTTACTGAAGATCCAAACGTCACAGTCACGGTTTAACTGTAGAGTGCAGATCACAATGTAGACCTAGAGAAGCCATTTGATTAAAGCCCAGACAGAAATGGCACAATAACGCACATGTAGGAAACCAGCAAGTCAAAGAAACCCCATCCCATACCACTCTGCAGTGAAAAAAATCTGACTCTAAAGAAATAAAATCAGAGAAATTTATAGTTTGACCCATTTTACATATTTATAATTTCAACCCTGACCTTGCCAAAGACATTAAGCAAGTGGTTTAACCTTTTTGTATCACACCTGTCTATACATAATAGACTTTATATGCTCCACTCATGGTTATTTTATTTAGATTGTGAGACAAGGAAATATCTCTGAAAAAGTACAGTCGGTATCACCACTCCCTCTCTCCACTGCACATCCTCGCAGGTTTTCACCGGTTTCTTGAACACCCTTCCTTGTGATGAGAAGGAAAGCACCAAGGTGGTGGAATGAGGGGATAAGAAGTTTCAGGAGAAAAGAACTCCCAAACACTTAATTTTGCAACAGGTTGGGTACAGCTTGTGAGCCGATCAGTCTTGAAAACTGCTCTTGGGCGTACTTAACAATGGAAAAATAATTACAATGGAAAAATAACAACAAAGGGTAGATCTGAAGACCGTAACAGCTACAGGACTTGGCTCTGACAATTTTTTGTTACTTTTTTTTTTCTTGATGTCTTTGATACTTTGTGTAAACAATGGCTCTCTCCATCCAAGCTGCACCATTCCTTCTCTATTACCCTTCAGGGAAATCATAACCATATTAACGAATTCAGTGTTTTGCTATAGAAATAATGACAGTATTCCAAGTTCATCTTTTTGATTTCTCCAAGGCATCCAACACAGAGCAAAGGTGAGCTGTAAAGAAACAAGGTCTCTTATAAAAACATATGGCAGGTTTTGGAACTGGCGAGCTTCCTTCAAAATAAAAGATGAAGTAATAGTAATCTGCATGTTATTGTTGGAAAATTTACCCAGCCTGGATTCTTTTATTGAACTATGTTGGAAACTAGGGCATGCGTGTACTTGGTGAGATTTTTAAATGTTCCAGGCTGGATCATCTTGCTCTGGCCAGACATAATTTCTTCAATGCTTTGGACCTGAAGTTAGTTTAGAGTGCCTCCAGGAACCACATATAACCACAGAAATAGAGAACTATTCAATACTTAGTAATAATCAGAGGTTTTGACTAAACCTTCATATCCCCACACATCTGCTGACTCTGTAAGCCCTGGAGACGCTTTTGGACTGCTTTATGGATTCATGTGACCATCTTTCCTGCCTCTCCTGGAGAAGGTGTCAGCATATGCTACTGAATTGTTCAAGCATCAGGAAGATTCATCCCACAAGCCTGGACACTCCACAAGCTGCCATTTGGAGCAATTAAGATTTAGCTATTTAGATTTCATCTCTTAGAAGTGTCCAACTTCGTCATTTTCTAGATTTAGAGTCTCCAGAGATTGTCTGGAGGATATGGGCCATTATGTGCTCTGCAACAGAAGCAAAGAAAAATTAGCTGTTAGCCATAGTGTTGCAAAAAAGAGAAAAGAATTTGCCTTCTTTGCCTCAGAAACAGACTTTCTACTAACTTCAGGACCCTTTACCCTCACCACTCATCCCTACAGACTTAGTTTTCAAATAACTGCTGCCTTTAAATGACAGCTAGCAATGGGTATATTCTTTACACGTGTTGAAAGGAGCTTTCCAGACTCTAGATCCAGCTTCTACTGGATGTTACCAGACCTTACACCAGACTTCCAAGGACTTGAGTCTCATGATGATAAACAATTTCAAGAGCAGTCCTATGTGCTTAAATAAGGATCAGGAATGAAAACTCCCATTAGCTTCAGTGAGATCAGGATTTCAATCTAAACTGACTCCATTCTGCATTTTTAAATACTCTTAGTGTTCAGCGTTATGATTTACGACTGTATTTTCAGAACAGGTCACTGTCCAGTCTGCTGGTCCTCTTGTAAAAATTGCTGGTTTCATTTTACTTTGCAGATTAAATGAGAATCCAAGTTTATTTACTGTATGCTATTTTTTACAAAGGTTGCTGATCTTTAAAGCTCCAATTTTAAAAGATATTCCATAAAATATTAAGTCCAGCCATTATTTTTCCTGGGACCAGCACAGAGAGAGAAATGCAGCAGAAGAGCACGTTAGTAGTATCCTCCCCTTCCCTGAATCATTGAAAGTCAGCTTCAAAGTTAGCACTGCCTTTGGGGTTTGCTTCATTTTGGTTTTGTATGTAAGAAGTGTTCTGGCCCTTTGTTTTAAAATTCATGCAGCACAATCTCAGCTTCTGTTTGAAACATGTAATAAGCTGCTTATGTGGTTTTCTAGTAGACCTGCATTTTGGCACAGCACCTGCCTATTCATGTTTATAAGAAGAAGGAGGAGGAATAATGGCAAAAGCAGTTTTGCGTGGAAAACATCCAGGCAACAAGACCATGCCTTTTTTTTTTTTTAGCCAAGTCCTGTATGAAAAGCAGTTGCAATCTCTTTTGCTTTTAAAGTAATCAGAACACAATTTTAACAGTCATGAAAAGCACTCCCCTGTGATAATGCTGGACCACAACTACCTTTGCTTTTCAGCATACTGCCTTTTGGATTCTGAATTTCCTTTCACAGGAACTTTCACTACACTTCTGGTGAAAGGTTTTTTACTCTTTAGGAGCATTTGTTTCTAATGATTTTACTGCAATTGTCTCAAATGTGCAGATTTGTATTAACTGCTTAAGAATCTTTACTTCCAGATTGTTCTACAACTTGACTCATGCCAATGTTACTGTTAGTTCTTTCTAGCCCCTATTTGTTTATCTACATGTGCTGCTTCTTCCAGAGCCACCTTGTAATGTCCATGGATCAGAGCTGTTTGCTGCTTTACTTGTTTGCATCCAATTCTGTTTCTGATTGTTTTGTAATGTAACAATAATAGGTTTATTATTCCATATTGGTTTTAAAAATTCAGTAACACAGCAGTACTATTAACCTGTTACAGATTATTTAGAGTCATATTTATAAAGAAATAGATATCATGTTTTCTCTGTTGCAGTTAGTTTTAGGTGGTGCATCCAACAAATATACTGTTAGACTGTTCAGGAAGACTGCTACCACCCCAGATGCAATCTTCTGGAAGGGAGGAACAGCATGGGCTAAAATCATTGCATGAGTAGATACATCAGTATTTTTGATAATCTGCCCAATTTCAAAACATACTGTTGCTGTTTAGCAATACAGGATTGGTAAAATGTATTGAATATATTACTTGTATTAGGTGCCACATATCTAACGTTGGTATAATATAACTAAAAAGTACTCTTATTACAGGGAGAACTTAGAGTGGCCAAACCACACTCATAAAACCAGTACAGCTCTTCCAGTTCAAAGAGATGATCTCGGTAAAATCAGCTTCTGCCAGTGCAACTGCATCTATGTTAGGGATATCTGTAAACACAGCTGTGTTGTCCTGGAATCCCACTTCTTCACAGCCGCTGTGCCTGAAACACAGCCCTAATCTAACTTTTTGAGGAGATCTGTGCCATCTTTAGAAAGACGCTAGCCTGTCTTGAAAATCTGGAGAGAGAAAAAGAGGCTGCAAATATACCCACTTAAATTTCAATAGATTTTTGGGATTCTTTTGTTCTGAACATATTAAAATGAGGGACTAGAAATCAATTCCCTTCAAGGCAGGAAATGTGAGATAGAAGCCAAAAATATGACAAACTATTTGATTGTAATTCATCAAATGGCATTACTTTTTTAATTTTTATTTAAAAGTTATCTATAAAAGCGCAAAATATAGCTAAATAATTGATGTGTGATAAATTCACAAAGCAAAAGACTTTATTTAATGCTAACATTGTATCATGATCACTCCCAACGTTACCCTTCCAGTTAAAGGACCATTGGTGTTTGTTTCTGTTATTAATCCAGAGGATATGCTTCTCATGTTCAGTGACCCAGTTCCAAGAAGTATCATAATATAGAAGCCTATTTTCCACTTAATAAACATGCATAATTCCTGTGAACGTTAGCACTGATTATGCACACTTACACACTCTAGGGTACATTCATCTAAACCCAGTGAATTCAAAAGATCTGAAGGAAAATGCATTTGGCCCTCTAGACTGCAAGAAACCCTAAAGAACAATAGGAACAATCCAGAATGTTTTAGTGGTATATTTTATTTTAATGGCACTTTTGCATATTAATTCCTTCAGCTCTCTGCCCACAACACTAATGATGTTTTATGTAAGATAAAAAAATTAAGGACCTTTTAGAAGATAAAAAAGGAAAATGAAGAAAGCAAGCAAGGGTTAAGCTTAATAGTTAGGATATTCACTTTGAAGATGGAAACTGTAGGTTCCAGACTGTTCGATGCTACTTATGACTATTTCCTGCAGAAAAGAAGGTTAATTGGGATATTGCCAGCAGCCCAGAAGGGCCTATCTCATCACAGGTAGAGCAATGAGAGGGCAAGCAGTGCAGATTCAAACTCTAGAGGAACATGATAATTGATTCAGTTTCCTACAGCTTGATGAGCACTTGATGAGAACTACTGAGGTAAAGATGAGGGAAAGATCACATTATCTTTGTTATTTAAAAGAGACAGAAAAGGACTTCAGACACTTGATTTTGTGTTGACTTCTAATGTCCTAGATAGTTCTCTGCAGGAGAGGTTTGAAAGATGCAACTCCCATAGGAAAACAGATGCATATACCCTGGAGAAACATAGAATTTAATACAGAATTCCTGTCCAGACCACTACCTTCTGGGTTTGTTTTGGCACATTTGTTTACAACATGCTGGTTTGATTTTCAGCCTTCTCAGAATGGTATCCATAAATTTCTCCCCCTCCCAAGCTCTGTGCAGACTGTCAGGGCAGTTAACTTGGTGTTTCAGCATTTAGGTCTCTTTGTGGCTCTGGACTTACAGTATATAAGCAATTCTTCAATAAACTATTTCAAAAACTGCTGAAGCATTCACCTTATTAAGTAACACAGAGGGAAACATGAGCCCTAATAGTTTGCCAGAGATTCTGGATCCCAAGAATTTATCCACCCAAAAATGTACTTTTTTACTGAATTTGTTAGATGGTAGACAATGCTAAACATGCAAGATTATAAAGAAAATTTCTGACTACTAGCTGCTTCTTTAAAAGAGGTGTTCTTGACTAAATATTTTTATAGACACTTCCACTAAAAGTGCTAAAAAAAATATTCTGTAGAGTCCTTTTGTATAACTGCTGTTTATTTTAAGCACTGCATGATTTGTGTTCATAATAGAAACTTCAATAGCAAAGGCATCCAAGCTTTGCAATCACTCCAAGCTGGAGTGATTCCCCCTTTAGTCAATACAGTCTTGCCATCTACATCAGTAAACAGCACAGTACAGTTGATGGAAATACGTAGAGTGGAAGAGTTAGTGATGAGGACCTGACATCCACATCACACATATTCTGGATATTTTACTTCAGACCAACTCTATCTTATTAGCAGGCAATAGACACAGTAATGCATCAGGTGTGATCCCAGGACACATCTGCTTATATTTTATATAAAAAAAATGCAGTTTCTTTGCCCCAAGATTGTGCACCCCACTCTTTAATTAGCATGAAAGACCAGTGAGTGGAGATAAACAGGAAATTCACCTCAGAATAATGCTCCTGATACGGCATAACAAGTTTTTTCTCTTTAAGCTAAGGATATTTTCTATTGTGTGTGAGGGAAAGAAAATAAGAGCTTTCTTTGCATCTCAATCTGATGACCAAACACCCTTTTACCAATCCACATGAAAGTGCCCCACACAACTCCCATGAATAAAGAAATGGTGTCATCTGAAGAAAATGTAAATCTTAACTGAAGATAAGTCTCGTATTTCTTTTCTATATATATTTATTGATGGAAATCTTCTTCAGTAAAATCTAGCTCAGGCCAAGAGATAAAATGTCATCCCTCTCAACTGTAAGTTCATGCAGAGGAATTATTAATTAATACATGCATCATACATTTTCACCCCAAATATGCATTAAAGGAGTTGAAATGCTGTGAATGTAATCATGATGATTAGGGTCTCTTGCTGGTGGCTCCTCCTGCAAAAATCTAATTTTGCATCTGGGGTTCTGTCTGCAGCCAGCAGCCAGGGCGGGCAGAACGTCCTCCAGAGAAGTCACCACCACTGACAGCACTCAGACTATTAGCTCCTCCGAGAGCCCAGAGCCATTATTTTACAAGCACTTCTGTGACAAAAGAAGTAAAGCTCTGGATTTACTACAGCTAATTGTTTTCTCCTCTGCAAAATTAGTATTTCACCCTGTATATAGACATTATATATAGAATGACAATAAACTGGACTAAATATATGACAGTACCATTACAGAGCAGATCTCAAAACCCCGTAACTACCAAAGTAAGGGAGACAATTTTATTTGATGTGCATATCTAAAAATATATGAGGCCATAAAACTAAAAGCCAGATACTGCAGCTTAGTAAGACTACAGAGCTATCTCCAAATTTCAAGTGCAGAATACTGCTATGCTTATCATGTTATTTGTTGCACTACCATTTTTGTAAACATGATTCTGAATTTACTCTCTGATATTTCTTCATGAGCAAAGTACCTTGTGAAATATCCATGAACACTTCAAACATCCCTTTGAAGGAAGGAAGTCCAAACAGCTTTGAGCTGCTTTCAGACGGTGTCTTTCCCCAAAACACACAAAATCATTTAAAAAAATAATTAATATCTTTATTGTAATTTGAAAAGAAAAAAATAAAATAATGATTTCTCAGGAGTTAAAAACTTGATGTACTTCATTAGTAACTCACATTTTGTAAAGACCTTTTACTTTCCCCAGAAACGTGTAAGAAAAATTATTAGATGTCTAATCTTGGTGGATGTGCACCAAGTATTACTTAAAATGGAAGCTATGAATTATCAGTTAATAAAAAGCATAATACCTGAAGCAGTAAAAACTCTTTAATTTGAAAATAACAGTTATTACAAATCAATCATTTCTTAAGAAAAGGATTGCGAGGCAACATCTTGAGCCATAAATATTAAAATATGAAGACAGAAGCTTATTTATGTAAGCTGGAGTTAGCATTCTTGTTAGACCATTCGTTAGAAGGAAAGAAGGGCTAGGTAATAATTTGCAGAGTGATCTGGTTAAAGGCTGAAGAAATGTAGGAAAGGACTGTAGCATGTATTTAAGGGAAAAGAGAGATAGTCCCACTTGTCTGCAGAAATTGTCCACGTGCTCAATATTAACTACTTACATTTGAAAGGCTTTTTATTTTTATTCAACCTCGCATTGTATTTATGAACTGTTCTGATCCTACTGTTCATCATCACCATCCAATATTTTTCCTAATTAAAATTACTTTGAAGTCTCTGACCTTTAGGCAGACACTCAATTCTGAATTAAAATATAATTATCTTTATAACAAGAATACACTTCTTAGGCTGCCCCCACAGTCTTCCATGTTACAGAAGAAATACATAATAAATGTAAGGAAAAGACTACATTGAACTTGATAGAATAATGAAAAATAAGAAGAAAATACACCGAGCAGCCTGGTTTTCCTTTCTTATATAATTAGGGCAAAGAGACAGCAGGGTAAAAATGAAAGCAATATTAAAATTTAAAGAAAGAAATCTTTGTGCATAGTGCGTAATTTATCTGCAGGACATGCTGCCACACAACTTCAACAATTTTGCTGAAATCAGAAGGACAGTCTTTTACATGAGTAGGTGCAGCAATCACACAGCTTATATTCCAGTGGTATAACACAGGTACAGCACTGTTTACTGAAGAGGACCACAAACCACTCTTTGAAGGTGAACACCCATAAACTACAGAGTGTAGAGAATATATTTATTGTGAGTAAAACACAGTGTTTTTTCCTAAACTTGTGGTTCTGGTTGCTGGTGGCTATACGAATTGCTGGTGTGATGAGGGTAGCATCTCTTATTTATCTCCTCATCTTCTCCATTACTTCTCCTAGCACAGGTATTCCTTAGTCTTAATGACTAGCAACTCTTGATCATGTTTGCTTTACATTACTTTGCAACCTTTACTACAGTCAAATTACAGGAACTTAATAACTTACTTTTACGTAGAGCTGCTGAAACTCCTCAAGGTTCAGTCTACCGCTTGGACAGTCCTTTAGAAACCCTTTGTACCACTGTTTTAGCTCGTGTTCATTGAACTCCGTGCTCTTCACCAGATCTTCCATCACCTCAGGGGCCAGCTTGCTATTCTGTTTCCCCATTCTGCCTTAAGAAGAAATAAATTAATACAATTAGCCAAGTTGCTGTGAACATTTTAAACTCGAATCAGCGACAAAGCTTGAACGCATCATTTGTTTTGATGGCTGCTTTTAGTCAAACACAACTTCCATGGATTCACTAGTGAACAGGAACCTAAGCTATGCTTGAGTATTAGAGGCAGAAAATGGTGAAAAAGACAAAATTCTTCTTTCATTTAGGAGTCTTAAGGCCTGAAGACAGACTGCTAATTTGCCTTCAAATTAGGTAATTTCTAGCTTTTCTTTACACTAAGGCTGAAAGAGATGACTTCACTTTTTCTTTGATTTTAACAAAATTTTTTCATGGATTTAGGGATGTCCACAGAATTTCTTGTTATTGTTGTCTTGAAAATCTCTTTTGAGAAGTTAGCAGCTCTTTGATAGTTAGCAGCTACTCTTCACAGGTACAAGGCTGTGGACAGACAAGCTTGTAATGTACAGCACTAGATGTTCCACTGGGAGGAAGCAATGTGAGAGTTTCTCAAAAGATTATGAAACTGAACTAGAAAAATAAACCAGAAACTGAACTAGAAAAATAAATGTAATTCTTATATATATGCACATATACATGTAGATATACACATATGTATACATAGAAGTATATCTATATGTATATGTTTACTGCATAGTTGATACACAATAGATGGTTTGTCTTTCATCACTGTTAACTCTGGAGATATCCACTACATTTGTTTTATACATTTTGTATATGCAATTATAAATATTAAAAATAAAACATAAAAAAATGCAAAATATGCATATATGTACAGATAAATACAGTAATACCTTCAGTACTACTCATGTTGGCCCTCTGAGGTATTTCCATTGATAATCAAAGATATTCTTTGAGAGAACTTTTGAGAAATCCTTTTCCTTAACTTCTTCCAATTCTACTACATTTTGTTTCATGACAGGAGATGTATTTTGGTTATTTTTCAATTAGATGACAGACAGTACTTAGCTTTTCCTGTACAGAACTGCAAAGCAATGAATAATTTCTTTGCTGAGCCTAGCCTAGCATTTGCGTTTTTATCTCCCAGTATAGCATCTGTTTCTAATGACAGCAACACATTGAATGCATTGATTTTTAATCCATATCACCACCCATTCCTGATATTAATCTATTGCTTTTGACATCTTCCCCTATTTCTAAGAGGAATTTTCTTTCTTCTCAGAAGGACATGCTTTGCTCTGTTCCAATAAATCAATATATTTATATAACTTCCTTTATGGAAACCTTCCTTGAGCAGGTCCGAAGACAACCATTCCTTCTGGTCTATGTGTGGTCAACACATCCCCCAGTGCCATACCACCGGTGGTACCACATGTCTTCCTGAAACACCTCATGGCCCCTCTCCCCTTTGGCTATGGTCCTCCCTGGTCTGTCCTCACCTCCTCTCACAACCCCCAGTCCACCAGCACAACCAGGGCTGGCAGCAACCCCCTTTGCCAAGACAGCACACGACTTGCCTGCACAAACATCCCTGACTTGGAGAAGGAAGGTGTCTTTCATCAAAGCATTCACTTGGTAAAAAGTTGGGAGATTTGGTCATCGGAAAGTATAAAATACCACAACTCATCGGGCTAGAAACTCCAGCTAGAAATGTCTCAACGCCTTTGTGACATGACTGATAGACAAGTGTGCTGTGCACAGATGTAACTGGAGGTGGAAGTGGGCCACCATTTCTTGGGGTGCTTCCAGCAAGCAGATCCTCCTTCCCCAGGCTCTGCACATCTTTCCTCTACCAGCACTGTGAGACACCAAAGTGCTTTCTTGGTCGAGGCCCTGCATCTTCTCTGAACTACAAGAACAAGCTGCAAGAACTCACACAGCTTTCAATTAAGGGCAGCACACTGCTTGCTCTAAACTTACTTTGAAGCTTTGCCAAGCTCCCATCCTCACGTTTTGGTAAACTTAGCACAAATATGGTAGGGTTCAACCTTTCAGTTGATCACCACAGGCCTAATTGTACAGGCCTGTACGCAGATGTCCAGAAATAAGCCGTTTTGACTAAACGGCAGGTTTGCAATTTATAGTATTTAGAACAATTGCCCCAGCTTTACCTTTGAAGTTCCCATCTTCTCATGTATGACATTGACCTAATTTGGCATAATCAGAATTTAAATCCCATCGAGACTAAAGCATACTAATACAGTTACTTCTCTAGCTCCAAGTCAGATGGCTTTTAAGTGAAACAATAGACTGTTTAATTTCATTTAATGTTTAAGGGGGCTGTCTATTTCCCCTTTTTTTCTTTTTTTCTCCTTTAAACTGTGTTACCCTTTGCAGCCATAAGGTGCTTTGCTTAGGGCCCAAAGGACCCTTAAAGATTCTCAAGCAATTATAGTAACTACCTTAGGCATTCATAAGGCATCTTCTGGCCTCTTAATTTAGCCAAGTGTTCTTTTACTTGAATCTTTTCACCTGGATTCTTGACCCAATTAATATTTAATTCAATGACACACACGAAAAAAGCATCCTCAATGGGCAAAAATCAATTGGGTTTGACTGACAAATTTTCTGTAATAGCAACATTTCTGTATTTATTGTGTTAGTTTTACAGCCCTTGGATCTGGCACTATGCAGAGGTGGAAGCAGACAGAACTGTGAATCTCAGCACTGCCATCCAAAGTTAGCTACGTTGTTTTCAGTACTTTACGTACATTATGGTCGTAAAGGACTCCTGTAAGAATACATGAATAAGGAGCTGGATAAACATATCCACACATCACCTTTTCTATCATCAGACTTGGAGAATTCTGTGCCTCTGTGATAAAGATCCCTAGTTTTGGTCAGCTGCTCATTCTGCTATAGGTCATCCAGTAAGTTGCAAACACACACCGTCCAGCCATACTTGATATATCTCACCATGTAATATAGTAAATGAAAACCACAGCTGGCATCTTGATAAACACTTTCAGAAACTATTTTTTGAAACAAGAACCAAGCCAGTATTTGAGAAAGGTATAATTTGGGACTGCTGGGTTCTGTACTCTTATTTGCTGCTCCAACACAGTATGGTGCATAATCTGTCAGGCTGTTTGAGACGAAGGACTGAACAACCTGACCAAGCTGGTCACAATGCTGTTCTGTAATTAGAGGCACTCATTCTTACTTCTCATTTTAAAGGTATTTTCTTATGGAATTGAATTGCAATCTGCAAGAAAACTTGAAAGCCTCATATAATTATCAAATATAAACTCACACTTCTGGCTCTGGGAGATACAGCTTATTTGAAAATAAAAACTCAAATACATAGATTATCTAGTTAATCATATTCTAACATCTTCTAGTGTTTCATTGAATCTCTTTTTATTATTGAAAAAGTACAATTACCCATTAGCAATGAGTATGCCACTGCCAACACATTTAATTTTCTAAAATGAAAACGATTTTTAATTAACTTATAATCATGGTTTCTCAAATATTCTTTTTCCTTGTGAAAATCTATGAATATGCATTAGGAAAAGACAGGAGAGAACAGCTGTACAATCACTAAGTTTTCAAGAGCAGGAAAGGTCACTCTGCAAGCATTTCTTTGTTTAGTAAATTTTATTCTTTTAAAGTATATATTTGTTTCCAAATTCCATGCTTCTGACCATGCAATGTGACAATCCAAGCAACTTCTGATGCATTTTCTGACTGGCAAAAATCATGAAAGGGAAAAAACAACAACAACAAAAACCGAAAAAGCAACATGCTTTGATTCCAAATCATTGTGGGGGAGAGATTTATGATAAACAAGGAACCCTGCATGTCAGTGGCACTTAGCGTAAGTAAAGGTGTCAAGTCTGTTCCCAATGAGATTATTCTGGAAGGAGAACGCTTATTAATGTCAGCAAGGGCAACACAATCCAGATGAGAGACCAAGAAAAACACTACAATTCTACTGTTGTGCCATCAACGAAGGCTGAGTTTAAAAACACATCCTCTTAGCTGGAATGCTGCAAAAAGCCCATCAGCTACCGAGAGAAACAAGCTCTTCAGAAATGCTTAATACAGTAGTACTTCAGAACTTCATTAAGTAACACCTTAATTGCTGCTTTTACAGGTCCTTAAGAGGGTCAGATTTAAGAGATGGAATTTTATTAAACAACTGATCCCCTATCTGAAGCAGTGCGGGCTGAGCCAGCAGTTGGCAGGGACAACTTGAGGATGTATTTGCCTGCTCTTTGCCCTGCTGGACCTCAGGAGGTCCACGCCAGTCAGCCCGGGAAGCAGGAAAGGGCTGCTGCAGCAGCTGGAAGTTACTCTAAAATGACTCAGCAGTGTGGCTTAGCAAACTGATTTTATGTGATTTACCAGGGGCTTTGGAGGTAACAGGCATTAAATCACATGCAGGAAGAGGAAGGCAGTTGCTCCAGTTTTAAGACCATAACAGGTTTTAAAACAGTTTTTTGCTATTCATACCTTTTTCCTGCAATGCTATCACGTGTCCCACGCATGCCTGTGGGACAAGCTCTCTGCTCTCCATACGATCATCATCAAAATGTCCTGGCAAAGTTTTTTCCCTGGAATACTGTACAGCAATTCCTGCACAGGTTTATCAGGTCTGCCTCTCCCACTTGCCTTGCCAGTGTTAAACTGGCAGCGTGAGTACAGTTTTACAAGCCAGAATTTTATTAGAGACCTAAGGAAAAAAAAGAGCTTCATAGCAAAACAAGACTTACAGAAGCTTGTTTGCTGTTTAATGATTTCAGAACACCCCCAAACTGTGCTAACACAGTGTGTTGCTAACACAGTTCCATTCCCACCTGCTTCCTCTTTCCCCTCCTCTCTGTTCCCCTTTGGCCTTCACGGCAAGTGTTCAAATGTTCAAAGGGACCAGGTGCAAACAAATATAACTGGCTGTTCCTAAGGAAGAGTAAACTGAGTGCTGCCGAACATCTCGTATTTGTGCTGAAAAACAATCCAAAATGCCTTTGAGCAGACAGCACCAACAATGCCCAACCACGTCCCTAAAAACCCAGTTCTGTGTCATTTTGTATGCTTTCCTTAATCCCAGTTATATAAAAACATCTTCTTTTCAAGTTGCATTAGGAAAATTTTACCAGCAGGTTGAGGGAGGTGATTCTTCTGCTCTGCTCAGCACTGGTGAGACACATCTGGAGTGGTGGGCCCAGTGCTGGGCTCCCCATACCAGGGAGGCATGGACTTACTGGAGTGAGTCCAGTGAAGGGCCATGAAGGTAATGAAGAGATTGGAACACTTGTCATACAAGGAAAGGCTGAGAGAGTTGGGGCTGTTCAGCCTGGAGAAGAGAAGGCTTAGGGGGTCTTATCAATGTATCTCTAAATACCCAATGCTGGGAACAAAGGCGGCAGAGCCAGACTCCTCTCAGGGGTGCCCAGAGAGACAAGAGGCAATGGGCACAAACTGGAATTCAGGAAATTCAATCTGAATGCAAGAAAATGCTTTTATACTCTGCGGGTAATCAAACATTGGAACAGGTTATCACAAAAAGTTGTGGAGTCTCCATCCTTGAAGAAACTCAAAATCCAACTGGACACAGCCTTGAGCAATCATCTCTAGCTACTTGAGGAGGGGCTGGACTAGAGCATCTCCAGAGGCCCCCTCCAATTTAGATGAGTCTGTGAAACAGTCGGAAATGGGGCTGCCTAGTTGCACTAAATTCCCTCCATGGAGAGCTAAGAGAAAAAGGGGTCATCCAAAGGAACATTTGGAGATGTGCTGGTGACTACAGTCACCTTCCTCTCCTCACTGACTCCAGGAGTGCAGGGAGATTCAGCTTATGTCCCTGGGCACAGGCACCTAACTGAATGGGGCCACCCCAACCTATCTCAGTATATTTTGGCTGCTTTGACACCTTCACGTGTTCATGCTCTTGTTTTCACAGTAATCCTGCCTGAGCTGAAGGGGTGAGTCAAGCAACATCTCTGCAGCCTAGTGAGGTCTGTGCATCAAATGAGTTCCCTTGCATGATGCATGTTTTTCTTGCTCTTCCCTGGCTCTGGGAAACAGGAATGAGTTGTGTGGACTACGCCAGAAGCAAATGACAATACTCGCTTTGCCAGCTCAGCTGTGCTGGCAGGCACTCATTAGATTAGAAGGAAAGCTGTGCTTCATTCCCACCCCTCTGCCCACTCCCAGCCCACGAGCTCCCACAGGAACGTGCTGACTCCTGGGGACTACATGTGAAATCCAGGCACTGAGCAGGCAAGTGTGGTGGGTGTCTTTGCAATCTTTGACACAATACAAACCTATAAACGGTACATTAAACACTGTAAAGACTCCAGCATGCATACGTATATAGAGGTATCAAAACCCTAAACAATTAAATGCTGGGGAAAAGCAGAGAACTATGCGTATAATCTATAACAACAAGCTGTTTATCAAATTTCCAGCTGTGTGCTTATAATAACTGTAACTCCTGACAACTTCCAGCATTGTTCCTTTCTCCTCAGGCTACTTCTGACACTGCCTTTTCTCTACTAATGTCAGCAGGAAGGATAGATAGAAGAAGCAGGCTATCAAGCCACGCAGACGCTTCATTCCTTCAAATACACTTACTGTTTCACTGAAGAAGAAATCCAGAGCCTGTCTTTCACACACAAAAAAACCCTGACTATCTCATACCCAAAGCTCCATGGAGGAACAGTACATGTGGAAAAGAAGAGGAATTTTCCCATTCAAACCTAAGGCTACAACTAAATAGGTGTTGTGCAGCATTTCAACAGCAGATGACACAAGCTGAGTGGTGCAGCTAATATGCTATAGGGAAGGGATGCCATCCAGAGGGGCCCTGGCAGGCTGGAGAAGTGGGCCCATGCATACCTCATGAAGTTCAACAAGGCCGAGTGCAAGGTCTTGCACCTGGGTCAGGGAAATGTACAGTATCAATACAGACTGGGGGATTACTGGTTTAAGACCAGCTCTGCAGAGAAGGACCCGGGTATACTGGTGTCCCCAGTACAAGAAAGACATGGACCTGTCGGAGTGGGTCACGAGGAGGCCAAAATAATTATCAAAAGGCTGGAACACCTCTCCTATGAATAAAGGCTGAGACAGGTTGCTCAGCCTGGAGAAGAGAAGGCACTCTCCAGCCTTGCAATATATCAAAGGGACTTACAAGAAAGATGAAGACAGACTTTTTACCAAGGCCTTGGTAAAAGTTTTAAACTGAACAAGATAGATTTAAAAAAGTTTTAAACTGAAACAAGATAGATTTAGATTAGATATTAGGAAGAATTTTTATTTTTTTTTACGATGAGGGTGGTGAGACACTGGAACAGGTTGCCTAGAGAAGCTGTGGATGCCCCATCCCTGGAGGTGTTCAAGACCAGGCTGGATGGGGCTTTGAGCAACTTAGTCTAGTAGGAGGCATCCCTGCCTGTGGCAGGGGGGTTGGAACTAGATGATCTCTACAGGTCCCTTCCAATCCAAACCATTCTATGATTCTATGCTTCCTAGGGAAATTGTGAAACACCTCCTCACATGAGCTGTCAACACAATTTCTCAGCCAGCTTGCATGAAACAGGGATGACCCCAAAAACTGTTTATACCTTCCATAGCAGAACCACACAAGACAGGGAAATACTTCTTTCTCCTCAGTATGTGCAAAAGATGAAGGTATTTTAGAGGGGAAGGTTCTGGTAACTGTTACATGATACTGTGATGGGTTGAACCTGGCTGGACATCAGGTGCCCACCAAAGCCACTCCATCACTCGCCTCCTCAGTGGGACAGCAGAGAGAAAATACAACGAAAGGCTCATGGGTTGAGATAACGGCAGGAGAGATCATTTAGCAATTACTGTCATGGGCAAAACAGATGAAACTTGGGGAAAATTAACTTAACTTATTACCAATCAAATCAGAGTAGGATAATGAGAAATAAGAACAAATCTTAAACCACCTCCCTTCTTCTCAGGCTTAACTTTACTCCCAGATTCTCTCCTTCCTCCCCTGCGTGGTACAGGGGCACAGGGAATGGAGGTTGAGGTCAGTTCATCACATGTTGTCTCTGCCACTCCTTTCTCTTCAGGGAGAGGACTCCTCACTCTCTTCTCCTGGTCCATCATGGGGCTCCTTCCATGGAAGACAGTTCTCTGTGAATTACTCCAATGTGAGTCCTTCTCATGTGCTGCAGTTCTTCAGGAACTCCCCCAGCGTGGGTCCCTCACAGGGTGACAAGTCCTTCCAGCAAACTTGCTCCAGAGTGTGCTCCTCTGTCCATGGGTCCACAGGTCCTGCCAGGAGCCTGCTCCAGCGTGGGCTTCCCATGTGGTCACAACCTCCTTTGGGTATCCACTTGCTCCAGCGTGGGGTCCTCTGTGGGCTGCAGGGGGACAACTTGCTTCACCATGGTCTTCACCACAGGTTACAGGGGAATCTCTGCTCTGGTGCCTGGAGCACCTCCTCCCTCTCCTTCTTCACTGACCTTCGTGTCTGCACAGTTGTTGCTCTCACATATTCTTACTTGTCTCTCCAGCTGCAGTTGCCCATTTTTTTCCCCCTTCTTGACTATATTATCCCAGAGGCGCTACCACCACCCACTCAGCCTTGGCCAGTGGTGGGTCTGTTCTGGAGCCAGCTAGCATTGGCTTTAGCAGACATGGGGGAAGCTTCCAGCAGCTTCTCACAGAAAACACTCCTGTAGCCCCCCCATTACCTTGTCAGGCAAGAACAATACGGATATCATACAGATCTTCTAATATGCTGACACCGAATAGGTACTACACAACTATTAAACCTTTTGAAAAAGGGGTCAGTCGGCTTAGAAGGAACTAGTGATGGCAGCAGTTGTCTTTCTCCCTTCACTGTCTCTCCTGTAAGCCGGCCAACTGGATCCTCTTCAGTAACCAAAAACCTTTACTTCACTGCCTGTGTCGTGGCACCTGTGGCTCTCAAAAATCCCCATGGGTGAAAGACTTCCTCACTCGGCTGAGTCTCATCCTCCTATTCCTCTCTCAGAACCCAGGGATCCAAACACACAGCAGCTCCATGCCTGCACTTTGCCAGCATGGAAAAAAGGCTGTGACGACCTATAGGAGTGGAAGATGAAAGCAATCCACCTCCAGGTGTTTATTATCAGTGCAGAAAAGCCAGGCAAGGAGCACCATCACAGACACTGGCAGAGGCACCAGGGCAGGCAGAGAGTAATGACTACTAGATACAGTGAAAGACAAATGGGACCAGGCAACAATGAGCTCTGTGGACCTCCTCTAGCTGACCCTGCTCTTACTTAGCAGGTCCCTGCCAGCCTCTGCATTCTGTGACTCAAGAACTATGGACATACTTTCAGTAGTAATCTGAGAAGAAATTGATTATCAGGTATCGGCAGAGCTAATATACTTTCACGGTATTGGTATATTGCCCACCAGTGACCTTGGGAACATGTTCTCTGTACTCAGAAGCAAAACTCACTCTGAACTACCAACTTGCTCCTTCAGGCAACACACAGGGCTCTATTCTGAGATTTTGACTAAACTTATGCTTCCCATCCCAAAATGATGGGAAGTCCATCAGTTATAAACAAGAAGAATTTGTGTGTTTGTGTAACTCTGTATGGAAGTTAGAAGCAGTCATGATTTACTGCTGATAACATAAACCTCAAACTAAGGCTGAAACAAGCAGGCTAGGTTCTGATTTATATTACACTACAGCAAAAACTGGAATAAATCCAGTGATTTCAGATTACTTTACTGGCTTTACCAAAGATCAGATGCAGGCCTGTAATCTTTCTGTGTAAAAGAAAAGGGGAAAAAGAGAGTAATGATATTAAGGAATGCAATTATCCAACTGAATTGAATAATAAATGGACAGAAGAGGTTTAAGCAAAAGAAGAGAGATATATTTTTAAATTTTATTTGAAATGAGATGGATATGCAATTAGATTCAAGCAATAAAAAAAACATTTAAAAGGGTAAAAGCTGTGCAGGAGGATGGTCTAACACAATGACTGGTATGTAGGGCTTTTTTGCTCTAGGTGAATTTATTTCATTAAAAGTGTGGATTTGTTTTCTGTTGAGTCTGGAATAAAACAAAAAGGGAGTTCCCTACATTTTCAACATGAAAATCAAGGGCAATACCAGACTCACCAGTAGCTCCACTGTTATGTATCCCTGGGAGTGCCCAATGATGAAGCTGGCAGCTTGTGTAATAAACTAATCTGCAGACATGCAGTCTGAAGTACATTGCAGGGTCTTATTTCTGCCACCCCTTCTCGTTTGGATTGGGAAACTGCTTACAGCATGCCATAGCTGCCCATCCTCCTTTGCAAGTGGACACAGGAGAAGGTATGTAACAGAAAGCAGAGACTTGCCTGGGTTGTTCAACAAGACACAAGTGCTAGATGAGCTTTCAGGCTTTACGACTTAGCTTTGGACTCGGAAAGAGAGGGACAAAATCCCTCTTTTGCTTGCTCTTTCTGTCAGACTCTTTTTAGACCGCAAGGAGGAGAGTGTCCGTATTTCTACAGAAAGCTTAGGCTCTGGATGATCAGTGGTTCTTAAGAAATTTTTTACATCCTCCATAACCCCATCACTTGGCGTTCTTGCATGCCGTAATTCAAAATTGTTTGGGGTTTGGTTTATTTTTTCACATCCACTTCTCCATTATTTTGTCAGAATTTGGTGACTGACATGTTCTACAGAATTAGTGATTAATTTCTGAAGAGAACAATATGCTTGTTAATCCTGGGTGTCAGACAAACATGTAAGTACATCTGTTGCCACAGTTTCACTTTCCTATTGGCCCAACTTCTATCAACTATGGTGATCAGCAAGTAACAAGAAGGTCTGAGTTGAGGAAGAAGCCTCATTTGTCAGCAGTGAAATGGGTATTTTCTTCATCGATCTACTCTCCTCAGTTTTTTCCTCGTAAATAATAATAACAACCTTAAAATGCATGCAGAACATTTACTGTACCTTTTTTATAATAATTCATATGCTGAATACCATTCCAACCACCTGAGTGATGGTTAGTCTGATTACCCAGAGTGCTACAACATCAGAGCTTTGATTGCTGTGACAAGTTTGTTATATGCCTTATACCAAATATAATGCTTTTCGATTGCTTTTTCTGAGGCTTTATTCTAGAATATGGTTTCCAGTAAGTGTCTCCTCATGAGATGCGCTGATATGTTAACAGAGAAATCCATAACCTCCTGGACATCACTAGTTCAGAGTGGTCACTGGAACAAATTATGCATCAGCACTGACGATCACTTTCCAAGCCTTGCATTTCAGAAGTGTGGCTTATACAATTGTTATGTATTTCAGATATCTATGCACTGTTCAGTATTCCACCTCTTCTAGGATAGTTGCTGCAAACTTCTCCTTTTTGTGAAGATTACCTGAAGATTATAGTTTCGCTAAGTAGGTTCCAGTTGTCTTCTACAACCATGGGACAACATTTATGTAGACTACAAACATCTATCTAGTTTTGTTATGCCAAAATAGATCAACATTACCTCTGCTTGAGATACAGATTTTTTTTTTTTTTTTGTGAATTTGTAGAGACAGGTATTAATTAAAACGGTTCTTTGAGAGAAACCCTATTGGTGGTTCATGCTTGGGGATACAGGTTTTTAGACTTTAGTCACTGCCTTGACCACATTTACATATAAGCACCAAATTTTTTCTTAGTTTTTGTTTGTTTTTAAAGAAATACTCATTTATTGTGCTGTAACTGCCTCTAAAAAAAGTAATATACCATTTCTCTCCACTTGTCTTACAGTAGGTCTTCTTATTTGCTATCAGTTTGCTTTATTGTTAGTTTGAAATGTCACTGTACCTTTATGTTTGATATTGGCAAAGCCAAATTCTCTAAATTGTTATGCTTATCCTGAAGTACATTTACTGCTCACCTTCCAGCCCTATTTTAATTTGGGTTTGAATCCATCACATGCCTTTTTCGGACCACATCTCTGATTCATAAGTCATTGGGCTCTACTTAATGATACACTATTCATTTATATCTATATTCCTTCTCACAGCTCTTAAACAATACTGCCCTACTTTTCTGTAAAGGTGGATTAATCGCATCGAACACTAGCTATTTAAGAAGTCAGTTGTCTTTGATCCCTCTGCAGTCAATGGAGATGGCCAGAAATTTCAGAGTGATTCACTCCATGCAGAGAGAACATCTGAAAGAGGCAGGATGAATATATGCATGCTTATTTTAAGACAGGATGAATCACCTTCTATCAAGTGTCTCTTTCTGCTGATTCTAGAGGCAGCCCTGTAAACCTGCTTAGATCTGAAACTGGATTTCTAAATGCTTAAAGTGAAGCAAAAAAATCCTACCTCGCTCATTGGCAGTGGATAACCTAGAATCAAAATGCCACTGCTGATCTCACTAGGAAGCACATACATTTGCTGAGGTTGATTACTATTCCTATGTACCAGAACCTGTATTCAGGTATGATTAATGCCATTAGAAGTACAACACACTGGTCTATCAAATACAGGCAGTCTTTTCTGAACTGCTATTTACTTCCATCAAAGCAGTGGAAAAATTAACTATTTTCCACCCTTTTACAGATCTTCTACCCTACCCCTCCCAAACCAAAATAGTTTTAAGTAGCTGAACTGCAGAGATCAGGTTGCTCCATGCTTCATCACGCCCATGTCATTCCCTGCTTTTTCCTTAGTATAGATCTTAGCCAAGTAAAGGCTTGGCCTCAAAGACTAATAATAATTATTATTATTATGAAATACACTATTCTTTATAAGAATTTTCACTCTGACCTTCTAAATGCTACATTAAAGTTTGGTCTTCTCCAACCCATTTCTAATACTCAGCTCTCTCTTTATCCACCACAACCTCCTTAGCAGCCATGTCCAGCAATGCACAGTACTGTCCCAGAGCTCTTGATTCTCAGGGAGAGGCAGGTATGAGGAGCACTGCAGAGCCCTCCTCCAGCCGCTGCTGGGATCAAAGGCAGCAAGATACTGTTTCCTCTCTGTTCCCAACTCAAAAAGCCGCTATAGGATCTCTTCGTCGGCCTGTTCATGCTCCTGTGTCCTCTGATGACAACTAGGACTGACAAAGGACGGAGTAAAATTCTGAGTAGGGATATGAACATATGGTCTACAATGTTGTGATAACTGAAATAAATATAAGCTAAAGCATAAATCTTTTGCTTCCATCAATTTCTACATGATAAAGGAACACCTAAGTCTCTGGAGTTAGGTTGCTTTTGCACACACATCTATGACAGCTGTGAACAAGCTGATTTCAACTGATGATTTTGACCTATGTGTTAAACAACTACATTACTAAAAACCACATGACTATATTATGACAGATATTAACAGAAGTGGTTAGCAGGAAAGCAGATTACAGCTTTTTATTTTCCTAAAAACCTTTCAAAGTCAAAACAAAGTGTTTACATCATTGTGGCCAGTGATCCATTGGTGCAATGCTCGCCCCAAATTCATTATAAACCAATCGTCAGAACTATCCCTTGTGACTGCTTCAGACAGAGCATGATTAAATGCAGAGGAAATACATTACTGAGAAGATGAATCATAATTCTGCAGAATAAAATCAATGGCTTTACACTTTTGAGTTGGACATTGAGGGGCGGTCAAAAATGTTACTCATACAAATAAGTGAGCAAATGAATCATGTAAACAGCTTGAGCAGGAAAAATATACTTAAAATTTGACCGCAGTAACACTGACTATCAAAGAAACATAGAAGAAAACCTGAAAATATTTTCTTAAGGTAGAATTTTCAAATAAAAATTCCTTCCTCACGCTACTATGAAATGCAAAGATTTCCATCACTTTTGATCTTTATGGTTCGGAATAAATGTAATAATTTTACTTGGTGTGGCTTGATGGCTTATTTAAAAATAACATTTGAGTTCCTTCAGTCTAGTTCTAAGCAGACAGGTTGGTAACCATGTTGAAGTGAGAGGACCAGATGCCTTAGAGAGGATCGGTTGGTAAGACTCAAGCCACTCAGTTCAACTCAGCTGACTAGACACAGGGTGTCCCAGATGGTCCTTGCATTGGTATCTGCTAGCTCCACATGGATGTCTCAGACACTTTAGGGCTTTTCAGATTGCACTAGACACCTCTGCTTAAGCAGCTGAATCAGTTGAATGAGATCTTGCCAACCTAATTTAGATAGCTAACTTGAGCCTAATAAACCAGCTAAGTGCCAAAGCACCCTGCTTTGTCAACAGAGAAAAGCCATCACAGAGGAACTCCGCTCACCTAAATTAATTCATCATGCTTCTGTCTGTTGGCTCTCCCTCTGGAGTCCATGAAAAATACCTGCCATCCCTTACCCTCCACTCATGCTTGGAGGATGGCTTTGTTATGCAACTGAAGATTAGGTGGGAAATAAGGTGTTTCTGACCTAGTTGAACATGCTTATGGTGTGTTAACCAACCAGCTGCCAGCCTTCCCATCCATTCGTGCAACCAGCAACCAGCAACCAGCAAAGAGTCAGCTGTCATGTCAGCAGGGCCAAAAGGAGAGCTGGTAAACTGTAGTTTGTGCCTGTCCATATACATCGTCCCCTTGGCTATTTTATAGAGTAATGCACAAAAAGGTCCAAATCATAGTTTATCTCCAAGTCATTTTTCAGCCTTGACTAGTATCCTTGATGGACATTTCAGCAAAAGGTCTAAGGCAGGGAAAGTGAGAAACTAAACTGGTCCCACCAGGAGTGGATTTAGAAGTATTCATTGTACTTCCTCCTTTAGGAATTTCACTTTTCAGAGCTGCCAAATCAATTTGTGTCATAAGGTACACACTTAATTAAATATGTAAAAATGGCTTTAATGCAGATTGAGAACATGAGTTCTTCGGTACAGAGTAACTGTGTTACACAGGCAAACACAACATCAAAGAGCAGTTATGCACATAACCATTTCCTAGCATTTCCTCATTAATTAGCACATGCTAGTAATACTGCTATTTGAAATCAGACTGACAGATAATACACAGGAGTCTCACGTTTTTCCTGAAAAAAATGTCAGTATTTTTACAGATGTCAGAGCTCCTAGCAAGGTTATATATTATGGGGAAAAAAAGAATACGTTCTGACATTAATATTGATAGAAACTGCAAAATGAGCAAAAAGGACAAAGCAAAAGGAAAGCTGGCTGTCTCTGAGGAGACTCTGTGTCCCCAGCACAGGAACCTCATTATTATTTCATGACCTTAATGGCAAGCCTCTAAGCCTTGTGTATGTGCTTCGTAACAAAAAAATTAATTACAAATACAAAACAGAAAATCTTAGATATGCAGTAATTAAAAGTTGTTAGCTATTTCTTCTAGTTTTGACTTCACCTACACAGTATAATAGTTCTGAAAGACAGCAAGGTAAAACATATAACTTTTCATAGGTCCCAAATATGAATCACAGTACATGGTTTTTCTGTTAAAAGACAAGCCAGAGGGAGGCAGGGAGCCTCTCATGCTAAAGGACTGCAGAATTTTATCATTTCATACATTAAAAATAATTGGAATGATTTCTTCCTACTGTTTTTCAATGACAGCTCGACTGGAATAAATTTTTACAACAACTGGTTATTGTTGCTGTGCTAATAAAACTGATACACTTGCTCAGCTGAATCCATATGTGTGCACACATGGCCATGAATAATAAAATACATATACTGAGGAAAGAGGAGGAAACAGAGGAGACCTGTACAAGGCACCACACAATTTGTAGTACCACACCACCCACGGGAACTTCAGTGCCTCAACCTGCAAAGGACAACACACAAGGTACAGTCTATTGTTTGGTTTTGTTGGGTTGTTTTTTTAACTTTAAAGAGATGTGTGCTTTTCAGATTTTTTTCTAAAATACTGTTTTTCTCAGAGTTATTTGTTTGGCGATGACAGTAAAAAAGTGAGAGAAAAAAATGCTAGCAACATTTTTAATTTGGACATCGTTGCATGTAGGTTTCCTTCAGCAAAGCACGTGGGAAGTTGTTACCAAGGAAGAGCTCTGGGACAGGCTGTGGCAATACTTCCACAAAACAGAGAAAAACAATGGTAATACAGATAAAAATATAAAAGAAAACAAATAAAAGGTATATAAACATTTGAATTATGATGATTATGGAATTCCCAAAAAATACTGTCTGAATTCTTTATCATCCACCAGGATAAAGCAATTGATAGAGGTTGCTAAGCATGGACAAGCTGTCTCAGAAATCTTTTCAAAGATCTCAAAATTGCAAATCTAAAATACCAGCCTGCCGTTCCATTAAATTGTGTAGGAAAATAAAACTCTGTTCTGATTTACTTCCCACCCCTGGGAAAAACTACTTTAGAAAACCTAGCACAAAAAAGACATTATAGGCAATGAATCCTGGAAAGCATGACATATAACTCAAATTCTCACAGGGCAGGATGTTTTTTCCTAACTTAGGGCTGTCTGTCACTGATAGTCCATGGGAATAGTTGAGGCCGTCAGAACTGAACTACAAAGGTGCTGGACAAAAAAGGAAAAGTAACCATAAAAAGATGGTTCCATTTTAAAGCAGAGTTACACTTGCTAAGACAACCTTGAGGGTCTTGCTGTAGCTGATCAGGGAGTATCTCTCCAAGTTGAGAAGGAACTGTTGGAAGTAACAGGCAAGGACCAACAGCCTGGATAGCATTCACATGGCTGTGCCTTTCACAGCAACTGCTGCTCCCAGGTGACAGGAGGCAGCAGTGGGTGAAATATTTTTATTCCCATCCATGATACTAAGCATCTGTACTGTATTGACAGCTACCCTGGACTATTTATGTTTGTAGAATCTGGAAAGCTAGAAATACCAAGCACTGCCTTCCTTGGCATTACCTCATGATTACTTCACTCATCACTGGGGAATGTGAAGGTGAAAAGGTTTATGATAAAAAATGGTTGTTGCTCTCTCTAATGATTCCAGAGGCTGGGAGTGACTCTGAGGATGATATAATCTCTTTGCTATTTCTTGTACTTCTGCAATAAGGTACACAAATTAAATTGCTGCTAAGAAAAAACAAAAATATCTTGGATGACAAATAGAAGACTATTCTTTCTTTGTAGTCAATGCCGTCTTCACCATTTAATTGCACCCACAGTTTTTAACTGTAAAAATGCCCCACAACTTTAGAATATGAATATAAGCTCTATAGTGGAATTAAAATAACTTGGCTGTAATGCTCTTAAATTTTGGTCTCTACACTGATAGTCATTTAGGCCAACAGTCATCTCCAGACAGCGATTCAGCAAGTTGGTCTAAGACATTTCTCCTAGGATGGGATGAGCCATACTTTGGAGGTGCTGTTCTCTCTCCATTGACTCTCCAAACTATCATGTCTAATAATCACTGATTAAATTAGCTCTCCTGAATTTGTCTAATCCCTTTTTGACCACATTTATATCCTGGTCTCCACAACATCCTGTGGTAATCAGTTTCATAATTTAATTAAAGGTTATACAATAATTTCATTGGTGACCCTATTTCTTGTACTGTGAGAAACAATGACTATTTCTTATTTACCTGCTCACCATCAGTCATGAAACAGCTAGATTCCCCCCAGCCTACACTCCATCTTCTTAACCAACTTTCCTCCCTTTTTCTAGACTTTTTATGATTTTACTAAGTCTTTATCATGCAAGTGACTATAATTATAGATAGGATGCTCCATATGCTTATACAGTAGAATATTTTTCTACTTATGTCCTAGTGTTTCCTAGCCATTGTCATTAACTGGTAATTTCAGAGATCTATCCTCATTAATGCTCAGTTCCTCTCCCGATTTCTACTAGTTAATCTATAATCACGAATATGTTTTGTCCCACAGACATTACCTTCCCCTTATTGCCAACATATTCACCTGCCATTTTATCTTCCCAGTATTCAGTATTTCAGAACCATGCTACAGCACTTTATAGTCAGATTTAAATCTTACTGTTATGGGTAATCTCAAATGGTATGCAAACTTTCTCACTTCACTAGTCAACTGAATAAGTCATTTATGACTACATTTCATTTTTTCCCCACTCTCCATAAATTATAAAGATGGGTTATAACTGGGTTTATGCCTACTATCTCTTACCATCTTATACATATATACATAACAAAATTACTTAGAAAATTCAAAACTAGATAGAAGATGGCTTAAAGACATTGCTATCATTAAAGGCTAAAAACTCGATAAAGTTATTCATAGATTCACATACTTCAAAAACCTGGGAAGAAGTGTTGTGATTGTTTAGGACAGAAATAGAATTTCACATACAAATTCCTGTCTCATCTCCAATCTCTGCCACTGAACACAGTACAGTTTTTAGATAGGCATTTGGTCTTGATTTAAAGCTTTAAAACAACAGGTAATCTAACAGGTCTATAGTAAGATCAGGCCCTGCCTATGCTAAATGGTACACCAGTAGAGCTGTTAACTCTTTATGGTGTGAGAACGCAGGGGAAAAGTTAAAGGAAACGAAGGATACAGTTTAGTCATAAGGTAAGCAGTGGAATAAAATAATAACAAAAAATCTCCAAATCTTCAAAATCCAGTAAGAAGCATAGTAATCTTAAAAGCTGTTGTGGCGGGGCACTCACCAGGAGCTTGGAACAACTAGTAAATGAAATCAGAGGATGCAATATAAAAACTTTGCTGGCTGCCAGACAGCAAAGAATTGTTTGAGCTGGTTATACTTGTTGCGCATTCTCCCCCCCTCTGGAACTGAACACAACTCCAAATGATGGACTTTTGGTAGCAATATTTTTCAATCACCAAGACAAAAGGTAACACAGAAAAAATTAGGATCAGGAAATCTGCCTGCTTTTTCATGGTGGAAAAAATCCCTTCATCTTTCCTGAGCTGAGCAGCAACTAAGGTCAAACAAAAGAGGAGAGGAGTGAGCGAATGTCAAGAAAAAGATTGAGGGAAAAGGATCAAAAATCTCTTTTCGCACATGAAAAACTGTATCGTATTCTGTGGGAAAATGTGTGTATCTTGGAATGGAAAAAATGCAGACTTCAAGGCAAGTGGTATAAGAAGCCAGATTTACAAAGACATGTAAGCACTTCTATGTGTCTGGACCACCTGCTAATGTAGATGCTGTTATCTAATTGCCTTGGTTCATTTCTATTCAAGTAAGTCAAGGTGATGTTCAGTATAAATGTATCAACCGTCTCTCCGGCAGCTTGAGTCCTCTTATGAAATCTCACCAAATACCTAAATAGCTATGCAAATCTCATCTGAAGTACTTAGTCGCTGCGTTCCCTGCTCAAAATGCAACTTAAATTTTGTCACCTCTACTTTCTAAGAATATGACACCAGCATACAAAGCAGGTCAGGCACTGAACTTCATAATGCCAGCACGTGCATCCATGGCTTGTACGGGCTACCACTTCTTAGTATTTTGAAGGTCCTGATTTCTCACACACTGGCACTGTGAAACATTCAGGTTGGCATTTGACTCTTCATAAAAATAGCCAGGCAGATGAATAATCATATGTCATATTAACGTTAGTTTCCTTGGGAGCTGTGAGTGCCAAGCTGTGAGCGCACATTAACAGAGTGGGGTAAGGAACACGCCTGAATAGCCCAGTGAAATTACTGGCTATAATGTTGCTGAGAAACACCAACACGTACATAGATGTACACGCACAATAAATATAGGCTAAGCTGGTTTTATTATGCAGACATGCTTAGCATTAAGAGTGTCTACAAAGTATTACCAAGGCTCTGCCGTCAGATACACAGTTAGGTAACAGAAAATTGGGTGTGAATCTCAGCCCCAAGTTGTCTCGCTTCTTCCTCCTCCTCCAGTCTTTTCCCTACACCTTTGGTTTCCTCCCCCCTCCCTGGCAGTGCACTTTCCAAGCCAGTCCCAGCAAATCTCTACTAGCTCATCCTGACTTTCTACCACTTTTCTTCCCTTCTTACCTGGGTCTTATTCCCTACACAATGCCAATTCCCATCATCCCTGGTGTTTTATCTGCACTTTTTCTCTTCTTTTTTTGGCTTTTCATCAGCAAAAGCAACAAGAGCAGCGATGTTCACAGCAGGCAAGGTGTACACATAAGGAAAAAAAAGAGGAAGGCTTGCTTAAACTGCAGAGAAATTAATCTGGGCAACACCTTGTTGACAGTTAAAAAATCCTGGCATCTTCAGGCACAAAAGTAAAACAACCACTCCCAAGAAGCAGAGGATGGATGCCCAGGCTGCCAGCAGTGCTCTCAGCATCTTGCAGAGGGGCAGGCGCTGAACGGGAGGGACCAGGGGCAGGCTGCAGCATGTTTAAATGATGCTGCATGCCATACCATATTTTAAAGAGCATTTCATGTTAAAAAAACAGGTTGTAAAGCTAAATGAATTATGCACCTTCTAATTATGTCGTGTAAAGCTTAAACAATCCAAGACAGCCACCTGATTTACAGGTGTCAGATGCAGGTGCAGGGAGGAAGGCAAGACTGATACAAATGTCTCTCTCACATGTGGGCAAACGTGTGGGGTGTGTATGTGTACGTGTGCTCCTCTGACTACCTGAAATCACTGTGGAGCTCTCAGTGGGCAGGAAGAGTAGCAGAACCAGCTAAATTCATGAGCAGTGATGGCGAGTGAGACACACAGCACAACAGCTTCAGATTCTAATGGGTCTCGGTGAATCTAATCACCTAAAAAGTGGGATAAGAGGAAGAAGCATGGGAGGAGTTGATATCCCTAAGGGATGAGATTAATTTTTATATCCTCAAGTAGAAAAGGAGCATTCAAACTACTGGGGAGAGAGGCTGTTACTTACATTTTCTACATGTTATTCTACATCATTTCTTCTCTCCTCAATCATAACAAAGAAGTGTTGAGTGAACCTATTTGTGTTTCACTTGTAGCAGACACCATTGTCACCTTATTATCACCTGGGTTTCTAGGTGAAGGCTTGAATTGGTTTTGTTTGTTTGCTTGTTTTTTTCCAGAACAAATGTAGACATGACTCTTAGTGCTGCCTGTTTGCCCCTGATAAAAGGATAAAATGGAAACAGAAAAGGCATTGGGGTCAGAAATGTCACTTGCATTTGTACCTTCTCTTTTAAAAACTAGTTATACTTCTCACAAAAAGTTTTCAGAACATGTAGGAAAAAACACTTTTAAGGTTAAGAGGAAGAATCAATTTGTTCCTCTGCTCTGCTTGCCATATAGATTGGTTGCCAAAAAAAGAGGAAAAAAATCTTAAATCTGACAGGCACGGGAAAGCCCTGAGGAGCTACAATCCCCCAAACAACCAAACACTCACTGTCTTGAAGTTTCCATCAAATTAGTGCCTGCCACCAAATAAAGCCACTCAACAGTCTGCTCATTCTTCGCTAGCATCATACTTCCACCCTATGCCATTATCAGTGCTCCAAACTCTTTTAGAAACATTATTTTTCTCTAACTTGAAAGGAGCTGGGCTGATTTATGACTCTAAGAACCTGGCCAGAATCTAGAAGGACATCAAACTACCAGTCCGTAACTTAATGTTTCCTCAAGAAATTGAATTAAAATGTTGGGGGTTTTTTAAATTATTATTAATGATGACAGTGAATAACAAAAATCAGTCACAATTTTTAAAACTTTTGTATGACCAGGGACAACAGAAAACTGAGAAATTGTGCTATTAATGCCAAATAATTTGAAATGATTGCAAAGAAAACCAAGAGAAGACTCTTTCTCTCTAACACAGGATCTACAAATCATGCACAGAATAATAAGGGGAAGTAGTTATATAGCCATTAGGAGGGACTTTGATTAATCCAGGTTGTTTCTACCTGGGTAGTAGCCATTAGAAGTTGCGTATCTAATCTAAACTAGTCATCTAGACTCCAATGCGCAATGGAGAGAAACAGGCACCCAATTCACCAGAGGCAATTCATCCCATGCTAAAAGTATATATACAAGATAAGTGGGATTAATTGCTTTCTGGGGATGCCTACTCTTGTTTGACTAATGAGAAAGCCTACACAATTAGTTTAAACTAAACATTTAACTTCTAGACAGCTAGAATGCCATGAAAAATACCATTCCACCCTCGAGCTCAGACTGAGCTGATTCTCTCAGTTCAGGGACAATTGCAGAGCCTACAGCCAAACTATGCTTCAGTCCTCCTGACCCAAACATAGGTACCACCTGGCTAACGAAGTCCAGTGAGGAGACAGTGGGCCTTGGTTAAATTTGTGGGACAAGATACCAGCTTGATGCTATGGAAAACCTTGTGCAGACTCTTCCCAAGAAAGAGTCTTTCTGCCAACACAGCCAGTGATCAACCTGTTTCAAACAGCGCTTTTTTGGGATCCAGATTTACTAACAAAAATCACACAGCCTTATGAACCCCAATTTCTCTGGCCCTTGTATGGCCATTGTCATGTATTTATTCAGTTAATAAGCTTATCTTGGATAAAAAATGGGGATTATGTTAATTTACTAATTTTTAAAGGGTTTTTTTAGTAGTTTTCGACAGGCTAGTACCATTGACTTGCTGATACTTCCATGAGGAATGGCTCAGTACCAACTGGCTCCAGTCCTTGGTAATTCTTATATAGGAAAGAACACAATCATTTCTACAGAATTATATAAACTCATTTTATATGAATGTATCACTAAAAGGTAACTTCAGAAAAATACCATGTATCTGGTGTTACATAAAGAATTAGTTATAACATCCCCAGTGCATATCCAGTGCTTAGTTTCAAGTACCCGGAGACAGGTAGGTATCTTTAAGTCCTACTTCTCCAAACAGCACAGGTCATTTGACATTTTGACATTTTAAGAGGACTAAGTTACTAGGCATCTAAGCACAATGTAAATGAATTAAACAAGTTGAAGCAAATCCAGTCACAGCCAAGAGTCCCAATTCAGACACCGTATAACTCTTTACTTCCAGGTCTCATGAGATGTTTCTCTAGATTCTTGCTTTTCTTAAAGAATTGTCCCCTGAATATAGAAATGACATGAAATCATTGTTAACTTCAGCCCCAGTTAAGCTTCTTTGATTTGTTTTCAACCATGACATACACTCACTTTGTCCGTGTTTTTGCTCTGTAAGCAGTTTATAAAACCTGAAAAAGGACTGCTTTGTATCATATGGAAAATAACCATGCTGTAGGGAACAATACCAAGGCTGAAAAGCCTAAAATTAGACCTGCAAGCTTTGCTTTCATTGGCAGCGATGTGTCCCAATCCTACATTCTACCTCTTCTATTCTTGCAAAACACACTACTTTCTAAAAAACACTGAAGTGTAAAATTAGCAAACTTCTCTGATTCAAGGGTATACTGACCTTGATGATCGGTTATTTTGATCACATTCACCTTTAATAGCGCATTACAAGATCAGCTTATTTTCAAAAGAAAAAAAAAAAAAGAAAAGAAAAAGCATTTGCAGAACAAAAAGCTCTACATCTCTGAAATGGTGCCTGGAATAATCCTGTATTTTCCAGGGTGGTTTTTTTTTTGTCCCCCCTCCTAAGAAAACTCAAACACAAATCTAATAGCTGTATTTTTCTATCCTGAAAGCAATCTAGTGAAGAGATATGCACTATATAAAGTGGCTGGTGCTGGGCAACGTGGGTCCAACAGGGATAATTTAGTCATAACAGCTGAGCATCTACAATATACCCATTCTCCTCTTAGCTACATCCATTCACTTCCCACTGTAGTCAACAGGGGGAATAAGTAAGAGCAAAATGTATCCAAAAGGTCAAACTTCATGCTTTTTCAAATGAAGAAAGCCACAGAGAGGCTAAAGTGAAACCAATGCCAGCTACTGCCTTAAAGATAATGCAAGCTGTTGCTAGTCCAGTGTTTATTTTGATTGTCTCCTTGTGGAATTTCAGTATAAAATACGAGATTGGCAGCCTGCCTGAAGGGGGGAGAGTCAGAGCAGTCCAATTTCAACAGACTATCAAGATGAACTGTTGGGAGTTATTTTACAGGTTTATGGCTGCAGCTCACTCTGAAGTGCAGTGTTATTAATATTTGTAGAACATGGCGATATAAATAGCAAAACTACATCCACCACCTGTGGTATGCTCTGACAGAGCACTTTTTAGATAACTAAATACCATTAAATGTGCCGCAAGTGCTATACCTGAGTTACAATATTAGATACCAATATAAGTAATTTATTTATCCATCCATGCAACCGTCATTTATCCATCAGAAAATGCTGATGTGGATCAGGGGGTGATTTTCTGTCGGAAAACAGAATTTAATCCTAATACCGTGAACAAGGAGCCAAACAGTTTCTTGGAGTTAGGACCAGGGGAAGTGTACGCAAAGCTGGTCCTGAACTAGGACCAGGGGAAGTCTATACAAAGCTGGTCCTGAACTGCATTCAGTATTTCCCACTGGAAAATCTGTGGCCATAAAAAGTAATGTTTTCAAAGTACAACAAAAAGCAGCCAGAGAATACTATTTATTTCATCACACTGATTTTGTCAGTATTTCCTAATGTTTCCTACACCCTGGAAACTGCGTAGGCTGTCCTTCAAGCTTCACTTACCCAAGCAGCAAGCTCCACAGGTCACACAGTGGCATTTCAGACAACGCTGAGCTTTTGGAAAAAGAATTGAGGCTGGTTTCGTCATTGAGACAAAAGAGAGATACTAACCACCAACTGCCTCATAAGCAGGCTGACACAGCATGGAAACCCTGAGAAAGGTACACACACCTTTCTCAGGCCCAGGAAACTTTGTCTTGGTTCCAACTTCAGGATGAGGTAATTTCTTCCTGGGACAGCCCTTCTTTTGTGCCTGATTAAGCCAGGTAATTACCGCCTGGGTTTTGTAGGTAGGAACACGATATGCAGTAAGCCCATTTATGGAGCTGTGGTTTCAGTTCAAAAACTCAGACTTAGCCTTCTATTCTTCCATATAGAGAGTTGCTTTTACTGATGTGAAAACTGCCATCTTTCAAGTTTCTGTAATTCTTCCAAACTCTTCTAATGATTCAATCACCACAGACATGCTTATACTTGCTTATTAGTTCAGCCTAAAATCAGCAGTGGATATGAACTACAAAAGGTATTCCTGAGAATAACACACTCATCCCTTTCTTATTCTTCAGAAAAGAATTTTATTAACAAAGCTATGTTTCCAGAGAATAACAATTTTCCAGACTAAGAGTATCTCCACATAGAACTATTTCGGAATAGCTTTTCCCAAAGAACATCAGAGCTCCTCTTTGCTACTCACTTCACTACTTAACTGTGATCTCTCATTTTACATAGAAGGTATAAGATTTATGGACCTAGATACTTAAAGAAAGATTTTTTCAATTATTTATTATAATGTATAATCAATATATTATTCTACCATGGGATTTTATTGGAAGTGTACTGGACATAAAAATACTAAAAAAAGTTAAAGATTCTGCAGCGAGCTGTACAATACCTTAAAAAAGATTTACGCTAAATTAAAATTAAATTAAATCTATTTTAAAATATTCCCCACAGATTTCCAGATCCCCGCACATGCTACGCACACTGGTACTGAATACTTTATAAACTTTATATACTCTATGCTGTACAGTATAGAGGTTCTGCACAGAGCTCTGCAAACTTCTTCATGAATAATGTAGAGAAAAGTAAGTTAGGCTCTTCTGGAGCCAGCTGACAGAGTGGAGGTAATGGCACGATATCCTGAGCCTGTGTGTGAAATAGCTGAGTAAGAAAATTTTCCTCAAAGTTTCGCATGGACCTTGGGGAAAAGTGACTCCTGACCTGATGTGGGTTGTTTATTTCTTAGGAAAAACAGGTTATCATTTAAGCTCTCTGTGGTGTCTTCAGGTCTTTATTCACTTGGAGTGTCTTCATGGTAGGTGCCAGCTCTCATTACAGCGGTGGGTGCTGAGGCAAGTTGTGCACTGGAGAGAGGGGGTGCCCCAGCTCCCAGGCATGTTCCAGGGATGGCTCTCCCCAGCCTGCCCAATGCAGAGACAGTACCAGCTGGATGTGTCCACCTAAATGCGCAAGCAGGACCCCAGCAGCATCCTCTGGGCTTTACTCCACACCATCCACTCCCCAACCAAGGAAGTACTTATTTTACTCCAAAGCAGTCTAGACATGAGCTAATATATATAGAACACAGATGCACAGGAGATTATTACCTGACACAAAACCAGAGGAAACCATCTGATAAGAGAAAAAAAATGTAGACAGGTTGAGTAAGCTTCATGCTAGTGCATATATTCCCATCCTAATCTCCTTTTTGAACACCTACTTCATTTGCTCACTGAGAAAGGGCTTCTTGCTGCTTCCCACCAGTCGGATTCTGCCTTTCCAATACTTGGGCTTGCTTTTATTTTGTCTGAGTGTAAGCAAGATTTGGAGAAATCCTTGCAGGAACGGTAGAGTGCAGGGAGCTGCCCTGCCTATCGATCGGTGCCTGCTGCCCAGAAGAGAGGCAGGATGAGAGCTGTTTGCCCCCTGCTTGTTCATCTGCCCTCCTGGGAACAAGCAAAACTGTAGTGACACATTACAGCATGTGCTGTCAAAGTGCCTCGGGCAGGAAAATAAGTGAAGCATCAAGTAACTGAGCCCCTTCAGCTAGCCATGGGATGTAGTGCTGTTGTTGCCAAAGCAAAGTCCCACTAAAGCTAAACCTTGCCTTTAAATTTTTCATTTAGAGTGAAAAGAAGTCCCATTGAATGGTTTGAAACTGCAGGAACAGAATAAAACTGGCAAGCTCTTTTTGCTGAGAAACAACCTGACTGGTGTTCCACTTTCAGAATACACACCTAAACTGAAAAGTTTGCTGTACAAGCTCTGGAACCTTGCTGTGAGGAAAAAAAAAAATGTAGAACCAACTATTATATATGGCAGATTTTCATCTTTTGTCTTCCATAATGTGGACGTGGCTGACAGCACTTACTAACAACTTAATGGAGCCTGATGGAGTTGAATTGGCTTATATCCAGCGTGATTGGTGCTCAAATGACTCCACTTTTAAATATTATGCCATAATAATAAATGGGAAGTAAAGATTGCCCACAGTTGGCCAAAGAAATAGAGATTTTTCAAAGGAAAATGAGGGAACACACAACTTCTGGATTATTCCACATAAAATATGTACCTTTAATTTTCTTCTGCGCTGGTACTTAAAAAAACCTATTTTTACTAAGTGTCAGTCTTTACGGTGTCACTCCCATTCCCCTCTCAAACAAGTACAAACAGATCATAGCCAGTTCTGCCAACTCTCACTGTAGTGACAAATTTCAGGCACAACCCATAGATTACTAGAATGTAACTGGTTGTGCCTGTTTACTGCACTGTACTGAGAAATCTTCACGTTTCAGTTTACTCATAGTCAAACTGATTTCTAGGTAATGTTTCGCATGTCCAAGGGGAAAAGCCACAAAGCCTGTCTAAAATGGAATTCCGCTATAAATTATAGGAGAGCTCTATCATTTTACAGTCTGTCATAAAGCATACAACTGAGAAGAGGTCAATTCCTGGCTTCATTCTAAAGGATAACTCCAAATCCAAGTGAGAAACTGATCTGGGATCTTATTTGATCTTACTTTGACAACTGTGTGTGCACAATAAATTTTCATGTTTTCTGAAGTGCTGATACTTGTATTTTATTATGCAAAAACCTAAGAAAAAATCATATGTCAAGGACTAGGGCTAAAGCAATAACTCAAACTCATGTAGTAATTGTATGTAACTGTAATATGTAATTATTCTAATGTAATTAAAACTCAGAGATAACACAGACGTGTACGTCCTTACTATCTGCTTAAAGAGCTCAATCTGTGCTCTGCAGACAACCTCCTGATCAGTTCTAGCCCAAGTGGATCTTCATTATCACACCACCACGCTATTGAGATCTCAGCAGCAAAAGCACAGAAACCTGGGACAGAGGCAAATACCTGCTTATTTCCACTTTATAAGTGTCACAAAATTAGACTGCTGGTGGCTTAATAATTTAAATTTAATGTATACAATTTTTAGTAACAAATACTTTTAGTTCATTAACACTTTTATTTTTAGTTCATCAACTACACACAAGCACCTGGTTCTGTAAGAATTTATAAGGACAGCCAATATTTCTAAACTGCACTGTTTACCTTCGTATCATGTACCTGAGAGAGCCAAGACGAAAGACAAACCTCAGGAAGAGGTGACAGACAACAACTCTGTATTGGTACCATTACTGCACAAAAGGATGATTTCATAGTGATTTTAATCTGACATAATAAAGTTCTGCTGCCAGAAGAAGACCTCTCTCATTTTTGGAAACAACTCCTTGCCTAAGCTCGGCAGAGAGCTCAGCCCAAGCTGGTGCCACCATTCATCCTCCTGCTGCGAGGAACATAGACAATGTCATGCTAGACATTGCATTTCACTCAGGACAGACCAGTGTCACACCAAAAGTCCAATGGGACACTGCTTTCATCCAAATTTCTAGATCTGCATCGTCATTCTTTACAACCCCCAAATCTGGACATCCTACCAACATCTCTTGTATTACTCATCTCACTGCCAGATGCAGAAGACAATCATCAATATGGGAACAACACCTGAACTGTATGGACAACTCTTCCGAGGAAGAGATTGGCCTTTACTGATGTATGGGACTGAAATACTCAAAGCTTATCCATGAAAAATCTGCACAAATGCCAAATGTTTTCCCACCTTGACCTGTAACAGCTATAAATACGGTTTTTGAGATTTCGTCCAACTTTCTCCAATTAGCAGAGTAAACTAAGTTCCCCCAATGAAGGGAAGTTCACTATAGCACTCCAATCAGAGTACAATTGGTCTACAACTGATCTACAGTTCACTATGAGAATCAGGGTCTTGTATTCCATCCTCTGCTTTGCCACCAATTTTCTAAAAGCTTTTGGATAAGCCACATTTCTTCTTCCTGCTTCATCATGTAATACGATGTGAATGAAATAATTTCAGATTCTATAAATTTCCCAATATTGTGGGTGTCATATCCCATTCAAAACTGACATCAGTGATGAAAAACTACATGGTACATAAATACAAATGCAAAACAATGAGCAACTTGCCATTTAAATTCTTCAAAATCAGGGGCCCAAACTAACAGCTTTTTACTGCAGAAAAGCAGGATTTTTAAAAGCAGCAGTTCAGTCATAAGATCAATGAATCATATGATGAGAGAACATATAAAGTCTTATGCAAATGTTTCACATTTTATTTTTCATTTCTTTTCCCCACTTAGTTTCACTATGTCCCAAATGCCTCTAGATGAGCAAATTCCCCTGCACCCACACAGAACTCACTGCCAGTAGGAAACTGGGGATGTTTCTCAGGTCATTTTTGGGAGTTGTTTGTATGGGATTTAAAAACATCTCAATTCCCCCTCTCCATCAACTACCTCTGTCGCTCATCTCACTCACACACAGGTATAAACAAAGCTATCCCAGCTCAGCTATTGGCATCTCAAGAAGGCTTCCTCTAAGCACCTAACTCAGTGAATGCTTCTGCCCTCCAGCAGTTTGATATGGCTTCTGTACCGCTACATACAAACCAGCAGTTCAGAGGAAAGTGGCAAACATCAGTGAGATGTATAATTAAATTCATTTTTTCCTGCCAATTCAATTTTTTTCCAGCAAAGTTTTCTCACAACACCTATAAATATGAAAAGTGGTGAAACTGTTCAGAATTTTCCATTTCTAATTAATCACCCCTTTTGTGAAAGGTTCTCCACTCCTCAGTTTTTTAGATGCTGACATCTTTACCTTCAGCCATCTTCAAATGATATCCTACTCATTTTCGCCACTTCCCCCTTTCCTTTTTGATTCAATTAAAATGTCCTCTCCCTAGCAGTGAATTCCTTGCCTGCATCTCTGACATGATTCATGATCACACTTTCGCCTTTTCCCCAAGTCTCATCTTCTTTAGGCTATGAGTTTGCTGAACACTAACGCCTACATTTCCAGTCAACTCTGTGTGTTCAAACTAACAGATTTTCCCATGGATGTAAATGTAAACACCCGCAGAAGTGTTTTGGTGGTTCAGGATGTACTTTGCACTGTGTTCAAATGAGTGTTCAAATCCACTCCTTGATCCAGTTTTTCCAGTCAGAATCTGACGGATCAGATCACAGAATGAGTCCTTATATTTGCATGGTGTTGAATTTTGGTCCAGCTACTCCAGGGTGGGATTGATTTAGAAAAGAAATTTCCAGTTCACATCCAACTCTAGGGGAATTCTTATTAATCAAACACCATCAAGTCATCCTTCCATTTGCTCCTAAATATTGCCTGATGTCTGTGCTTGTCAACAGCACTGCTAATGCCATTGCCCACTGATGGCATACATCTCCTTTCATTGTACAACCACAACTCAGTCACTTTTACTGTAAATTGAATTTTTACACCATGGCCAATTACCATAGCACAGTTGAAATGTGGTAAATTTGCCCATCTAACTTGTGTGAATTTGATCCCTTATTTTTTTTATTATTCTCCAAGATTCAAAATTTAGAGAAGTATACTTCATTACTCAAATGTCTAGAGTGATATCACTAACTTTCCTCATTCAGAACAAAGGAAAAACTACTAATTTCTGCAGATTTTTTTACTGTATTTTCAATGGAAAGCAAAAGTACAAGACTAAAATGGCTACCAGCTGCTGTGTAAGTCTTACTGGAATTGGAAATCTCATAAATTACTTTTCTGAGTGACACAATGCAGAGTGTTGCAGAGGGAATATGTTAGTTCTTTTGCACAGCTTTGGTGTTGAAGCCCTTCTGAGTATATCAATGCTTACTACAGCAAACGGTTGGGTTTGCTGGGCAACACTGACAATTACGATCTCCAGAAATCTCTGTTACATATAATCCCAGAACAACCTTGACCGTTTCATGAACTACTTCCTTTATCTGCTGATGAGCTGACATTGATATATCATTATTGGTCATCACTAATACACTCCTGTGGGCAACCGGGAGATGCATACAGCTGAAATGAGTCACATATTGCAAAACCTTGTGATTTCTATGGAAGACAGTGGAATTTTCAAAATATCCTTCTGTCTCCTCCTCAACTGACCATGGAATATAACACAACCACTAAAACTCAAGCCATAGTTGGACATAGGTATTTTTCATATATTTGAACTGACTGAAGTTGCAGGACTTTTTTTTAATTAAACAACAGCAATAGAAAGCAAGGATAGGATTGTCTGATACTGAAATACGACTTACTATTTTATATTTGCCATGAATTTCTCATGCAATGATTCAGAACCTTGTTAAATTTTTCTCATTTATTCATAATTGTGTATGATGAAAAAAAAAATCTACATTTTCACATTCAGTGAAAAATATTTGAAGAAGGTACTATCTAACGTATCTCATGACTAATATCAGTTCTCTAGCTCATTCCCGTCTAAAGAAAGCAAACTGCTCTGTAACTGAAGAACTCGCATAAATAGATTTTGTTAAGCTAATTAAAAACATAGATGTTATGGAATTATATGAATATATATACTGATAGGAGGACCATTAATAACAGTACGTAGAAATAAAAAATGCAGAATATGTTATGCTAACTTATTGTAACATTTTCAGTCTCCTACATCTTCCCATCTCAACACTACACAATCCAGAAAACAAAAAATTAAAAGAAATACATAGGCTCTACCTATGTCCTACCTCACAGATTTATAAGTAACTAAGTATTGGGCTTTGCAGTAGGATACAGGGAGTGAGGGCACTGAAGAGCGAAATTCAATGGATAAAACAGACAGACACACAGACAGAACACAGCTGTAGCAAACATCTGTTCATATTGCACTGTGACTTCCTACAGACTGCTCTTTGAAAATATCCATCTAGAGATACTCGGATACAAACCCAGCTGTTTAGAAAATCTTCTAGGATGTGTATCCACATGGCAGTCCCTGCAGCTGGAGCAGAGTGTGTGCCTGGGCCACGTCTGGGTTTGTCACCACAAACAGCCCCACCGGCGCAAGGCAGAATATGGTGTGGGAGCTGCATAACCTGCCCAAGGGCAGGGTGAAGACCTGAGCACATAAGCCATGCTAAGCACTCTACTGCTGCGTCTGGCTTGCTGCGGGTACATCATACTTGGTTTAGAGCGAGTTTGAGTATGTCAGCATATTTCATTCACAACCTAGTGACAGCAGAATAAATATAGCCTAATTAGCTATGCAGGAATCGGACACAGTCGCTGCTGTAAGGTATGGATTGGTTCAAAGTCACTCCACAAAATCTCTGAACATGCACCTTATCTTTCTCCACAGGTTGCATTTACAACATCTCCTGTATGTTGTTAAAATTTAAATAACAATATTTACCTTTATAGCACTGTAAATATACATACAGCTGCACTTTCCAGAATACATGCAGAGGCCAGATCTTTGTTTTTTAAAGCCCACAGTTTAAAAAAACAAACATAAGCCCACAGTTAAAATGCAAGATGAATAAAATGTCCACCACAGTGAAACATGTACAGCCAGGTACTGTTAAGGAGGGAGAGTCTTGGGCAACTGAAGCTATTGGAGCAGAATCAAAGACAAGAGGAAGCAGGGCCAGAGAGGGAGGAAAAAAGGGATCAGTAAAAGCTGAAGGATGAGATAAGGCACAAGGCAGAGTTAGCACCTGCTGACACTTCAGGATTACATTCTCACATAACAGAGCAGGAAGCCCAGATGAGTAATGTTCACTTCTTAAACCTCAGAGAAATTAATATTATTTATTGATCTGTGTTTGTCACACCTCTTTGCGGCAGGCACTTAAGAAAAATACAAAGAATCGTAACACCTTCCAATCCTCCTATTTCTGCAGACAAGAACTAAAATAAATTAAAAATAAACATTGAACTAAACAGCTAAGCACTCACCCAATGTGTATCACAGCAAGAAACAGAGCTTGCAAACAAAATTTTTTAATGAAGAACGAGAAAGGCTACTTTGTGATCTACTTACCATACCTGAGGAGGAAAACGGAGCCTTAGTAGCTACGTCTCTTAAACACTCTGGCTTTTCAGTAATACAGTTGTATCATCAGAAACTCATTGACAGAAGAAGGCTGGCATGTTTTATGTGCTTATACAGGAAAAACAGTTCATGATTCTTTGACTCTCCTCATTTAAGGATGCGTAATATAAAATTTTGACAAGGTAAAACATCTAACATTCTGATTCTGAGACCAAAAGCATGCTAATCTTCTAAATTTTCTCTTTCAGTACGGATGCCAAGGACTCCAAGCCTACTGGAACATACACCAGAGCATCCTTTGACCTTACAATGTAGTTGATGTGATCAGATCCAAGAGTACTAACTAACATATCCAAATCACATGCAAAAAAAAACAGACATGGAAAATATAAGTCAAACTTCATTAGATGTCTTTTCAAGATACAGTCCTTGTGCATAAATAACTCTGGTTTGCAAAAATTGTCAGTATGATCCAATGTTTTACATATCAAACTAAAATTCCTTTTCAGGCTATCATACTTTCAAACTGAAAGCCTGTTACGCAACTCAAGACAGGTGTTTCAAGACCACTCCTGAACGCCCATACTCATTTATATCATTTGAAAAATATATGTTTAAAATGAAAAATGACTATTTTAAAAAAGTACAGTATACGTTCTGTTGTAGTGAAAGCACATTGACTATAGCGATACTGACTGCATATGTGCTGGATTATTAGAAATACTTTCACAAATAAATTTTTGCAGTATTATACATTACCTAAGCTGATTTTATTTTCAGTGCTAAGGGCTTGTTTATTTTTACTAACTTTTCAAAATAACTTTTTTTCTATGTATATCAATTTCTATTAAAAAAAAAAACAAAAGCATTTTAATTCAAACTACTAATATCCCAAATTTCACTCACTTCAGTCTTCAGTTACTTTGTATTTCTAAATATAGCAGATAACAGTATGCAGAAATATGCTGCATTCTAAGAGCTTTTATAAACAAGATGTTCTAATTTTAGGGGACTCCATTCTGAATAAAATCTAATTAAATACACAGATATTCTCCATAAAAAGGATAATATTCAGCTCTCCCCACTGCCATTTACTTCCATGTTATAGCAAATGATTTAACATCTATTTCTGAGTAAAAACATTTTTTACTAACTGGAAAACTAATCTTTTATTTAAAAAAATAATAATTTCCAGTAACATACTACCTTTGTGAAATTATTTTTTATACTAAAATCAAGACGTAGATACTTTACCCACACATGACTCAACAGCTGACGTATTTAAGACTAATATTCTTTCAATTGGCTCAAAAACTGGTAATGAAGTCCAGAACCAAGACACAAGGTGTATGCTTTAACACTAAGGATAATTAACTG
>JAOQGH010000023.1:104012827-104033585 GCA_025769975.1 Gallinago jamesoni | reverse complement strand
CAAACAGTTAGGAGGTAATTCATTTCACTGAGTATATATGAAATTCCTGTTTTGTTTGTTCTGATTAATTTAAATTATTTCCTGTCATCTTCATATTTTGCTACCTCATTGCTTGCTCGGCCTGCCAGATCATTAATAATCATCTCTAGCCTAATGAAAGTTAGAGCGCTGTTTTAACCACATTGTTCCCTCATATTTTCTGTCTCTCGTTTAGTTCTGTACAAGTTTTGTCTTCTACCATCGCAGTGCAACATTAATTCTTTGTGACCTATTTTGATTGTGTCCACATTGCTGTTACTGCATGACTTCATCTCATCTTGGTGACTCTTCTAGTGGCAGCAGCATCACTGTGGGAGCACAGAGCTCTGTGTTGCCTTTAAGACCAGGTATTTACTTGGTGTCTTAGTTGGCTGCTGCTGCCATTCATTCATTCACAACTACCAAAGTAACAATATCTCAGTCAACAGTTTGACTGATTGAGCTTATGGTTGTCTACTGGGTGGCTAGGACTTGTAGAACCATAGAATCATAGAACGGTTTGGGTTGGAAGGGACCTTAAAGATCATCTAATTCCAACTCCCCTGCCATGGGTGGGGACACATCCCACTTGGACCAGGTTGCTCAAGTCCCCATCCAGCCTGGCCTTGATGATGACATGTCTGTAGGTGACACAGATGACATGCCTTCCAGTATTGTTAAGAGACATGAATTTCAAAAAGGTGCTGAGCATTTGCTTGCCCTCAAAAAGCAAAAAGTATAGGCTTGAACGTCAAAACATTCTGGCTACTGCACATTTAGATAGAACTTTTCATATGTGGTAATTTTTTTTTTATTGATTTCAGTTGCAGGAATCCCGTCTGCTATCAAAAAGTGTAGATGAAGCAGAAGATGCTATGTAGTGTGTTTTCGTGATGACTTTCCTGGTCTACATTGAGATAATTCTGTATAAAATCAGTTTACTTAGACCATGTTTTCAAATACATTTGAAACACGATGCTCATTCAAAAAAAAAGAAGCTCTCTGAGTATTATTATCGAAAACTTTGGCCTATTTTTTTATGTACTACATTACAATAACAATGCAATACAAAATCCCATTTGAAAAAGAAATATATAAAAATATATATATTTAATATATATAAAAGATCACCTACTGTTTAGTCCAAAATCTCCATGAAGAAGCTTGCCTTAAATCAGTAATTTAGTAAATGTTGCCTATTAAACTGTGCACAGGGTTATCATTAAAAAGGTAACAATGGTGTTACCAGCGATTGTGCTGTTATGACATGTCTTACAGTGTGCTCTCTTACACCTGAAGCCTTTTGTAAGCTGGGTGTAAAAGCTTACAGACCGTTGGCATTTTCAGCCATTTAACATTCATTTTTAATCTATGTAAATGATAATAGTGTATTTTAGACTGTGGAGAATTAGAGGCATTGCACTTGTTTATCACGTAAATAATTGTAGGATTTTTCATTTTCTTGCTACTCAGTTGTTTGGATTTTGCAAATGAAACTAACTGTTACCAGTTAGCAGCTTTAAATGGGTTTTGAACCTAAAGAACAGATTGCTCATCATGGAAGTACAGCAATTTAAACAGTCAGAATCTGAATCAAAGTTTTCTATTTGGTGTATATTTTTTATTTTAGCATCAGAGTGAAAAGTCTAAATATAAGAATTCTTAGCATACAAATGAGTAGCACAAAAATGTAGGTACATGTTCGTTTTGCAGTCTGCCCATGGCTTACACAGGTCTCCTTTAGGCTTTGAATCCTGAACACCCTGCTTATGCCTTTGAAAGAATCCAAGTGATGCCTTATAACTCTGATCTTGTCCAGGGAGATAGATAGGCATCTCCAGAGGGAAATTCAAAATCTAATGAAATTGAGGATCTTCCTCTCCTTTTTTTCTATCTCTTCTTTGCTTCGGAGTAGAGAATTCAATATTAAAAGACACAGTAGTCTCTGACAGGAGTCACTATCTCAGCAGGTGGCTTACTGGTAATGAGATTTTCATTATTTCTGTTTTTTTTAGCATGACCTCCTGCTTTACAGACACCAATTTAATTGCAGAGCACTTTTTCAGGGGTTGCATTTCCCCCTCTCGCTTTTATACTTGCTAAGAATATATTTGCGTATGTATTTTATGAGAATCAACAGCAATATAAACATCAGGAGAAGGAATCTGAGTCCGTACCTACATCTATAGGTGTGGACTTTATGATCTGCCCGGCCTGTTGAAGGAGGTATTTCCTTCCTCCCTCCTGTGCTGTCTCTGTGCAGTTTCTGCAGGCTGAAATACACTTGTCTGTTACATGGGGAAGCGAAAGCGGCAATGCGGCTGCGAGGATCGGCAGGAAGGAGCTGCTTCAAGGCTTTCTGATTAAATGAAGCTGCTGCAACACGCTGCAGTTGGGAAAGGGTGAAATTCTTGATATTCAATGGCAAACAATGAGTGTGACCGAGATTATCAGTTTCAAAATGACTGTAGATTGTCTTGATTCTTTAATGTGCTACATATAATTATATGAAAATTACATTTTTATGTATATGTATTATCTTTCACATTCATCTCATTCATGTTTAAATAATGCCCCTAAGAACATAGATAAATCGAAATGTACTTAATTTAGTCATAAATCAAATTTTTCTTTTTTATGAATTGTAATGATTTTATGTATATAGATCACTTTTGTATGTGTCAAACCAAATCATTTACAATTCAGTCTTTTTATTAATGCAATTATTTATTAGTCTCCAATTTTTCAGGCTCACAGAATGAAATGTAAAGAAAATACCATTTATGTAACGTCATCTCTGATGTTGTATAACACAGCCACAGCTGGGGAGTACATGCAATGCCTAACTTTAGATACCTACATTTGATGGCTAAATTACTTGCCTATTTCCTTGCATTGCCTCTGGTGTCACTGAAAATAAAAGGAAGCCCTAACAGGGTGATTCAGACTGGGAACCTGATTGCCAGGAGTCAAGAAAAAATAGATTTAAATCTAGGCACCTAAATGAAGTGTCTAAAGCTAAATGGCACAAGCCCAGGTTTTACCCCAGTGGGCTGTTTCCCACAGAAGCTGTTCCAGTTGCTCTTCTAAAGTGAGGCATTTGCTCAAGTGGAAATAAAAGGCTGAGATTCTGAACCTGAGAAATATAAGCTTCAAGTAAATGGTTGTTTAGAAGGATAGGAATTGCAACACTTAGAAGCATTTCATTTTCTACAAATGTCCTCCTAAACATAGCATCATGCTTTCCTCTGCCATTTAGCTCAAGGCAGAACCCTTACATATACAACATAATTCCTGTGAAGTCAAAATGGTCATGCAGTCTTGAAACGTTCCAAGAGGGCTTTGTTTGCTTATTTGATCCGTGATTGTCCTTAGCTAAAATATTACATGGTGACGTGTAAAATCAGAGCGTGGCTGTGCTGTGGCAATAATAATAAATAATAAAGGAAACAAAAATAAATAACAAAGGAAAAGGACACAAATTTCAGATAGGCCAGCAGATTCATTCATAATGAAATACTTAGTTTTACCAACACCCATCAATACAAACAAGGTGCCACCTAACATTTTTTTGGACACCTGGCTATCTTACTCAGTTTGCTTGCATTTTTTGTCATTATTGTTATTAATGTTTTTGATACAGCTATGTATGATTAAGAATACACTTCTATTCTTTCTACTAAAGTACTTTCTACTAAAATATGGTGGGAAGGGTAGATGGAGAATAAAGGACTGTTTACTTGCTTATGGACAAAATGTAATCAAATCTTGGTGGACAGTTAGGTAGTTATCTTTTTTATAATTAAACTGCACCGTGAGACACGATGAGTTCTCATAATAGTCTTTATTTCAGAAGTACTACTTCTTAATATAATTTGGTTTGAGAAAACAGCAGTGAATCAGCAGTCTTGGACCATAATCACAAAAGCAGGATGTGCTGCTGAGTGTGGAGATACATCTCAGAAAGTAGGCTACTAGGCATAAAATAAGTACAAAACCAACAGACAGGTACTTGTCAGAGAAAAGAGATGTTAAACAAAACATTGAAAAATTAGTTCATAATTTCATTTGCAATGAAATCTTTCCATCTGTAATGCTAGGTCATCTTTTCCTGTGTCTATTAACCCCTAACATAAGTGCCAGTCCTCTAAACGTGCTTTTCTCATTGCCAACATCTCTATTTGTCAAAATTGTGCTGCTGCATCTCTTCCCAAAATGCATCATGCGGCATCTAGTCTGGTACTTGGTATACGAGATGTCAGTTTAAGTAAAGCTTATCAAAAGCAAAGCAGTTGCACAATGTTTCTCTCATGGAAACAGCTCCCTTTCTGGTAGTTTCAAGGTTAGGAACGTGCAGAGCTGGAGTTCGCGTTTGGGTCACAGCACTTAACAGGCATTCATGAGCCTCTTAGTCATAAATATGTCATTATTAAGTAATTTATATCTGTTCTTTCTGTAGCTTCCTGTTGCAAGGAGTTCCACAGTTAACTATGCTTTAGATACTTGAAAAAATATTCACCCATAGCATTAATATGCAGCTTTGCTGTGATTTTTTTTATTCAGTGGTGAAAAATGTAGTGCCAGCCTGAAAGCAACTGTGCCATATCAGCATATAAATTTGAAGTAACTTTTAAAATACAATTTTATAAATATTTATGAAAATGCATAATATAAGAATACTTCAAAATAAAATAAAAAATAATACTGAAATAATAGTACTGATCTTCATTCCTCTCCATGTAATAAAAAAACACGTTCAAATTGCTGCAGAATTTGAGAGCCTTCCCCCAAAGTCAGGACACAGGGAGCACCTGGATATGCATTTACTGCTGTATTATTGTATTTGATGGGGGAGGATGAAGAGGGGAGGATGAAGAAGGCCAGTGTTCTCAGAACCTGCCTCCTAAAACTCAAAGAACTTGAAAACCTGTGAGAACCATCCTGGGTGGTTTAACCCAACATCAGATACTGTTATCAAGCATTTCTGCTCCCCTCAGCCTTCCTCATCAACTCCCTTATGGTTAAACTTCCATCCATTCTGTGTTCCCTCCCAGGCCCTGTCTGACCATTTTGACCATCACTATTAACTCCTTCATCCCTGGAACCCATAACACTCTCCACTGCTTTCAACAGCCTGTCCCCTGGGATACGAGTCCCCTTCCAGAATGATGGTTGCTCCCAGAGGAGGGTTGTGCTGAAGAATCAGTGAGGGCGGCTATGCACATATTCTATTTTAGAGGGCTTATTATCATACTCAAAGAAAATGTTAATATTTTTAATTGCTCTTGTGATTCTTTTAGCACTGAAAAGTAAACTAAGCAAAAGGGGGGACCAGTCTGGTGTCGCTGTCATAAGCAAAGGATTCTGTAGCAACACAGACATGAAACCAGAACACTTCAAACAAATGCAGCAGGTACTTTGCAAAACTGTTGTCTCAAATAAGCATTACCAAATTTTCTAGCTCTGTTTGTCGATCTGTGGCTGCCTGAGATATTTGTGTATCTGGAGATTAATGAAAGATATTAATGCATTATTCCATATACTTGTTACCTTATCCAAAGTAGGTATAATATACCCGTAGTAAATGTTTGCAATGTACATAAAATCTTTTTTCATCTTTAACACAGATTTTTATTTTTTTTTAACAATTTGGTAGTTTATATCATGTTATATAGTTCTGTACACTGTACAATTCATCATCCTCCAATTTTCACATTCTTCACAGATCATGGTTTTTGTACCCATAAATTTTTTCTATGTGATGTCTAAATTACTGGTCAGCGTACTTCAAGTCATTCCCAGGTGCTGTTGTGTTCAGTAATGAGGCCATCAGTGTTTGTAATTTGGGAGGTGAACCAAAAATCGTGGAGTAAGTTGAAATTAATTTAAAATCAACTCACTGTGAAAAAAAAAAAATTACTCCTAGCTCATTATTGTATGACTGAAGGCTGCTGCTAACTGGGTAGTGTATTGTAATATAACACTGTACCACAGCATGAACAGCAAAGAAATGAAAACAATATTGAGTTGTATGAGTTTTAATAAACCCAGAAACTAATAGAGGCCTTAGACTAGATATTTTAACTTACCATTATTTATAATAATCTTTTCATCAGGTTTAACAAGCTGTCTAGGGAAACACTGAGTATATTTTACTTTGTGTAACGTTATTAGACCCAGCAGTCCTCAGTTTTTGAGTCATAACCTGTCTCTCAAGATCAGAAGTGTTAGATGAGTAGCTTAAAAATGTCCCTATAATAGGCCTGTCATCCATTGCCTTGGATAATGATTTTTAAAAGAATTTTATAAGGACAATGGTTTGCTCTGAAGGCTGTTCTAAGTCAAAAGAGCTAATATATTCCCAGTTAAAAATTTGTGACATAAGCAATTTTCAAATAACTAAACAAGAACTGAGTAGTTCTATGAACACAGCAAACCTATTTATACATCTTTCCTTTATTGTACTCTACTTTGGCATATATTGTTAGACAAATTTATCATACGATGTACACATACAGAATGGTTTGTGTGGAAGGGATCTTAAAGATCATCAAATTCCCACTCCCCTGCCATGGGCAGGGACGCCTCCCTGGACCAGGTTGCTCAAAGCCCCATCCAGCCTGGTCTTGAACGCTTCTGGGGATGGAGCATCCACAGCTTCTCTGGGCAACCTCTTCCAGGGTCTTACTACCCTCACAGTAAAGAATTTCTTCCTAATATCTAATCTAAATCTCCCCTCTTTCAGTTTAAAACTGTTACCCCTTGTCCTATTGCTACACTCCCTGATAAAGAGTCCCTCCCCATCTCTCCTGCAGGCCCTCTTTAGGTAGTAGAAAGGACGATAAGGTCTCCCTGGCTTCCTCAGGCTGAACAACCCCAATTCTCTCAGCCTGTCCTCACAGGAGGGGTGCTCCAGCCCTCTGACCATCTTTGTATGCTACAATATGTATGTGTATATCTGATGTAAGATATACGTTCTTTCTTCACATTTCTTCAGTACCTTAATGAGCTTTCCAGAGACTGATTGGAACATACAATTCCTGTGCTTTTAATTAGTTGTCTTATGAAGGGACAAGATGGAGGAGGTAGGCAGTTCCTCATTCCTTTTGCTTCGAAGAGGTGTCTGCTAATAAATGCAGAGCATGTTCTGCTCTCTCGTTTCTGAGCAGAGCAGCTCTACGGGCGTGCACAGTGTGGACACTCAAGAGGAAGCCCAGACAGCGCAGCCTAAATGTCTGTTGCAAGTGTCAGTCTCAGTGAAGATAATGTTTTCCCCTGTAATCCCGCTGGGCTTGCACAGTGGAAAAGTGACAGCTTAACTATTGGTTAACAGTCAATAAAAGAACAGCATTGGTCAAAAGACATGTCTGTGCTTTATAATGCCGTTCAAGATGGAGACACCTCGTCCTGAATGAGCTTACTCAGGTTCCAGCAACAGGCCAGTCACGCTAATGCATCCCTGAGTCCAGATTTATTTGCCTGCTGGTCCAGCTGCTTCCTATACGCACAATTGTTTGGAGTTCACGACGTTGCATGCTGAAATGCAGTTCATTACACAGTCTCTTGTCACGTTATTTTATCTCTGGCCTATTCTGAAGTGATTATTTTACAAACCTCTTCTCAAGTGATTAGCATCACAGATGTGTGGGCTGAGATTCACTTAACCGCATGTAGACATCGGAGTAGCCGTCTACATCTGAGTTAGCCACCCTCTGTTGCCAGTATAGTCAGTTGAAACAAATACGCATTTTTAATGGTTTATCTCTTCCTAAACATCTAAACCACTTGAGATTGAATGTCAGCCCAGAAGTGCCTTCCCCCCTCCCCCCCCCGCCTCCGCCATTGTCTATAAAGGGAACCTTGAGTGGTTAGCTCAGATGCGGATGTCCTAAATTAGGTTACATGGAAAGCATCCTGTAGTTTTCAGACCGATAAGAAATATCGCTAATTGTAAAAATGGCGGTTCTGGTGCTCAGATCTGTGGGATCTACACCACTGACCCAGTGCCTTATCTGTTGAATTTGCATTAATTTAGACTATATTTCCTCTTCTGCAGACATAATGTATTTTAGAAAACAGAGAGAGATGCAGTCCATGTGCCATCATTTGAGTCGAATAATCGGTTAATCAGTACTCTGGTTTTAATCTTATCTTTTAGATAAGTCCAGTATGAAATGGGTAATAAGTCAATTGTAGATTTACCTCTTGGGCTACAGCATGGTGATCTTTCAGAATTTTAGTTGGGAATAACTGTACCCAATTTACCCTTTATTATAAAGAAATTGCCGTTACTGCAAATCATTTTACACTCTCTCTGAGGCTGGGTGAGATACCACCATGTGGCAACATGTCTTTTCTGCCTTAGAGACTTAGGTGCCATTCCAAACCAATGATATGCCAATAAGTGTTTTGTCCCATTTAATTTCATTTTGAACAATAGCTTAATTTAGATTCTGTTGTTTCTCTTCAGAAGTTTATCTTACAGTCTATCAGAGTTGTAAAAATGTGGGTTAGTATATATACATAATTTGTGTGCGCATATGCAACTATATACACACACAAGGCTAAATCTACATTATTTACTGCCCAATCTCATGTGTTAAATGATTTATTGCCTTCTTTACAAAATTTTGTTTATAGAATTTTTAGGTTGTTACTTATCTCCTTTTAGTTGCCTTTTAAGCAGCTGAATAGTTTGATTTTTTTAGCCTTTCTGCAGAAAGGTCCCTTTTACCATTTTCTTGATGTTTACCAGGACATCTGAGCTGTTTCATAGATGTTTAATCAGCTTTCTTTCCTCATCTTGAGTCTATTCTAAATTTCTATCCATAGTTGAAATGGGACTTGAGTATAAGGGTTTTGTAAGGACCCTATCTGTCAATTTTTAATGTATGCCTGTGTCTACACAGAAGAATTCATTTTATATAAAATCGTGCAGGTGTACATAATTTTATACAAGTGTTAAAACTATATGATTATAACTGGTATATCTTTTATGTGATACAATAGACTTGATAATAAAGAAATGCCTCTGGTCTTTCTCATGTTGTATGTTGACAGTAGACCATGTTTAAGATTGGGCCAAGCAGGAACTATCAAATTTTGTAGCTGTTCAGCATGAACTTTAAAGAAAAAGCTCTGTGGTCTTAAAGATTTGGGTTTTTTCTACCTTTTTTCAAGGCTTTTATGGAGCACAAATTTCTGATTCATATTCTTGAAAAAAGAACATTAAATTCGTCCTGGATTTATGGACCAAATACACCTTGTTCAATTTCTTTTTCCTCCACCCATAATTTTCTTTTTTTTTCCCCCTAAAGCTGTGAAAAACATTTCTCAAAGGAGATTTTGATCAAAATTATTAACTGATCTCTATTCATACCATGAGTATTACTGAAATTCCATACCTCTTTCAAGCCAGCAACACCTGAATATATGAAAATAGATTAGAAGGAATAATCGCTGAATTTAAAAGCAAACTGCTTATTAAATCAACATAGTGTAGCAGTTGTTTTAGCGAGCAGTCAGTGTGGAAACCATTTACCAGTTGCTAGGATGTCTCATTTGTAGTGTCGACCTTCAGCTATATCAAATCACTACATGCTGTGAAGTAGTGGAGAGAAATAGCCGACCTACCTGTATGCTATGCCTGATTCCCGGGGCTTGCTGGAGACAGATGCAATGCTCTTGCAATTTACAGCAGTGCCAGGAAAGCCCAGGATCACAGGAAAATAAGCTCCCATCCAGCCCACTCAGGATGGGCAGAACCGAGTACTGATGAATGGACGTTTTGTCCCTGTGTTTGCCTGCTTTAGGTACTTTTCCATTCTTTGAGCGTTTTTCCATGTCTGTGGACAGGAAGATTCTGTATAAATTAACACTGTAGCTACACTATGACTTCATGGTATATGCCAGAAAGCATCTTATACATGAAACTACATGAAGAAAGGGATGCCATTTTTTTCAAGAGAATGAGAAAAAGACAGTGATTGTTGTTATAATAACCGATTGTTTAACTGTTGAAGCTTTAAAGAAATAAAAAAGGAAGAATTCCATATAGTTTTTATGTTGTAGAATCAGTGCCTAACAGCGGCATTCTACACCTTCCTAGAAATAAAAATAGCTTCATTTCTTTATTATTTTATTTATTTTGCATTTATTTTTAACAGGTAGAGGATTGCTCATATTAATGGTCATATAATATTTTTCATCATCACTCCCATGCTTTAACGTATCATGCTACTAATTTTACTTTTCTTTGCAGTCTTACATACTAGCAAATTAAAATATGCATCTTGATCTACAGTATTCTGTGTATGTTGTTATAATTAGAGAATTTCATTCAGCCTAAGATAACAAAAAGATACTAAAAGGAAAGTGCATTCTATTATGTTTAAAATTAACTCGGATAAAGTACTTTAGGTTCACTTGGTTTCATCTTACATATACTGCACAAGATGTCTAAGTGTTATTATTGAATATTCCATATTCAACAGATAATTGTGAGTTGTGCTTCCACCAGGAAAAATATTTGCATTTTGATTATCAGCCATTTAGAACATTTCATCGCTATAACCTTCAGTTTCCTCAAATACAAGCGACTGTATTCCTGCTTTTGTGATTCTCCGTTAAGTGAGTTTCAGCTTTATTAATATTGTTTACATCATTCATCTTTTAGTCATAATTTAAAATATAGTAGATAATTTATTCACAGTAAGCCATAATCAACTCCTAATGGTTCCATATTAAATGAATGAAGATATGTTCTAAATGCCCAGTTATACAAACTATGTCATAAAAAGTGAGGATCCAATACATTAAATGAACACATTAGTAGATATTCTGATGTACTAGATGTGTCTCTTTGTTAGATGTTTTCCAACCTAGAACCAAAGAAACATAAGAATTTCAGTTTTGAAAATACGAGGCTCATACAGATGTGATGCATTTATTAGAAAAATGCTTTCATGTTGCTATGATGATAATAAGTTATATTTTGAAATGACAACTGAGACCTAGGAAAACAGTATTTTCCATTGTTCAGAAGCTCAATCTTTTCCAATTGTGGGAAAACCAGGAATCAGCTTCCACCCATATTATTTATATTAACAGCCATGACATCTGGAGACTTTACAAAACCAGCAGGGAACACACAGGTTGCCCACATGCTTGTTGACACACTTCAGCAACTTCTCATAAACTCTATATGCCTGCCAAAAGCAAACCTCCAACAACCACATTTTGACACCTGACTAAAAAATTGTGGTTTATGCCCACATTTAATGCCCATAAATAATACTATTTATTAGATCAGGATGGTGGAAGATTATATAAAAAGAAAAAAAGAATGTATTTATTAGTTAGAGTGTGCTGATTCCCAGACACTGTATCTAAGAACGTATTTGATTTACTGGTATTGGAATCTTGCTTCATGCTTGGCAAATATGCTGTAATCACACTAAATTAAAGAATTCAGAAAATATTTATTTCTTATGGCTGATATATAGGAACAGAGGGCCATGTGTCTGGAGGAGAGCTTTAAAGTCATGGACTGTGTATGTGAATAATTGGCAGTAGGTATTTTGCTAAGAAATATGATGTCTTCAATTGTGATCCCATCACAGCAAACAGCTTCTTATGTCCAAATCAAAGGTTTTAATTTTGACGAACTTATGGGATGTTGATGTATAATGAAAGCACCCTCAGAAATGTTTGCCATGGAGTAATGCACTCTTCAAATTCCAGTCAATTACTCTCAAAGTCAAAACCTTCTGCCATTAGAATAAAACATACCATTATTCTTTTCTGCCCCTGAAAGATCAACATATCTCCTTTTTTATCACTGGACACATACATTTTTTGGAAACAGTTCAAAAAGGAATAATCAAAAAAAAAAAAAAGAAAAAGAAAGCACTCATTCAAAAATCTTTAACAGATCTAAATATCTATCCTTTAAGAAGGATAGATATTCAACCTGCATAATGGGCACTGAGTTCGTAAGGCCAGTCGTTTATTATTTCATTAATATTTAGGCTTGATTACTCTTCATTGCTAGCACATCTCAGAATACAGTATCTTCCTGAAAATGTAAAAACGCATTTTTTAAGCATTAATAACAATCTGAAATACATACCTAATAAAAGAGCATAAAAATGGCCATACTGGATCAGACATGTGTGTCTGATCTGTGTACAGACAGCACAGTGGATTGTCTCTAACACTGGCCAGTAGCTGCTGCCCACAGAAAGTGTATAAGTAACGGTGCAAACAGAAAATAATCCTTTGCTTTGTACCCTCTAGCTCCTGACAATCAACATTTTGCAGTTTTCTGAATCTAAGTTTGTGCTTAATAGTTTCTGTTATAACCTTAATAGGTTAGGGAGGTCTCTTTCCTGAATTTTATCTTAATTAGTTTTGAAACATCTTATATCTTCGAGCCTCGTTACTTCATGCTGCCATGAGTTCCACAATTTAATTATATAGGAGAGGTACTATATTTTGTTTGTACTGAGCTTCTGGAACAGTAATTTTAATCATACATCCCAGTTCTTGTCCTCCAAGGGATTTTCATACCCTATTTGACACATCCAAAAATTATCTGGAAAAAGGAATGCATAGCAAGGTGACAAAGTTTACTAAGGATATTGGCTTATTTAGAGTAGTAAAAATGAGAACCTCATGTGAAGAACTGTAGAAGGACCTTGTGACATGGAGCAATAAACTGGCAGTTGAAATTCAATTTGAAGTAATGTAAACTGCTGCAGAGGGGGTTAAAAATAGCCCTAGCTTCACATTGAAAATGATGGCCTCTGAAATGATCGTTATTGCCAAGGAAGCAGCTCTTCAAGTTATGATAGATGGTTCAATGAAAATGTCAGGGATCAGCAGCAGTCAAAAAAACCCCAAGCTGAATGTTGAAGCTTATTAGGAAAGGAATTAAAAACAAACCAAAGAATATCAGTATGCTGCTGCGTAAATATGGGAAACGCCTGCTTTTTGCCCACTATATGCACTGCCAATCCCCCATCTTAGGGAGGATATGGTAGAATTCAAAAAGGCTCAGAGATGGGCATCAAAGACGATCAAAGGTATGGAATTGCCTCTGTAGTGGGATCAACCAAATAAGACTCTTCTTCCATCTGGAAAAATAGATGCCTGATCAGGATGTGGCAGAGGTCTGAAATAACTGAATAGCATGGCAGGGGTGTATGGGTATTGAGCTTTTATCGGGTCTTTCAACACAAGAAGGGAGGCATCAAAGCAGAGCACTGGTTCCAAATAAATAAAAAGGGATTGCGCTTACAGTTATTGAGGTTCAGCTGTGAAATTTTTCCCAAATTTTGTGGGTGCTAAACGTTTACATGGAATTAAAGGGAGACCAGAAAACAATCTATTGAATATAGAAATCCAAGGAAATCCTGAATACGTAGACAGGGACCAAACTAGAAATGGCTTCAGACTGAGACCAGGAGATGCACCTTCCATCCCATTCCTGTTCTCTTTACAATATGCCTGAGCTATCAGATAGAATGCTGGGCTGGACTGACTTGATCCAATATGGCCACTTTTAATTTTCTATGAATAGTCCTTTTCTTTTTTCCTGTTTTATACTACCAATGACTTTATAGAATCATGTTGTGTTCCTCATTAATCACCTCCTTTCTCCAATTAAAAAGTCCCAGTATATTTGTTTTTTTTCTCATATGAAAGTTGTTTCACATTGATCATCGCTGTTGCTTTTACTACTTTTTTTCAGTTCTATTATATCTTTTTTTTCTAAAGGTGGAATGACCAGAGTACCACTCACTATTGAAGATTTGGACATATTATAGATTATAGAAATATAATATCAGTAGTGTTTTCCTAATAATTTCTTACTTTTTCTCGTTTTTTTTGCTGGTGGTGAATGTTGAATTACTGTTTTCAGAGATTGTCTGTGGATTCCCTCATATCTTTTTTTTTCTGTAAATATATACTAAATGTACAGGTACAGTTAGGGTTTTTTTTTTCTTCTCCATATTAGCTCTCATTTATCAATAATGAAATTTATCTATAGTTTTATTATGCAGCCATTTACCGCAGGATGATTCTCAGATTCTTCACAATTGACTGTAACTTTGAGTACCTCCAGTAACTGTCATCTGTCTTATGTTGATTTCCAGGTAATTTATAAGTATGTCAAACAGTATAGTTCCCAGCACAGGCTTTTCAGAAGTAAAAAGAGAACAAATAAAGGCTTTGCCAAGCCCATCAGTTTGTTTTCATGTGAAGTTTGATGGCCACAGGTAGATACTAAATACACACTACTCAAAAGTGCACTTCAGTTTTTGATTTTCTGCTTCAAAGGCACTTTCATCTTGTGCACTTGATTTTCATCTGTTCTTGCCAATAAAAAAAGGTATTATAACCTGGATAATTTTAAGAAGCTAGATAGGAAGTGGCTGAACAAGACTTCAGAATTGCCCTGATAGGTGAACTGGAAGACTTTATTTTTCTGCCTCTGATACATCCCCAAACTATCATGAAATGATACATCATGCACTTTGCCAAATACCTCTATGTGAATGTTCAGGAACCTAAATCAGTAAACTGCACTGCTTTTATTGCTATAAGACAGCAGAGTACCTATTTCAGTTGTCTTTTTGCTTATACAGGAACAGAGGTGCAATCGATACAGGGAAAACTATCTTGTGAAGCTTCTCAGTTGTCCCATGGATATCTTGCACTTTGATTATATGCTTTGGCAGCTCACACTTAGCTCACACTTATATGCTGGGTGCAGCTCACACTTAGCTTTTACCCTATGGACTTCCCAAGATAAACTGTGCGTCCTGTGAGTTCTGCAAGACTTTATCACCCCTTAAATGGCTCCACTCATTTGAGAAGTTGCCTGAGCAGCTAAACCCTGCAATTTCTACAATACACCCAGTTAGTAATGGCAGAAGGGGTGCTGTGTTTGTTGTCAAGCAGACTTATTTCCAAGGACATCACACACTGCTAATAAGCAGATGTAGTTCTCAAACATAACTTCTTAGCTATAAACAGAATTTAAGAGGAAAGCAGGAAGCGTAGGTATTTTGCATCTTCATGATGTGTTTAAAGAAGTCAACATTGAAGAGTTGTTTATTTAAATGTAATCTGTTGTTCTTTAGCTTTTTATCAGAACTAGATACTACTTTGAGACTAAAAGTGAATCACTGTGTGCGTTACTCATGTATTACACATGGTTTAGTTAGTTTGTATATCATAAGCATAGAGACTAGAAGAAGACAACAACACTGCAAAAGGGAAGATGGACTGCTTTAAAATTTAGTGCTATAACTAGCTTTTTGTAGCAACCACCCCAGAGGCACCGGGGAATCTCCAACCTTAGAGATATTCAGAGCTTGACTGGAAAAGCCCAGAGCAGCCTGATCAAGGACTGAAGTTAGATGCAATGTGAAAGTTGGCTTTGCTCTGAGCAGCATGGTTCAGACGATCTCCAGAAGTCCCTTCCAACCTAAATTCTTCTATGGCGCTATGAACAAGGCTGTATGTTCTATGCAGTATCTTGAGCAAAAAGTCAATCAGGCTCAAGGATCGTATGGACAGAGTTAATTGCCCTGCTAGTATGAAAAGAAGAACGCTGCATTCCAAGTGCCTTTGAATGTGTGTGGCCTGAATTCAGCAGCGCTGCAGACTTGCAACAAAGAGGTTTTGAACTGTCTGGCAGGCAGAGCTATTTTCATTGTCCTTTATGAAGAAGATGGATAGTGGCAGATAAAATTTGATGAAGATCCTTTGTATCTTTGTGTTTAGTACTCTGTATACAAAATGCCTTTTTTTTTTTTTTTTTTTTTTTCTAATTATGTTTTGGAATTAAGCTGCAAACAAGGTATTTCAGCTGGAAAATAAGAACATCTTTGGGATTGTAGAGGGAGTTAATATAATAGAGAATGATATGATCACAGCAATAGAGCAGGATGATCAGACAGTGTACCAGGTGATAGGAAGAGAACGTGTCCAAAATATCAAGTCCAATAAACAGCAGTTTTTATTCAAAGTGACAGCTGTCAAGTGCATAGGACATGAGGCAGTTAAGCAGTGACTTCATTTGCAGCGGACAAAATAAAGGGGTCAGAGAAGGGTGTGATTCACCCTACTGTTAAATAGGGCTGGCTTAAGTTCTTAAACACCTCTTAAGCATGTTCTTTTCCTTTCCCTCAAGACATAGAAGAACTCCCTTTGAAAGCAACAGAAGAGTCCAGTGGAAACCAGAGCACCAGACTATCTCCAGAGATGGTCGTGGTGGCTATCTCCAGAGAACTGAAGATGGTCGTGGTGGCAGTCAGGCAGCAGTGACAGACCAGTACAGGCAGAAGATGGTCTGTGTTGGACACACTCCCATCTTCAAGCATTAAAGAGGGGCCCTTGTCCTGCACTTTCCCATTACTCTTAGCTTTAGGTAATTTACAATGCCTTCTGGATCTCTGCCTGTGAATCCTCACACACTTTGTTTCCCTTGTTTTAAGGCAGTATTTTTCTTTCAATTTAACACTTTTTTGGAACAGCCTCCTCCTTTTATGAGAGCTACCTTGTGTAGGTCATGAAAGAGTTGTCACTGTTTCTAACAGAAGAAACACAAAGGAAAATAAAAAATGGGGTACAAAAATGGGAGGAAATGTAAAAATAATAGTAGCTCAAGAAATGCTACTAAGTGTTTAGTAAGCATTTAATAAGGAGCTTTTCAGGGAGTCTGTGATTTTTCAGGACAGTTTTATTCCAGCTTTGAAGGACTGACATATCGCTGAATGGCTCTAGGACTGTTGGCTGCATACACATGGCAGGTGACAGTAACGCAGTGCACATCTTACATGATGCTTTGTCTTTCCTAATCAGTATGGACATCGCTGAGAATATGGAATTAATACATGCAAAGAATCACAGAATCACAGAATGATATGGGGTTGAAAGGGACCTCTGGAGATCATCTAGTCCAAACCCCTGCCAGAGCAGGTCCACCTAGAGCAGGTTGCACAGGAACGTGTCCAGGCGGGTTTTGAATGTCTCCAGAGACAGAGACTCCACCACGTCTCTGGGCAGACTCTTTCAGTGCTCTACCACTCTCAAAGTAAAGAAGTTCCTCATTGTGTTTAGATGGAACTTATACTCAAGTTTGTGCCCATTCCCTCTTGTCCTGTCGCTGGGCACCACTGAAAAAAGACTGGCCCCATCCTCTTGACACCCACCTTTTAAGTATTTATGGGCATTGATCAGATCCCCGCTCAGTCTTCTCTTCTCCAGGCTAAAAAGACCCATGTCCCTCAGCCCTTCCTCATCAGGGAGATGCTTCAGGCCCCTCATCATCTTTGTAGTCCTGAGAAAGAAATATAGAAAGACATTAGCTTTCTCATGATTTAAAGTACATTAGGTGAATTTTGTCTTTATCATACCAAAGAACATTAAACAAGCTTAAGAGCTAGTATTAGTTATTGGGGACAATATGGATTACTCCAGAACAGAGAGAAGGACTGAAGTGTTTACTTAAACTGTTTCAAAATTACATTGATAGGTGGGAAGTATGTGAGATGGGGCTGCAGATATGGCAGTTGTTATAGAAAGTATTTTCATCCACCAACTTTTTTTATGAATACTTTTGATGATAAAGTGATATGCGACGGTAAGACGACAAAAAAAACCAAAACGGTAACTTGTAAAAATACAGTTTTAAGAATGTTAACGACCGATATCCTGTTCATTAAGACAAGTATCAAAATGAACCTTTTCCTAGCAAAGCAGTGAATTCCCTTTGGCATCTTGATTACGACCTTTGATGAATCAGTGTTACAAGGTGAGGTACTTTCAGAGTGGAAATTTTTGGCATTACAGTTCATGATAGAGATGATGGATTACACCAGTCCTTCAGTCTTGAAATTTCATGTTCTAAAAGGGCCGTTTACTTACAATGAATTGTAAGGACAAGGCTGCAATCATTCAGCCAGCAGACCTAAACTGTGATAAAGGATCTGAGCCAAATTGTGCTGTTTCACTTGACAAATCAAGATTGTCAAATTTTAGTGCCTTACTGATCAGAAAGGGGAGCATAATTATTCTTGGTGCTGTCCCTGTTGATACTTAATTTCCTAAAATTTATTCCTGACCTTTTAAAATATTTTGCAACGTTCTTTTCTTTTCTAGTTTTCAACAAACAAAAAAATAAAGGAAAATGAAAAGAGAGTGAGAGTGACAAACCCTTCTTTTAGAGTTTTAAATAAAAGCTTAAAGTGAAGGAATATTTCTGAGATTTGGCTGCTGCATCGGAACCCAAAACTTCTTTGTTGACTTCATCAAGAAGCTGGTTGACAATACACTTTGTCAACATAGTATGACAAATATAGTATAATGCTAGCTATATACCTAGTAGCGTGCTGGAGATGTAAGCCATGGACAGAAAGTGAAAGTTTGAAATTACCAAAATTCTACAACAAAAAAATGTGGTGTTTACATCCTGTTAAAGTATTATTGAACCAAGTAGCAGGGAAAGCAGTTATGTCTTTTTTCCACTCCATTAGTAGAAATATGCTATATTCGATTTGTAATATCAGCAAACAAGTAGTACGAGTAATTCTTTGTTCATGAGTTGCAAATTGAAAAGTGCAGAGCGTGCAGGATGTGCTTCAGTGGAAGACTGTCAGCTTACGCTACATATCTAAGTTATACACAAAAAAGTAAGCCATAGATGTGAAACCACTGGGTGGGGTTTAAAATCTTGATTTATAGCTGTGCAAATGCACATGAAATGAAATGAAAAAGCAGTTTATTTTTTTCACGTAATTCTGGTTGTTTTCACTGTTCAAAGACATCAGTGATTTTAAACTGACTCCTATTTACTTGCAGCCTACCATGCATACTATGGGACCGTACGCTGACAGGCAAGTGGGGGAATATTTTATTCAGAAGAGGTTAGAAGCAGTTGTGAACACTAAAGCCTTTCCACTTCAGAAAAATACAATAATTTGTTTTCCAGGAATGCTTTCCAATGCAGAGGAGCGGCAATCATAAGCGCCGTGGTGAATCTCTCTTATGTGCCTTAAAATCCTATTTCTATTTAATATTATGACCTTTTTAAATATTTTAAAATGTGAATGTAATCTAATTGATTTCAGTCAGACTATTTGTTGCTTAAAAACAGACAGGAACCATATCTTGTTAACTAAAGATGGATTCAATTAATAATATTTCCTAAGGATTAGAAAGCAGTTATCAGCCAGATTTATTTACAGAAGCAGAAATATTGAAAAGAAAGGGTATTTTAAGGCTCAGCTGTATACAATTTCTGCATATAACATTTACCACCAGGAACAATGCATCTGTTGGGCTTCAGTGGATTTTTTCACTGTAGTATGGATGATAAACCTTAAAAATATACATATTTTCAGCAACAGGCCCTATGGATATTTCTATTTTTATTGCCCAGCCTTGACGGTATTAAAGCAACATGCTGGTTTAGCGCAAACTTTAAAAAATAACCTTTTGGAAATGAAATTTCAGCAGCTGAAGAGGAAATACCTATTTCAAAAGCCATATGAAGACTTGTTATTTTTGGGATAAAGTCCTTGGCTGAATCAACACTTGCTACTGTGAAAAGAAAATAATAAAAATATAAGGGAGCAGAGGATTGTGGTAAAGGGCAGTGGACACAAGCATTTGCACATGGAGAATCTCATCCTTTTGGATTTAGGCAACTTGCAAAAATACATCCATCTTGTAGAAATAACAGCTTGGCTCTAGTCAGTGGGTGGTCCTCATTACTCAGCCACCAAAGAAAGGATTTTCCATCCAAACTGCAGCTTCTACAGCATCCTCGCAGCCACGTGCCTCAATCTACAGCCTTTAGCACATAAATCCTTGTTTGTCTTTCTCGCTGGGAGCCCGGGGGTGAGAAGAAGCCAGCGGCCTCTTTCCTTTCGGGCGGAGGGACACGTCGGGTCTGGGGAGGTTTCACCACTCACCCTCGAGGTGCTGCGGTCGGGGCGGAGGGATTTTTCCCGCCGTGTGTGGCTCTTCCCGCCTTGCGGCGCCTGGTCCCGTCAGGTCGCCGCCGTGGCCGTGCTCAGCTTCTCCACGTTTCTAGCTGGAACGGACCCGTGTTCTGTGCTCAGAGAGCAGCCGGGGTGCTGGGCGGTCAGATTCCTGAGAGGGGGCAGCGCCCCGCAGAGGGCGGCTGAGAGGGAGCGGGGAAGTTGGCTGAGGGGGATCCCCCGCCCCTGAGTGGAGCACCTCAGGGCGGGAGCGGGGCTCTGAGGGACAAGCGACCCCGCCGCAGCGAAAAGCCACCACTGGGGGAAGACGTTTAAAAACCCCAAAGCTTACAAGAGGTTATACAAACCAGCTTCCCTCACGGTAGAACTTGTCTGGAAGAGGAGGGTGGCTGTCTGCCAGAGAGGGAAACCACCTCAGGGACAGGACAGAGGGGACCTGTCACCTCCAGCAAGGGGGAAGCCTCCTCGGCGAAGGGAGAGCGCAAGGAAGTGAAAAAGCCAGAAGTTTGAGGATTCATTATCTCTCTTCATTCCACAGGTATATCCCGCAATCGCTGAAGTGTTCCTTGCCAAAATGGATTCTGCTGTGCCAATAAAGAAGTAAACCTATCAAATTAGAGATGCGACTTGAGTCTTGAATCATGCGGTCCTGGTTAAAAAATTAAGTCTGTTGATTAAATACTTCATGAAGCATTTTGAACACCTTCCCGTTGGCTCTCTGA
>JAOQGH010000023.1:103961582-104012727 GCA_025769975.1 Gallinago jamesoni | reverse complement strand
GGTCCTGGTTAAAAAATTAAGTCTGTTGATTAAATACTTCATGAAGCATTTTGAACACCTTCCCGTTGGCTCTCTGAGGTCAGCTCTGCATGGTGATTGTATTGTTCAGAGATACTGGTGAACCAGTCTCTTACAAATATAATACATTCCTTCAATCAGTATATGAAATTTCATTTTGCTCAAATTTTATTCCATGCACTAGGTAGATTGTTTAAGTGAAGATGCTGAATGCATTAAACTTGAAGAGACAGGCATTTAAACATCACCAGTACATCTGACAGTCTAGGTGTGTGCCTGAACCACCGTTTCTTTTTATATGAAGATACAATTTGATACAGTGTTTTGTCATGCCTGAGAACTTTTGATAAACTTGCCTACAGTACAGTACAAGACTGGAAGTTCTTTCAGCTTTTCACGGGTCTGCTCTCCAGATTCAGAGGAGTTCATCAGTGGGCATTATTTTCTTGTTATGTGTTCTCTGTTTTAGTAAAAGTATAAAGTGACAAGTGCACGAAAAATTCAAGAAATCTCTTTAAGTTGTTGACACACTGAAATTATCAACCATTTTAATTTTGCATACGTCTGCAACTTAGTCAATAGCTTCCATCTTAAATTCTAAATCCTGGTTTTAAATATTGTTCTGCCTTTATCTCAGGCCTGTAATGTATACAGAAAAAATATCAATGTGGTGAGTTGTAAACAAAGGGATTACTGATTTTGTTTCATTGACATTTTAGAAATCGTTAAAAGATCGTTTGTGCCTAATACTTTATTATTTCTTTAACTTTCAGGACTACACAGCAAGTGTAGAACTTACTTTTGTGAGCATGAAAGGTACATGTTCTGAAAGATTTTTATCGGCATCATCAGATGAAACGGAATGCTACTTATATCCAAAGCGAGTGAAAATAGAAAGCAATCAAAAAAACACAGAGAAAGAGGAGCAGCAGAAACTAGAACAAAACATACGCTCACTGAACAGGTATCAAACATCACAGGAACCTATATATTTATCAGAAAGACAAAACAGCTGGGCGTTAGAAACGCAGAGTTGTGATACAGGAGGAAAACCTAGTATAAGAGAGTTTTTCCATTTTCGAACTTGTAGTAATGAAAGATCACCATGCAGAGTATCACAAAATAAACTGCCCACTGAAAAATACAGTCCTGAAAATGAAAACCAAAACACTACAGAAGATGACATGCCATTGAATGTACATGGACAGCCTCCTGAAACCGAGTCGCTGGGTGTGTGGAGTGCTGCTAACACATGTGAAAATCTGCAGGTATTAAATCCAGCCCAAGCGCAGCAGAATGACAGTGTAGAACAAAATAAAAGAAATGGTGATAATAAACTCAAAAAAATTTCCTCATTTACCCCCTTAAATGGACACTTGTTTCAGATGGAATTGTTAAGTCATAAGTCAGTCTCTGATAAGAAATGGAAAAAATACCAGCTTTTGCAAGTTCCATTTTTGTGTGGTACTAATTCTGTGTTTTCACATAAAGAACATGAGAAAAATAATTTTCTGAAAAAAGTATGTTCTATGGAAGATAAAGTTTGTTCCAATAGTGATAATGAAAGTACTGCAGAAAGAGATAATAAAGAAAAAAATAATTCATCATATATAATTCCAACATTGAAACCTTTTAAAAGCGTACAACCACTGGAAATCCCTAATTTTCAACTTCCTAGCAATTCAAATAAAATAAATAGTAAAATGTCATCGATTAGCTTGAAGAAGACAGATTGGAGGAATTTCAAAGGCCAGCCACCTTTGACACAATCTAAACAGATACATGGTATGCAAAATATGCCTGAGATAGGGAAACAAAAATTGCAAAATGATAAAAGTAGTGTAACAGCTTCAACTGTTGGTTCTGAATTTAAAGAAAAGAACTGCTCCTCAATTAGCAAACAAGAGCGTAGCACTTCGGCAGAAATAGGAAAGGTACCTGTAACTTATTTCAGAGACAAGAACACTGATGTTGCATGTAATCAAATACTTGCTGAAAATTATTTCAAAGGTAAAATGCTAGAGAATTCAGATGGTGATGATGACGAGGAGTCGAGGATTTGCATTTACATTAGCACTGAAAACATTCAGAATGAGAAATGTGTCAGCTGTACTGATCTTCTGAAGAGAACGAGGAGGAAGAGCAGTAATGAGAACGCGACAAATTTTTCTTTACCGGCAAGTTTTCCAGTAATAACAGAAACATTAGAGAAAAATCAGCTGGCCTTACACAGTGGTGTACAGAGTGCCAGCAGTGATAATAGCTTGTATGAAGCAGAATCAAAAGTCTCTACAAAAGCAATATTTGATTTCAAAAGATTTTTAACTGAAAACGTAATATTTGAAAGTAATTGTCCTCACATTATTGTGCAGAAATTTCCAAATAAGAAAGTGAGTTGCAGCAGATTCAGAGGAAAGGAAATGTTCAAATTAAAGTTTTCATTTCAGAACATGTTGTTTGGATGGGTCAGAACATGGACTGAATCTTTATCTAAAGATATGCCCACATGTCAGGGTGATAGTATGACACATCAATTTCATTTTTGTGAGACATTAAACGAGCAGTGTGATGGCCAAGAGTTAGTAAAGAGCAATATAAAAACCAGCTACAACAATAAAATATGCATTTTTGTGCTGACTATTATTTCAAAGCCTCTGAAGGTAGAACCTCTAAAGAAAATTTTCGCTTCCTTTTTCAGTAGCAAGAATACTTTATTGCCAACTGAGGCAAAGTCTATGCGAGTGGAGAACCATCCTTTATCTGGCAGAAAGAAAGTTTGCTTAAACTCTTGCCCGGGTAATACTTTGAGGCGAAACACAGAATTTCATAAGAAACATGAAACTTCTCTGGGCTTTTTAAGTTCAACATTTGTGGAAAACATTGGTTTTGAGTTACATAACAGATGCCAGAGAAGACATTTTTCTAGATCTTTAAGTGAAGAAGAGTCCACTTTCCTAAAAAGAGGAACCCGCTTTCATAGCCAAAAAAGCGGGTTATGTAAGGGAAGGCATGTCAGAAAGCACCATCTCTTACCCAGGGAGCACAACAGGTTTAGCAGCTATTTGAGGTCAATCAGTTGCAAAAACACTATGAAAAAGCAAATTTTAATTGCTAAATGCCTAATCTTTCTTCAAGGCGCTTTTGATTGTTCTTCACTGGAGAAGATGTATTGCTGCAATATCACAAAAATACAGTATCTGATAGGAGCAAATCTTAGATTTTGGAGTTACTTTCCTGGTCATTCACAGCTGAAATCGGAAAAGGTAAATAGTAAGGGTACAAATCAGGGAACATCGGTAACTACAGTAAAGCTGGAGAAGAAGAAACCAAGTGAAATGTTTAATGGTTCTTTTAATAGAGAAAGATTTAGAGCTTTTCCTGTTGTTTTATGTGAAAATAAACCCCATGAAACTACTGAATGTAGAAATTGCATAAGATCTACAAATGAATTCATAAATGAAGTCACATATACCACAAAAAAATACTTGAGTACTGGTAGTTATACAGATGCTGATAGAAAAGAATGTGTTAAATCAAAAGAGTTGCAAATAAATTCTGATAGTTTTTTTTCTGCAATTTTTTTTTCTATTTTTGACACATATGAAAAGATTCCCCTTACTACTGATTCTGAAGACTTTGACCAGATCCCAGTTGTAAATCAAGACAATTCTGTCAAAAAAACATTGTCTGAAGAAAATACTGTTCCTAGTTCAAAAAAGGTTCATGATTTTCCTGCTAAATCAAATGATGTCTTAATTCTACCTGAGCAGTCAGAAACAGCTGTGGAAAAATGTAAATCTCTCTTGTTACAAGACAGCCAAACAAACCAACCTGAATGTTGCAAAAAAATAGATACATATAGCCCACATTTAGTGAATAAAAAAACCCTAGAAGATAAGAATACCTGTTTAAATTTTGAAAATGTGTTTCCGGGTTCCTCAGGTGTTTGTCAGTGTGTCGCTTTGCCATTAGATAGCAGCTCTCTTGTCAGTAGAGGCGGAGCAGTGGGTGAAGATGGACACTGCAGGAGTCCCTCAAGTGCAGACAAACAAAACCAAAGCGAAACAATTCCTGCCGCTGTGCAGTGTCTGTCCGCAGGAAGCCCTGCCGGGGCAGACACCTACTTGCAATTACAGGCTAAAGAAACAGTGTGGTTTTCTTTACAAGGGCACATGCAGACAAATGAGTCTGTCAGTGCAGAGCCAGCAACTTTGAAACAACATTTTGAATATGTAAAAGAACAGGAAAAGATAAGTGATGAACAAATGCATGTAACTAACGAAAGTGAATGTGCGACTGTAATGAATGACTTGATTATGTCATATTCAGAAGATGAATCTAAAACATTCAATGCTGCAGAAGAGAAATTAAAAATGCATTTATCTGTAATGAACAATGGATGTCTTAAAGATGTAAAAGAGAAGTATTTACCTTTAGAAAATAAAATGACATATGAATTTGAACTGAAGAGAAAATTTGATTTAGTGCTAGAAGAGCTACATATGTTTCATGAAATTAGCAAGGGAAATGAAAACAATTTATCTAGTTTGGAAACAAACTCACACAAAAATTACTGTGAATTAAATAATTCTGAGGAGACAGATGAAAATGTGACAAGTGTTTCTCAAAAGAAAATATGTATTTCTTCCCCAATCTGTGGTACTACAGAAGGGCAAAATATAACTGACAATAATGAAAATTCATTAAACAAAAACATATCAAATGAAAATGAAGACCAAAAAGTATCTAAGGAACATTGTATTTCAGTATTGTCAAATGAAGAATTGGTGCATTCACCTGTTGCAAAAGGTAAGCGCATGGAGTTATTTGCTATTACATATTTGCTATTAATAAGCAAATTTAATTTTTAGGCATTATTTGGTTTGCTTTAAAGGTGTGTTTCTCAACTCAATTCCATAACGATAACTTAGTTTTCATTGAAATGTACAAGGCTTGTTGGACAAAAGCTACTTGCCTTTTGGTATGAGTAGCCAAATGCAGAAACCTTACTCTACTGCTCTTACCTGCACACTGGGCCGTAGCAGCTGGAGCTCAGAATTCAGTCAGTGTCAGGCCTCATCTTAATGCAAATTCCATACCATTTGTCTTGCATTTCATCATAACAAGCCCTAAAATCCCTACAGGAAGATTCAGTAAGATACACATTTTCAGAGAGAAAAGGCTCAATTAAAACATGATACGATGTTCACAAAGGAGACAACTGTTTCCTTACAACTGATGTCATAGAATCATGGAATCATAGAATAATTTGGGTTGGAAGGGGCCTTTATAGGTCCTTTAGTCCAACCCACTGCAATGAGCTGTGACATCCTGACCTGGAATGTTTCCAGGGATATGTTCTACTGAAAACTTTCTTAGTGTCATGAAAATCAATTTCCATCTTTTCAAAATGGATTTTGCAAAATATTCAGAAAGCTATATTAATGAGGAATTGAATAGTCACAAAAAATTCTTCTGGAGTTAGGTGACCAGTGGTGACAGCCATCTGTTAAATCTCTCTGGTTTGTTTAAGACCTGTAAGTGCACACAACAGCGAGTTGTGCAACATTTACATGTTTTCACATCTGACATGGATACTAATACCTTCTATTTAGAGAACATTAGTTCATGAAAATCAGCAGTTTAAGACACGTCAATGTAATAGGTTAATACAGATATATGTGAGTATGTTCATGAGTGGTAGGCACTGCTTGTCGTGTGTGATTCTTGCATATTTCTCTAAAGTGTGTGCTTAGTAGTTAATTCTGGGCTGTAGATCCCCAATAGGTGAAGGCAGCTGCTGCACAAAGGATCTTAAGCTCAGAAAGCGTCAGTAGGTCTATAAACATATTATGCACTTAATCTTTTTTTCTGGCATGGCCCTAAGCAGTTCTTGCCTAGTTCATTGCTTGTAGAGTGTCCTATTTTGAAGGACCTAACTTGTTCCATACACTATAAAGAGAGTGTATGTACGTCACTTAGGGGTCTGGCAACGAGGCCAGGCACTTACAAAATTTGGGCACTGCTAAAATTATGTTTGTTTAAAGTTTAGATGCGGCCTTTTTTAAATCTTTTTTTTTTTCCTGAAGAAACCAAATCCCTGCTTCAAATGGTATGTGGGAAATCTGCTTTGTAAACTCTAACACTCCTACCCCTTTTGCCAAGGAATCAAGAGGTATTTAATAGAAAGGGAAGGACATAAAGAAGAAATCCAGTTGAATGCTGTACCTTATTTTACAAATAGCTTTTATGTGATAAGTAAATTATTCAGCCACTTTTCAAACAGTGTGTTTATCAGATTTTGTACCTGAAATTCAGTTTGCAGAAATGATGAGTTCTCACAGCTGCAAATAAAATCAGTAAGAGATATGCTTTGGTCATATATGTTAAATTCTCTAATAAAATTTCAGCCATCTCAAATCTGGCATCTGAAATCAATTTCTCAGAGACTCAGCTTTAAATTTATGAAGTGAAGATTGCAGGGCTTTTGTGAAGGTAATTAATGTTTGTGAAGCAATTAGAAAAGTGTCACAGAAAAACCCTGGAGAGAAGTCTGTTCCGTAGAGTTTGAACAGTATAACGTGCTGCATGTTACGCCTGGATGCCTTGCCCCAGAGAATGAAAACCTAACAGATACTGGATAAATGGCTCACTACGTGACCACTTTTCTGCTGAAGTCTGGAATAAGAAGATCCAGGTGGGGAAAATGGTATGTCTTCAGATGATTAAAGACTGCATCATTGCATCTATGCAAAGGAGAACTTTATGAAGCATATAGATAGCTTTTGACAAGCCTCTGAGAGTGAGACTCCATAGCTTCATAAATATTACCCATAATATGCACGTTTTACACCAACAAGAACCACAAATTAATAGCTAGATGAAACAAACTGTTACTTCTTTATAGAAATTAGCCAAAATTTTAAGTTTTGTGTTTATGCTTCTGTTTTAAGGCAACTTTGATGCAGCTTATAAACAGTCATACACATGGGACCCTGCTTTTTTGTACCGCATGCTTCTTAAGGAACAAAATTATGATTTACAGAAAGAGGGAGGTAAGTAATATTTTTTGTTATTTATGCCACGAACACCAGTGCTAATAAACCTGTTTCTCAAACACTTGAATTTGTTTCCTCCTTTTTCAGGTTTCTCTATATAACTCTCACAGTATGTTTAATTGTAGGCTACTGGAAAGCTATCCCTGGGTCACAGAGCAATTCATGCAGATGAGCCTTTCTGTTCTTTGGATAAAAGATAAAAACTCTAACAGTGTGGGGTTTCCTTTTTTCCTTGTATTGGAGCCGTTTGGAACAAACATCTCGGGGTCTCCAATCATATACTACAGGGAGAACATGATTTTACATACTTTTCCTGGAAGACCTGTAGCTGGTCACATTCTGGAAGGCAATTGAGAAGGATATTGCCAATTGATCTATTATGATTTCAAAAAGCATGCTTTTGCATCTGTTCTAACACTTGGAAACATTTAGTAAAACAAGGCTATCGGTTTATTCTGAAATGAAATACTAAAACACTGTGAGGAAAAGCCTGTAGATAAGTCCAATCATGTACAGGTATTTTCTCTCTTATTCCCCATTGCACCTCTTAAAACTGATTCACACTTTGCTGTTCTCAGAATTCAGAAAGTTATTTCCTTCATTCAGGCCATTCTGTGAAATAATGGGACTGAAAATTTTGAACATTTACAAATGCCCTCTGGCTTTCTTTTTGTCTGTTTTTTATTGAAGATATGTCATTTTTTGACAATATTTCATATACTAAACGCAAAACGTTGCAGAGAATACTGGTCTACTTTTTTTCACTGTTTCTCACTACTCTATAAGGTGTTGGTTTGTTGGTAGGTGTTTTTTTTTCTTTTTTTGTGGCGGGTGGAATCTATTTTCTGACTTTTGTAGTTGGTGTTGTTGATTAGGGAAAATTCAAATTCCAGAATGCTGTATTGTGCATAATAGCACAAGGTGGTTGATATTGACATCCTCTTGGAAGTTTTGTTCAGATGGTGTTTAAGCTTGCTAGGTGGATCACTGTAGCTCTTGCGGAAGACCCAAAGATGACTGAACCTGGCTTGTTGTCCCTTTCTTCTTTCCCTGATGTTTTGGGCCACAGGGCCGAGAGCAAAGAAAAATAGACATTTTCTCCATTGCCTTTAGCAGTAACTATTCCCTTTACATTGTTTCCTAGTCTTTTTTAAGTTCCCATCTGAGCTTCTCCAGAAATGTTTGGAAGGAAACCTTAGCAATGAGTGACCTCTTTTTTTCCCATGGTTGCTGAGACATCGTTCAGATTCCTAGGCCAACGGCAGATGTCTAAAGTATTCTGCACCTTATTTCCAGAGCTTTGTCAGAGTCAACGGGCACCTCATATATACTTCCAGTAGAAGAAGCAGAAAAAATGTAATGCTCCCCTCATCATCATTCTCAGTTGATAGCAAACACAGAACTCCTGGGTATTTTCTCTCCTTGAGCAGCTACATTGTTTCTGTGCTGTAATCTGTGGTTGGCAGAGACAGTTCTCTGCCATTTACACTGAATATTGCCTTAGAGATTATTCTGAAGCAAAGACTACATCTGGTTTTGTTGCGGGGAATACTATAGTTACTGTACTGATAGGAGTTAATGTCAATTTTCCTGATGTATGACTGTCTCTTAATTTTCAATAGGATTCTGAGCCATCACGTGCTCTTACATGATTTAGGTACGTTTTGTATCTTGGATATGATCACTCTGTTCTGCTATGCAATTAAGCCTATTAATTTAACCAATTTTGTTGCCAAAACTGTATGGCTTAATCCAGCATATTGCTCCCACAGTTAGAAGATTAGGAGGCTGCTAGTCTCAGTTAGTTCTTTGTTTTACATCCCGCTGTTTGATCACATGAAGTGACTGTTGCCTCAGAAAGTGTGACAGTTTAGGAAAGGATATACCTAGCTGGGACAAGAAGATTTATACTTCTGCAGTTTTGCAATTCAGCATGACTGCATACCATGATTTAGTGACTACAGATAAACACGTAACACTTGATTGACTTTTAGTGCATGCGGTTCTCTTCCAGCTGACTCTTACGAGTCTTATAAAAGACATAGCAGCACTACTATCTCATCATTGATTTAAGAATGGAGTTTGGGGCTTTTTCTCATCTCATCGTTTAAGATTCTTGTGAAAGGCTTTGAGAGTTGGGGATTTTTTCTCCCTTTAGTAGGATTCCAGATGAGTGCCTAAGGCTCTGATGGGTTCGCAATTTGATATCCTCACTAATTGCTCAGTGCTTCATCATTTTATCGAATAGTGGAAAATAGAACTGGAAAGGTTCTTGATAAATGTCATAGCTTTTTGTGTGGTTATTACTTCTTCCAGAAGACTCATTGTCCTAATCTCTACTTGACAAGGTTATGACCTTCCACTCTTCCCCAGTGAGTGTATTATTTTATGCAAAACAGAACATTTTCTAAAGGATGACTGAATCATGTTCCGGATTGGTGTTATATATATATTGGTGTATACGTTGCCGGATAGATTATGGAACAGAAAATCCATATCCTCCTGTCCTTCTTTCTGTAAAATGAATGGCACAAGACGAGGCATCATGATTATTATCACCAGTAGAGTGATGCCTGGCTCTGTGATTAGGATTTGTACACGTAAACCCTTGAGAGGAGTGGTAAGTATGAAAGCACACTCCTCTCAGCATGTCCCCTCTCTGCCAGAATGGTAATTTCTGTCAAACTATACACCTTTGCCAGTCTGTTAGGAAAGTTATGTAATGTTAATTTGAGGATTCTTCTAATTAGAAGAAATCTAGGTTTGTCCCAGCTGATAGCATTTCTATTTCAACCAAAAAAAACCTGTTAGACACTCTAAAATGGAGATGGGACAGGGTGTTCGTAAGAACTGAGAAGCTGTAATTAATGGTCACCTCATTTACATATCTTGGCAGTATGTAATTCTGGTGTATATCATACAGAATTCTGGCTTTACTTTCACTTCTTTTTTTTTTTTTTTTTTTTTTTTTTTTTTTAATATAGGTTACATTCTGTCACATGAAGTTATAAGAGTACAGCCTCTTAAAACATGCAAAGGCCCCATCAGGATTGGGCTGTCAAGAAAAGCTCGGCCCAAACAGCTTCACCCTTATCTGAAATGACTTACTGGATACTTGAAAAAAGCTCTCCTTGAAAACTGTTGAAATGTTTTTATGTTAAGGGCTTTTTTTTTTGTTAATAGTTTGATCTTTGTGGTCTATGGGTTTTTCAGATATTAATATTGCAATATTTGCTAGTTATTTATTTAGGAATACTTCTGTGAATATTTGATAGCAAAGGGATTTATAATGAACGTTTACTAGTAGGAGTTTTAATGGAAAGATGAGGCCCTTTTAAAGTTTATGTAATATTAATAAAAACTGACATGTATTTTTCATCTATTAAAATATACAGTTGAAATTTTCTGTCATACTCAAAACATTCTTAGAATCCTCTATGTGTCTTTATAGTTTTACAAACTCATTTAGTGTAACATTGTTACAAATGTTTAGAGAGGTGTTTAGAGAGTTTCAGGAAGCTAAACTGAGTTTACTAATCAGGAAGATTATGTTTTAGGTTTCAGAAGTTGTTTCCTCTGATGTAATTTCAGTTCCATGCAGTTGTCGCGTTCGACGAAGAAAACTCCTGAATTTCAGTGCAGAGTGGGAAAGGGGAGAAGCACAAATGCTGCAGAGAGAATGTCTTATACTCAGGGTATTGATTCCATTGCGTACAGCATGGGGGGAAAATACCAGTACATAAATTCTGGAGACTGTATAGCTCAAAAATTGGGGAAACTTGAGCAGATAATTGGTTAGGGACATCTGTTAATATTTGTTAATACACTGGTGTTTGTGTTACCTAATAAAGAATAGCGACAGTTTTAACTGATTAAGAGCCGAGCAAGAAACAAACATGGGTGAAGTTTGAAAAATGGAATCCCTGAAGTGTCAGAACAAGAGTAATCCAGTAACAGAGAGCAAGAACAAAGCTTTAAACCCCCTATGCGATTGCACAACATTTTTTAGAAAAAGCATCTCTTACATTGCAGTGGGCGAGAATTTTGGTGTGACAAGCATTACAGGATAGTTTTGATGATAAACCCTGGTACAAATAATAATACTTGGTTGCAGCTGACCCAAGGAAAGCTGGGAAAGTTGAATTGGTAAGGAAATGGCACCCCAACAAAGGGTACTTGTAATGAACGTTCACATAGCTAATTCTGCAACTAAAGAATATGCTGTTTCTTGAAATAGTGAGGTAATTTTCTATCATATTAAACTTTGGGATGCCTGGAAACTCAGATTATACTAAAACCTGCAAGAATCAATCTCAAGGAAAGATTCCGTTAAATTGCCTTGTCATTGCTTATGCAGCAACTCGTAATTCCACAGGAGAACTTTGCTGTCTGGTAAAAAGTTAAGATACAGAAAGTCTGATACAAGATAGGAAATATCTGTAAAGTATCCAAGAGTTAAGTGGTAACTGGCTATATTATATACAATTTTTAGAATTCAGAAGCCTGCTTATTTTTAAATCAGTGAACTCACCTGTTTTTAAAAAATGTCTCTTTATCTGGTGATTTTATATGAAAATACCACAAGGCTCTTGGGTGCAGAATACAGAGGTAAACAAGCCACTTTTTCAGTACAAGAGACAGTCTTGGACCGCTGAATTTCTACTTGGTGACAAACTTCCTGGTTTTTAATGGTGCAAAGTTTGTGCAAGAATGTCCCAGACTATCCTGGAAAATATACCAGAAATCCAAAAATGTATTTTCCAGCTTAAAACATACCCAACCCCAAACCCCCAGACAATCAGTCAAGTAAAAGAACAGAAGCCAGAGCATGCAGACAAGTAGAAGGAAGAGCCCAGCTGAGATATTATGTAAACTTATGCTCCACTGGCCCTTCAGCCAGAGATGTCTTCACCAAGTTAGGTGGGAGTCTTGATCCGCTGGAAGGTAGAAAGGCTTTGCAGAGGGATTTGGACAGCTGGATCGATGGGCCAAGGCCAACGGGATGAGGTTCAACAAGGCCAGGTGCCAGGTCCTGCACTTGGGTCAAAAAAACCCGAGGCAGCGCTACAGGCTTGGGGAAGAGTGGCTGGAGAGCTGCCTGGCAGAAAAGGACCTGGGGGTGTTGGTCGACTGTTGGCTGAACATGAGCCAGCAGTGTGCCCAGGTGGCCAAGAAGGCCAGTAGCATCTTGGCCTGAATCAGGAACAGTGTGGTGAGTAGGACCCCAGAGGTGATCACCCAGCTGTACTCAGCACTGGTGAGACCCCACCTTGAGTACTGTGTCTGGTTTTGGGCCCCTCACCACAAAAAGAACATTGAGGTGCTGGAGCGGGTCCAGAGAACGACGAGAAGCTGATGAGGGGTCTGGAGAACAAGTCTTATGAGGAGCAGCTGAGGGAGCTGGGATTGTTTAGCCTAGAGAAACGGAGGCTGAGGGGAGACCTTATCTCTTTCTACAACTACCTGAAAGGAGGTTCTAGAGAATGGGGATTGGTCTCTTCTCCCAAGTCACAGACAAGAGGAAATGGCCTCAAGTTGCACCAGGGGAGGCTTAGGATGGATATTAGGAAGAATTTTCGCACTCAAAAGGTTATTAAGCATTGGAATGGGCTCCCCAGGGAGGTGATTGAAGCACCATCCCTGGAGGTATTCAAAAGATGGATTGACATAGTGCTTCAAGAACATGGTTTAATGATGTGGGTTTTTGTTTGTTTTTTTGGTTTTTTTTATCAGTTAGGCTGATGGTTGGATTAGGTGATATTAAAGGTCCCTTCCAACCTAGGCAATTCTATGATTCTTTGGCTGCTAACAACATGCCCTCCTCGGAAATCACAGGGGAAGGGCTGGCACTGGGCAGGCCGGGATGGCCTCCTGCCAGCTCCAGCTTCCCTGGCCACCCTCGGCTGGAGAAGCTCAGGTTCCTTCTTATGCCAGGGAGAAAAGGACGTGAGTATCCAGCTGTGTCAGTCAGTGGTGCCAACTGACCTCCTTCCATCGACCTTTGGAGCTGTGCGGGTAAGTGCCAAATGAAGTTCCTGCCATATGTCTTGGCATATTTTATCGAAGCCAATATATGTGTGTATAGATTTTTGAAATTTTTGCATTGCAGACAGTTTCTGGTGATATTTTTTGAATTCGCTAAGCTTCGTAATGCTGACTGTAACAGAAATGCAGATGTTAAGTGCCATTATACTTTAATAATTATGCAGAAATGCTTGAATAGAATTTCTGAATCACTTTTTATCAGCTGCTAGAACACCAGAAATAGCTATGGCTTATTTAATACAAAAGGATTCAGTTATAGCCAACTGAAAGCCTTGAATACTGTTATATGTACCAATACATGTGATTTTTTAATAAATAGTAATTGAATGTATTTTTTTGCGTCTGCCTCTCAAATGACTGGATGCAAAGCTAAAGCTGCTCTTCTCCATGTATTTTGGGTGAATGTGGGGGATTAATAAGTGAACAATTGCAAGATCGTTAATAACAGCACCTGTGTAGTAGAAGTACAGCTGTTGTCTTTCAGGGAATTAAATTGAAGCAGGGGATGAAGCCCTCTTACTCCTTCTATGTTGGAAAATGATTTCCAAACAAGAAAAGCCACCAAATGTTTGAGGGAAGGCATTGGAGAAAGACTTTACATCAGAAAAAGTTCTTCAAGTAAGATGGTGCCAGGGCATTTTATGCATATATGTTACTGAAAAGCTTCACATGATTAACCATGAGCTCAGCTTTTGATCTTACAGTTCTCATACAGTTTTGATCTTAACTCTCTGCTCCCAGTGTGGATATCCTACCATGTTATTCCTACATGCCACTGGAGAACGTACCTGCTGTTGTCCCCAAGCCAAGCCACTGAGGTCTATGTGCTCTCTTCCTCTGAGCCACCAGAGAAGCATATCTAGGCAGACTGTCAGGTAAACTCAAAACATTTTAAAAATACTGGGGAAAATTATTTTTTTTTCAAAATCATTTTTGCTAAATATGATTCAGTATGAACGTGGTGGATGAGAAGCTCAACGTGAGCTGGCAACGTGCACTGGCAGCACAGAAAGCCAACCGCATCCTGGGCTGTGTCGAAAGAAGCGTAGCCAGCAGGTCGAGGGAGGTGATTCTGCCCCTCTACTCCACTCTTGTGAGACCTCACCTGGAGTACTGCATCCAGGTTTGGAGTCCTCAGAACAGGAAGGACATGGGCCTGTTGGAACGAGTCCAGTGGAGGGCCATGAAAATGATCAGAGGGCCGGCGCATATCTCCTGTGAGGACAGGCTGAGATAGTTGGAGTTCTTCAGCCTGGAGAAGTCTCCAGGAAGATCTTATAGAGGCCTTTCAGTACCTAAAGGGGGCCTACAGGAGAGATGGGGAGGGACTCTTTATCAGGGAGTGTAGAAATAGGATGAGGGGTAATGGTTTTAAACTGGAAGAGGGGAGATTTACATTAGACATTAGGAAGAAATTCTTTACTGTGAGGGTGGTGAGACACTTGAACAAGTTGCCCAGAGAAGTTGTGGATGACCCATCCCTGGAGATGTTTAAGGCCAGGATAGATGGGGCTTTGAGTACTAGTGGGAGGTGTCCCTGCCCATGGCAGGGGAGTTGGAATTTGATGATCTTTAAGGTCCCTTCCAACTCTAACCATTCTATGATTCCATGATTATAAAATGGAAATGAGGCCACTGATTTTAACATTTGTCCATTGACGGTCTGGGTGATAGATAAAAGGCTGACACCTCTCTATAGGAAATACAACAATTTTACATTTACAATCTTGATTAATTTCGTAAGCAAAATTAGTTCATTGTGATTTGATAAGGTAACCAAAGTAAACAGTCATCTTACAAAATATACATTCTACCATCTGATATTTGACCTGAGTCGATACTGCGATAGCAGAGACTAAGCGTCAATAGCTAAAAAGAAGTTTACGTTCCATTTTGCTTATTAAGATCTTCCCCTCACAAAGCCCCTTGAATTATCAAAATATTTTTAGCCAGGAGTCATAATGAAAATTCAATACAAATTATATTCAGTGTGTACACCAAGAAAGATGCCCAGACTAATTCTCTGTTAAAATACTTTCTGTCAAAGCTTAAATATGCAAAAATATGCAAAGCTTAGCAAAGAAACATGAAAAATAAGTGCATCAGCATGAAGAGATATGTTTGTATACGTACGTATGCAACCTACTATGTTTAAAAGTACAATCCAAATGTATTCTCATTAACAATAGCATTTTGAGGTCTCTAATGCAACATATTGGCAATGATATATTTCACAATTTCGCAGAGGGGTTATGGCTGCACCTGGAGAGACGGGAAATGGATTGAAATGACTGGGGAAACCCCAGTCAATACTGTAAGGCTCTGAGGTGACCTGAGCTGCCTTTGGGATAGAGCTTTCTCTCTCCATTGATCAGTGAGGAAATGCAGGGGAAGCATGTGCCTGAGTCAGTGTTTCCAATTGCCAACAAGAGTTGAAAAATCTTTTTTATGTGTTATTTGTAGCTAAGGGTGAAATAGAGAGCTGTTTACAGTGTTTTCTGGTATTGAATTCTGTTATTCTAAGGTTTGTATTCCAACAGCATCCAGGATCTCTGGTCACAAACTCACTGTTTACTGCAAAGTCTTGCAACAAAAGTTTGCTTCCTGTCTCAAAGTTCTTACAATTACTTTTTTTTCAGTCTGTCAATGTACCTTTAATTGATTTTTTGCTTATTGTTATGACATTTAATGAAGGCAAAACAAAGAGAGCAATCTTTGATTTACTTCTACACTGTAGATCAAGAAAACTTTTAAATTTTAAAGTAATTTTGTTTATTTGGTGGAATATATTGATGGATGGTGAGTGAAGGGACGGGTTACATATGCAACAGGCAAGCACCTGACTATGGGAAAGGCCATGTCCTATAGATTAGCCTTATGATGGGTCTTGAATTTTATTCTTCTCATCCGTTCCAAACATTCCCACCCTTTCCAGAGGAGTCTTTTCCTTGAGAAGACCAACAATGTTTTATGTGTCATTGGACCCAGCTCCTTGTGCCCCTTACCCTTTGCATCAACTCATTCAAGTGCAATCAGTAAGTTTGCAGAGGACAAGAAGTTGGGCGGGAGTATTGACCTGCCGTAGGGTAGGATGGGATGGTTCTACAGAGGGATCTGGACAGGTTGGATTGATGGGCTAACGCCAATGGTATGAGGTTCAACAAGGCCAAGTGCTGGGTCCTGCACTTGGGTCACAACCCCATGCAGTGGGGTAGAGTGGCTGGAGGGCTGCCTGGCAGAAAAGGCCTGGGCGTGTTGGTTGACAGCCAGCTAAATATGAGCCAGCAGTGTGCCCAGGTGGCCAAGAAGGCCAACAGCATCCTGGCCTGTATCAGGAATAGTATAGCCAGCAGGAGTAGGGAAGTCACCATCCCCCTGTACTCAGCACTGATTAGGCCCCATCTCAAACACTGGAGCGTGTCCAGAGGTGAGCTACCAAGCTGCTGAGGGGTCTAGAGAAAAAGTCATATGAAGAGAGGCTGAGGCAACTGGGCGTATTTAGTTTTGAGAAGAGGAGGCTGAGAGGAGACCTCGTTTCCCTCTACAACTACCTGACTGGAGGGTGTAGAGAGGCAGGGGTCGATCTCTTCTCCCAAGTAACAAGTAACAGGACAAGAGGAAATGTCCTCAAGTTGTACCAGGGGAGGTTTAGGATGGATATGAGGAAAAAAATTCTTCACCAAAAGGGTTAACAAGCATTGGAAGAGGCTGCCCAGGGAACTGGTTGAGGTATTTAAAAGATGGGTATACGTAGTACTTAGGGTCATGGTTTAGTGGTGGATTTGGCAGTGTTAGATTAATGGTTGGGCTGAATGATCTTAGAGGTCCCTTCCAACCTAGATGATGCTATGATTCCATGATTTTTCTTCCTGCCTGCCTTTCTTCCATCTCTATACCTGCTTTTCTGACAGAATTTGCTGAGGTTCCAACAGCACAGTGGAAAGCAATAAGAGCTGGACTTTCCTTTGATCAGCCTAGCTAGATCAAAACTTACCTACTTGGACTTACCAAAGTTTGCCTGTTTTATGCTTGGGCCTCAGAAGTACAGCGTAACTGACCAGTTGTGGTAACCTACTGTGGTGAACTACTATGGTAAACTACTGGTCTTGTCCTGTTTTCACTGTAGGAGAGGTTCCTTGGTGCTGAATTATCTCAGTAAGCCTCTCTGACCACATCTCTATGCCTGTGGTAACATTGGCAGTTCTGATCTGCCCAGCTTTAGAATGATTAGCAGGAATGATTATAAAAACCCAATAGTATTCAAAATCTTCAGTTTCCAGGAACTTAGAGTGTGATAGTCAAGGAAACTTGAACATGGTATTGATTTTGAAACTGGTGCCATAAGGAGAGTGCCATGAGAATCAAAGTATAACTCTTCTTTTGCTCCCTATGAAATAAGTATGCGTGGATAGTCCTATGCTCATTTTTTTGCGTATCTTTCTATTTTACATTTTTTTTCTAGTTTTTTTTTTTTTTTTTTTTTTTTTTTAAGACCCCGTGATTACCAATATATCTGTAAAAAAGCATTTAGGATGGGGAAAGATGCAGAAAAAATGTTTTGACATACTTTCAGAAGCAGATCTTTATTAAAAGATAATCAAGGCTTGAATTATGCCTATATTACATGATACTATTCTTCTTTTATCCCATGTATTTAGTATGTTATTGCTTGAAAATAATTATAAGGTACAAAGAATGGAAGTATGAGAAAGAACTATAGTTAACACTGAAAAAAAATAATACAAGAACCTTCACAGAACTGAAGACACAGCATAGGACGTGTTCATCCCTGTGACAATTCTTCCTTTGCAAATGCTGCCAAGGTCAATGTCAGCTTGAATTCTTTAATGCATACTGTAAGTGCTAGCCGTGCAGATTAGCTCTGCCCAGAGCTATTCTTATTTGTTTATCCAGCTTTTAAAAATACATGTTTGTGTTCTTCTATTAAAAAAATTTCCATTAAAAAAATCAGCAGTCCAAGCTTGGATCAAGTCTTTCATTATACTCATTCTCCACCTCCTTTTCATTTTGCCCCAGGAATACGTACAAACAAGTTTCCAGCTGCACACTGCTGAATGTGTTTTCACATTCAATAACAGAGAAATAATATATATCCTTCATTTCCCAGATAAGTTAATGAAATTAGTTTTTAAAGGGAATAAAAATAGTTCAGTGTTAGGACTCATTATAGGACTGTTAATGTTTACTAAAATGCTGAACTAATAATATTGAACATGGAATTGTATTTGTAATTGCTTTTATTTCTAGAATGAATCTTTACCTGCATGAGCTATGTCATTAATTGCACAAAATAATCCAAAGTACAGAAATATTTCGTGCAGTCCCACTTATGCTATTAAGTCTCCTATTTTTCTGAAGCTTCCAAGGAAAGAGAGGGGGGAAAAAGAAAGAGGAAAACGTCCTTTTTTTAATATCTTTTTTTAATTGTTAGGTCAAATGAGATGTTGTTTGGCTGTTGTCAGATCTTCTTAAGGCCAAATTTTGTGGTATTTTTTTGCATTGACCTATTTTTCTCTGGCAAAATATTGGAAAAAATTCTAATTCAGTCTGATTTCTAGCCTTGGGTTCCTTAAGGATCCCTTGGGATACTTGTCTGTCAGACAGGAAGGTATGTGATACTTCCTGAGCAGCCACAAGCAGGGGTAGTGGAACTCTGTCAGTCTTTGCACCTAATATCTACATACACAGTCATTTACAGCTTTACCTTTGACAGTCTTTTCCAAAAAGCTCAGAAATATCTCTTTGGACACTTTTGGACAATAGTGGGTTAGAAATCCGTCAGAAATACTAACAACTCATTCAGAATAGTCCAAAGATGTGGTAACAGAGATTTTTCTATCGTCATCAGTTATTCCGAACTACCAAATGCTCTTGCTGTGTTTCAGGGTGGTGATATTGGGCTTCCCAATTTGATAACAATGGATATTGTTTCACTGGCACTGAGACATCTGAGATTTTGCAGGGGGGGCGTGGGTGGGGTGAGGGGGGTGATAACCTTACAAACATCCCTCTTGCTTCCCATGGTGCCGTGCAACTCTCTGTCTCCAGGTTTTACCGTTCTTCAGAAGTACTATGGATTTAAAAAGTGTAAACTACTATTTTCTTCTGCCTTTTTCTCGCTCATCTATGATTGCTGGGCTTCCTCCTGCTGCTGCTGGGCTGCTAATGGCTCTTCAAGCCAACCCTGCCACGGCCCGTGGGCATTGCTGGGCTGTCTGTTGTGGTACTGACTTCGTATCCATGGCAAGACACTTGCGCCTGTTGTTGTCACGCTTGTCCCACTCTATACTGCGGCAGTTCTCACTGTGCTCCTGTGAGTTACTGACAATTTATGTCATGCTGGTTCCTGATAAGAAGGGTGATCTCTCTTAAGACTCTGCAATAGATTATTTTTTGTTCGGTGTCGTGAGCCAAACATGAAAAGTAATGCCTGAACTGGAGTATTTTATTGTAAAGAATTTCTTTTTGGAGCAGATTTTTTTTCTTATTTTAAAGTTTTTCTCATAGAAATGAAAGGCTGAAAAATATTCATTCTGGATCAAGAAAACATTAGTCCAATATCAAACATAACATTTTTTTTCCAGCGTAGATACTTCTAACAAAAGTAAACAATAGAAATACAGCATTACATTTTAAGCACCAGTTACAACACTGGCCAGGAGAGCTCAGTGAATAATCAGGATGCTTAAGCAGTATGTGGGAGGCTTAAATTCAAATCCTCCCTCATGAAACATCACTTCTTCACTTTCTGCCTGCCTGGTGTATGTTCTAGGTGTCGTACTCTGTGGGTGTACCTTTACTCAGTCATTCAACTGCAGACGTTCTACTTTGTGTAATTCTTTTAACAGGTACTGACAGCTGCTTGTTCCAGCTTCTCATAGAATCGTAGACTAGTTTGGGTTGGAAGGCACCTATAAAGGTCATCTAGTCCCACCTCCCTGCAATGAGCAGGGACATCTTCAACTGGATTAGATTGCTCAGAGCCCCCTCTAACCTGGTCTGGAATGTTTACAGGGATGGGGCATCTACCACCTCTCTGGATAACCTGTTCGGCTAGCTTGGCAATTACATCATCCAATTCCCTCAGGACTCTGGGATGCCACTCCTGAGGTCCCATAGACTTCTGTTATGTTCAGGTTCCTCAGGTCATGAATCTGATCTTCTGTTATAGTGGGGGGGACTTTGCTCTCCCAGTCCCTCCCTCAGGGACCATCCCCTCAAGAGGTTGCCAGTAAAGACTCAGGCAAAGAAGTTGTTGAGTACCTCAGCCTTCTCCTCGTCTGTTGTTACTGGTTTGCCAGTCTTGCTCATCAGGGGGGCTGTGCTCTCTTTGACCTTCCTTTTTGGCTGACATACCTGTAAAAGCCCTTCTTATTCTTTGTGTGCCTTTGCTAAGTTCAGCTCCAGCTGTGCCTTGGCCTTCCTAACCCCATCCCTACACAAACAGGCTTCATCCCTATGCCCTTCCCAGGATATCTGTCCCTGCTCCCACTGCTCGCGCATCTCTTTCTTGCCTTTTAGTTTGACCAGCAGGTCTTGACTCAGCCATGCCGGTCTCTTGCTCTCCTTTCCTGATTTCTTACATCTGGGGATTGAGAGCTCTTGCACGCTATAGAAAGCATCCTCAAAGATCTGCCAGCCCTGTTCTGGTCCCTTGTCCCTGAGGGCAGTTTCCCTATTCCCATTGACTAAATCCCTGAAGAGCAGGAATTTTGCTTTTCTAAAATTCAGGGTCCTGACTTTACTCTTCCCTTGACCCATATTCCTCAGGACTGTGAACTCCACCAGTCCAGGATCACTGTAGCCGAGGTTGCCTCCAGTCTTGACATCACCAATTAGCTCATTTGCGTCGGTGACCACCAGATCCAGTATCACATCTGCTCTGGTAGGGCTGTCTATTACCTGCATTAAGATGCATTCTGTGAGTCTCCCTGACTGCCTGCAGATTGCTCTGCTACTATTCTGGCAGATGTTGGAGTGGCTGAAGTCACCTCAAGAGGATGAGAGCCTGTGAGCATGATGCCTCCTGCAGCTGGAGTAGGAAGGCTGTAGTAGACACCAATAAATGTGTAAGCTTTTAACCTGTTGCACCATTCTCATCTTCTCCCTCGTGAATATTTAAGTATTCGTACAAGAGGGAAGAGCTTCAGCAGGAGAAGAAATTGGGAGTTCTGCTAGAACGCATTACAGTCACTGCAGTGATCATATACTGTGTTCTGAGATGCTGTTTCTGAGATCCCAGTTCTTAAATGCACACTGTAATAACTGCTGTTATATCCATGTGGGCCTGTTGAACATAATACCAAGTGGTTTTGTTTGTACATAAAGAATTTTTAGCATTCCCATGTCCCTGTGCTCTGAGCTGTACAAAAGGTGCAGAGCTCCTCTTGGAGCAGGAGCTATGCATGTACCAAGAAAATTTGTTCTCCATCTGGATCTCAGGTTAGTATCAGTTCCTGAAGGAGAATTAGTCTCCTAGATGATGACATTAGTAATGAGCTGTGATCCTTGAAGAACAAATTGACTTCTTACTGAGTGTTTCAGCACTTCAATTCCTAGGCTACTGTAAATGTTGAAGTATATGAAACTAAGTACTCACTCTCAGTTTCACTGAAAACCACTCGACAGAGAAATAAAATCCAAGTGTGTCTGCTTAGAAAAGATATGATTCTGCTGTCTTAACAGTACATTACTGTTGGAAAAAGCTGGCAATAAACTCCTTCCTAGAAGAGAGTCTCCAAAACTTCCTCCTTGTTTCAGTCTGATAGTACGAAAATGAATAAAAGCTGCTAAGCTTAGATATAACTAGACTGCAAATGGTGTTCTGATCCATGCTACTTCTGCTAGCTGTCACAATGCCAATATCTTTGTTGTTTTGCAGTCATATGCCCAAAGTGCTCCTCTTGTCATCCCCAGCTGTGGGATACGTCTGAGTCTGACCCACTGGCTTGGACCACGCTTGTTCACTGCTCGAACCACAGCTTTCTTACAGCACTGCCTCACCCGTCTAAATGGTTAGACTAAGATGACTAATGGTCAGTTGAATAGATCCCATTATGAAGCATTATTATTCTCTTCCAGTGACAGAAAAAACCTGAGTTGAAAGGCAAGTCCTCTAGTCAATGAGTATTTTGTAGCAGAAGTTCCACTCTCCTTTATGTTGACTCTCTAATGAGCTGAGATGTCTAGAGGAGTAAAGGCCCTCTTTATGAACATATTTAATCCACAACATTTGGGATTACATCTCTCTATGTCATTGTACTAACTGAATTTATTAGAAGCTTTCTTCCTCACACTGCTTTCATACTGAATTGCTTTAGAAAAACAGCTTACACTTCTCCTCTCCCGTCCTTGTATTTCTTACTTCACATTAACATCTTTGTCCCCAAGGATGTTATTTTTATTTCACTTTTATTACAAAATTTTTTACTCCTTTGCCTGTATCAAATTGTACCCACAATTGAATGTCACGCTAAATTTTTATTGGTCTTGTAGAAACTGCTGAAAGTATTATAATTTGTTTATTATGAGATGCAACATCATGCCTCAGACCATTCCTTTTATTATGAAGACTGGGATTAAACTGATTTGATTGTCAAGCTCCCTACTGTCAATCATATCAACCACGAGTAACCTTCTCTGTCATTTTTTTTGGTTCAACAAACCAGTTCTAAGAGAGCTGCCAGATTACAACCAGGTGAAAGGGGCAGCAGCCGCAGTTTCTGCAGCACTTCCTAACCACTCAGCCATGCCTGGGTAAGCACTTCCAGAGCCTTGATCCTTTTGTATCTTCCTTAGATAATGAGGGAGATGAACTGTTTTATTTATTTTCTCATCTGTTTGTCACATAGAGCATATATTAATGCTGTTTTTCCTGATTATTTATCTGGGTCAAATCTAAGACACTTCAGCAGAAAACATTCTTTTCTATGAAAAACAAAAAATTCATTATGTCCATTTAATGATTCCCAAATCATTGACAATGTAGTATCTGTGCTGATGTCCTCAGTCTCTCTCATTGAAGCAGGATGAGACAGACAGACAATGCTCCTGAATCTGTGCTGACAGCTTCAAACACCTTCCAAGACCCTCTTCAGAATGATTATCATCCTTCCTTGGGGTGAAGCCTAAGCAAATAGGATTTGAAACCTTATTTTTATTGATAACCTTTACCTAGCATTATCTCAGAGACCCACACTGGGGTGAACTTTCAGAAGATGCACTCGAACATGCGTTTTCTCAAGGTGCTGAGTTCCCTGTATTACTATCTGCTTCCTCCTATCAGCTACAGGATTGCTGCCAGGAATAATGACATTGTATACGAATTGTGAGTAATGAGAGAGATGATAAGATTATACAATATAGGTCTGAGAATCATACAAGCAATTTGAAAAAAAGGAAAGGAGGCAAAACAAACATTGGCAAATAAGATGTCAAACGAGTGGCTCTTACTAATCTTTCCTAAAGAGTAAAACTTAACGTATTTGCACAAACTTCTGAAAAATATACGCTTTTGGGAAGTGCACTATCTAGGAAAAGAGAGCAGTGAAGCATTGTGTTTGCGATATCTAACAGGCAGGCTGTACTTTCTGAGTGGGGGCAGATGTGAATGCTGCTTATGCTGCTTGATACCTTTTGTGCATAACACCAAAATCCAGTAAAACAGAGAAATATTCTGTAATTATTCATCTCTTCATAGATTTGCAATTTCACAGAGTCAGCCACACGAACCCACATATTTCTAATAAGACAATATCAGTATTTAACAGGTGAAGGTAACTTGTTTAAAGCAGTTTATCTTACCAAAATTAAGTACCATCTTGGTTGTAGCATTTGTCAGCTGTAATAAAACATTCTCGAATTTAAGATGAAAATATCTTTTTTGTCCAATTTAATTTAGTTATATGGCTTATATGTTATTTTACAGTAGATTAAAAAGACTGATTTTCTTTTAAGTTATAATACTCCAATACAATCTACTTGATAAGAATAAATTTGGATTTGATCCTGAAAATTAATATGAAGATTGAGAACCTGAAATTGTTGTGAGAGTTGAGGATATGCAAACAAAAAAACGCTATGAAAAAGGATATTATCAGTACTGTCAATATAAATAATTATTTTATCTGCAGACCCACAGTTCTGCACCTACGTCTCCACTATTTTCAAACACACAGAATTTTCAACACATTTCTTGTAAAAAGGCTTTTAAATGCTACACTTTCTCTATGTGACATAGGCAATTCAATTCTTTTTTTTTTTTTCTAAAATTAACAAAATAAACCAATCAGAATGGTTTTGTCAGCACAGGAATCTGACTCATCAAAATATTAATTTACCAAATTCCTTGGCATTCCTCAACTTTTTTGTAACCACCTAAACATTTTTAAAATGCTATTTTTTGGTTAACTGACTGATTTGCCTATTCATTCCCCATTGCGATTGATAGTATTGATTGGCCTCTCAAAGGGTCTGATTCAAAGCCTCTTGCCTCTTGAAGGGAGCAGGACATTAGTCTGTGCACTTTGGATCTGACGTGTAATCAGAATAACTGGTGTTTTCTTCGAGGCTCCTTTTCACTGCCACTGATTTTGTAACAAAGTGAAACCAGCATTAGCTGGAATTAAACTCTAAACTCATAGTTCTTCTTGAAATTAAAACATAAAGACTATATAATGAAAACATGACAAAAGTTATTAATCATAGTTCCTACTTAAGTAACAGTAACATAAAACCATCTAATATTATCTTGAGGGTGAAAGTATTTTGGGACACTATGATTTCGATTTTGTAATTGAGAAAATGAAACTAATATTAGAAACTATGAAGATCACAGGAAACAATATTTGTAAATCAAATGAAGTCCACTTGTGATTTGACTAAAATAATTTGAATCTCTCTTAAAAGAAGCGTATTTCAACTTAAAGCTCCCAATTTAGCATGATCTGTACCAAAAATCCCATTATAATATGGTAACATTAAATTTAAATTTGTGTTTGTACTCTTAAATTTAACAAATAGGTTTGTTAGATAGCTAGAAAACATATTTCTAGTAACCAAAATACTGTATTAAGTAAGTTTCTCTCATTCAATTACTTTTGTGCTGGAGAGTCATTAATATTCATTCCCTAAAATCTAGCAAAGGTCAGCCAAAAGGCAATTGTGTGAGGACTGAGTACCTTTCCTTGGAACTTTCTGTACATTTTAAATCAAGGTTTTTTCTTCCGCTTCTGTAAAATGAATTTGAAAGGGGACTTAGTGGCTCTATCAGACCTCTCTTACTCCAAGACAACCTCTATCTCCTGCAGACGCACACCCACATAGATCCCGTAAGGTTCCCAGCAGGGTTGTGAGTTCACACTGGTGTGGGGACTCACTGCAGAGCAGCTGCCTGTGAACTGCTCAGCACCTTGAGACAGCAAATAAACACATGGCAGCAGGCACAAATCCTGGGTGAGTTTGGCAAAATCTTCCGAGCGCCAAATTGGTGTTTGGCCAGGTGCACTGCGACAAAAAACCTTACTTTTAAAGAAGTAGTCCTTGAGCATTAAGGAATTAGTGAATGGACATTAAGGAGCCAAAGAGCATTAAGGGGTAGAAGTGTGCTGACTTAACATTTCAGCCAAAAAGTAAAACCTCTGAACGCAAAGGGCACCTCAGCCTTGTATAGCGAGGAAAGGACTCAACTCAGGCTCAGAATAATAGTAAGTCATTGTTTATTATAAACAGTTAACTATTTTTAAGCTTGTCTCAAAAGTTCAAGTTTAACCCTAAGGGCAATGGCAGATGGAATTTCTGCTGCTAACTCAAGCTGGTGTGCCCTCACTTCTGCAGCCCGGGAGCAATGGATGGTGTTTCACGTTTTGTTGGCATTTCATGGTGGGTCTGGCATCATGGCAGCGTCTGGGTAGCCCAGGAGTCCCCAGCTAACTTTTCCATGGATGCCGCCCTCAGGAGGAGCTCCCCAGACAGAGGTGAGGTTGCTCTTTTCTGGGGAGACACTGAGCGTTGGTGGAAAGGAGAAACTTCTGGAGCTGAGGGAGGAAGAAGCAAAGCCCACACTGAGGCCAGTTCTGCTGCAGGAAGAAAAGCTGTGACTGTTCGTAGAGGAGCAGGAACATGATCAGGCTTCAAGGTGATGGCAAGGAAACTTTCATGGGAATGCACAGAGCTTTTTCATGCCCAGTACACTGAAAACAAGGATAAGAAAGACAAGGAGAACAGGAGTAAAGTTTGCTTGTATTTTAATTGGTCTCACTGAGCAGAGCTGTGTCGTGCGGCTGGCGAGTGAGTTTGTGTTAGGTTTCATTCAGCTCAAACAGCATCTGAGAGTCAGAGCTTCCTGGTGTCTTTGGTGATTGCTTTAAGAAAAATATGAGGCGATTCTGTAAGTCTGGCTGACCTGAAGCTCACGAATCAGCTTATTCAGACTTACCCTTTTTCTGTAAGTGCTGTGAAAATGCCAACCAAACCAGTCAGCTGGGAGCTGCCCAGCTGGACTTGCTTGAATTCCTGAAACCGCACTGTGCTACGGTGACACTGGGGGCTGCTGAATCCATTCTCCCTCTGTAAATCGTAGTGGAAGAAGTTTAAGCCAGATAGGTAAAAGTTTACAACTTAGCAATTACGGAGAACTGTCAAATTCTTCTGTAAAAACAGTTTTTTTGACTTGTAAATGCACAGGTTAAACATTAAAACTGCTGCCAAAAGAAGAGTTTTTTTCTTTTTTTTTCAAAGAGACTCTAATTTCCTATCAAATGTTACATCAGAATAGGCCCAAAACAGTTATGATGCTGAGCAAAACCACCTAGAGCTGGTGAGAAAAAGCTGACAAAAAGGGCACCTCTTAGAGGTATTTATCCTCTTTTTTGGTCTCAGATATCTTGCATGGGTTTATGGAGCACATTTGTCCTTTTTGCTCCACAGCCTGGGAAGAGGTGTTCACAGTTTCTTTCTGGAAGCAACTGTTCAGGAAATATTTTATCTACAAGAAGGTAGTCAGCAGGGCTGAAGGAGGAAAGGTACAACTTGTGACTGTTGATGTGGTATGTTGACAGGATCCCAGAGACCAAGTCCTGCCTTCATCCCTGCTTGAAAGAATGTACATCTGAATGTGATGACACATACCTTTACATATATACACTTACATAAACACAGAACTCAGATAATTAGAACATTTCAGTTTGTTGTTTTGCCTTAGATTTAAACTATCTTTTCCTATCTTACTTAAAAGTACCTTAAGAATGAAGATTTCCCAGCCCTTTAGGAGGCCACTTTTACATATGGGATGACAGGTCCTTCACAAAGCTCACTGGGCCAAAAAGGAAGAGCTTTTAAGCGTTTTTTTAAATAATCTGGCCAGTAGCACTCAGCTGAAAGGGACCCATCAATGGTTTTGGGTTTAGTTCCTATCCCTAGAATTGTTTTTATGTTTAATAAGAAAACACACAAATAATTTTCTGGAAGTGGACCAGGACAGAACTCTCTGCTCCCAAGTGAACCCCCTAATCATAATTTTACTTATTGATACTGTGGCTTAAAGAAATTTCAGCTAGTTTCTCATGGTGAGACCATATCAGTGGGGATTAGTGGGAGATCATTCCTCTATCCTCATTCTATGTTCAAGAATAGCTAGCTATTGTTCTTAGGAGATGGAGATTTGCCCTTGTAAGGTTGAAAAGAGAATTCATCCCACTTCACACAGAAATGGCAGGGTAAAAAGTGGATAGTGCTGTCACAAATTCATCCTGCAGGGTGCTTGCTTCTGTCTGCATCCGATATGGCCTGAGAAACTTTGCAGATCAAATCCCAGAGGCACCTCAAGGAGATGTTTGTTCATTCTGGGACCTTGAGCCTGAGCTGATATCTACGTACTCACAGTAAGGTGGCTTGGCATGCACAGAGGTACTTTTTTAGCACTTCAAACTTAAAAAAAAAAAAAGCAAAAAAAAGCAGCTAACCAGCTCGGGATATTAGGTTGATTAGGCTTAGGCAGCTGCTTAAACTGGAGTTTGAAACCTGCGTTCTGCCCCATATATCTGACATGAGTCAGGTGCTACTTACATTGAGTGTAGCAGAGATTTTGGCAGTCACTGAAGAGTTAGATTTATCTCAAGAAAAATAATGCACTCTGCATGGTCTGTTGGAAAAGGAAATGAAAATGTATGTGTCTACTCTGTCAGAAAGAATTATAAAATTAGGCTGATCATTCTGATTTGGTCTCACATACCGGAGATAGCACATTTCCCATGTTGCTCATTACTTCAAGGATAAACAGCATCTGAAATGAAGACTGTGAATAAATGAAACTGCTCTTTTCAAGTTTAATTCAAGGTAAAGCAAATGTCCAGCACAGGAATACATAATACCTCTACCTTGTACATGAATTTCAATGGGTTTTTAAAATGTACTTTGCTATAGCTGCTACCAATGGCTAATAGAAGACATGACCACTTCCAGCAGACCTCCAAGAAAATTGCTTAAACTAGGCTGATCACCCTGAAAGGCTGAAGGTGTTAACATTTTAAACAACAAACCTACTAAAACGCAGACTCTTTCATCACTAGGCATGGCTTATCATATTAAGAAACTGTTTCATGTGAAACTGGGTAAGGAAGATGGTGAAAACTGAAGCAACTCCAATAAATACAATGAAGAAGAAGAAAAGTGTTTTCTGATATCACTGCTCATGTAAATGTTGTTCTTCCTGTATTTATGTATGCAGAATTGTTATGCCAAATATTTTGCAGGGTGCAGATGACATTTGTGTAATTTATACTGGGAACTAAGGCAAACCAATCCACCAGCATCAGTTAAAATCAATACAATCTACAGCAACTGTCTGCAATGCAGAGGATACAGGGTCAGGCATTTAAACACAATCAGAATGTGAAGAAGCTGACAATGAAGAAAATTATACAGCGATGCAGATTTATATAAAAAAAAAAAAAAGAAACAAAACAAACCAAAATGTAAAACCTGTGCAGGCCAAAGCTGTCTTCAGAAAGTTAGCATTTTTTAACTTGTAGCAGATATCAGTGATCTAACCGTCATTCCAGGAACAGCAGCGACAGCAGAATGAGCTGCTATTAGACAAGCTTTGGACAGTAACAAGTAATTCTACATGAAGTCATTAAGTAATCTTGTTTCTCCTGCAGTTAATGTATTAAGGGGTTATTTAAAATGAAGATCCCACTCTACCAGTCATAATGAAGTTTTTTTTTATCTGTTTCACATTCTTGCTAGGGAGAATTAAAAATTAAACACGTACTAAACTCACATTTGTCTCAGGGCCCGTCAGTGCAGTGAGGAATACCTTCCACTGTGAACTGAAATCCAACAATTTATCATCGTTCATCATGTTGATATAAGACAGACTCTTTTGCCTAGAGGACACTCTAATGATACACTCTCTGTAGTTGAAGTTGCAAATGATTTCCGTTTGAGCCTGGGATTGAATCTTGCCAATTTAAATGGCCGAACTGAAATTGATCTTGCTGATACATTTGTTTGTTCTAGAAAATTAAAAGCTTGGTGAAAAGCTGATAAGCAAATTGCATTAGTGAGAGATGACAGTTTTAATAAACTTCCATTAGTAAACGTCTGACTTCCTTTTTTAATTAATGTTATGTCTCAAAAGCTTCTGTACTATAGTGGCACTAAACATAGATAATTTTTATTGATCTCAGAATTAAAAGTGGAAACCCCTGTGTACTTTAAGATTGTAAAGTGTAAAATCATCCTAAATGCATTTGGAGAACATAAAAGAATTTTATAATGTATGGAATCTAAGTTACACTTTTTTATGGGTTCTGCAGACTTGTAACATATTATTCCTGACATGAAAGAAGAGACACTGAGCATATGGAGTGCTCATATAATCCTAGCACTTACTGATGTTGTTATTAAGTATTTGTATCATGTCTAGGAATCCACAAGTGTTAAATTCCCAGGAACATTTTCACAGAGGTAGAGTCCAAGAAAGGTTCCAGGTAACACCATGGTAAGGAAAATCAGATTAGTCTGCGCTGTTTGCTAACATTCTTACTCATCATCATTCAGATACTGACAAGTCTGAAGGGAAAAGCAATTAAAAACCAGACCAATACCTTATGCTACAACACCTGACTCAGTTATGAGCCATAAGTGTTAGCTCCTACCTCTTCCCAGCAAAGATTTTATATTCGTATGTATTTTTGAGACTTCCATTGATGTCTTCTGGGCTGGAATGAAGTTCTCCAAATGAACCTAGGAACTACTGAGATTCAGAATGATTCTGGTATGATAAAGATATATAATTGTTTTTTTCATTATCTCAAAACTAGTCAGAAACCTCACTTTCCAGGCCACACAAACAGCATCTTTGTATCTGTCAAAACATCTAAGCCCAGTTTCCTTATTACTGTTTGGTTTCACTGCAGATTTGCTGGGTTGTCTCATACTTTATGTAGGTTATAAGATAAGACATGAATTAGACTGACTTCCTGCTCTTAAACTATTGACATTCTTACAGGCTTTAATCACTCTCAAAATAATAAGACAAAGACCAACATGCAGTAGCAAAACTTCGCTTAGTGCAGAAAATTTAACAGAATATTTCTAATCTTTCCAGGATTAAGGATATTTTGATTTGATTCTGACTTAAAATCCAACAAATGCAAATGCCTTTATGGAAAAATAGGGCAATTCAGAGCTATCTATTTGATGAGCATAGACAAGCATACAGAAATCCTTCTGTCCATATGTTAATTGAAAATTGAAAGTTGAAAAGGAAACTATTCCCATTTTACTAAGTGGTTGTTTCTGCAAATTCAGAGATTCAATAAGTCTGCCCTGTAAAACTTCAGAATGATTTTGTAAAGAATATTCTGATTGAGGTGGGCATTTTGGAGCTGCGGCTTTCAGCTACATGTATTGAAAGTGTTACTGTGTACAAAAGCAATAGTGGTTTAATAATGTGACAATGCTGAAGATCACAACTTAATTGGCATTCTGTGTGAATTCAGTGACATATTTCAGAAACGCATTATGTTATTCAACTGTTAGGCTTGAAATGCCTGGTATTAGGCTTCAAGACTGCTGCTAGTAGTACCACAAGCAGTTATCTCCAATTTGTCTGTGCTTAATAAGTGATCCAGAAGGCCGTTTAAAAAGGGTATTTTAAGTCCATTTTAAATCAATAGACCAAATGACTGCTAGGATCATTACTGACTTCATCAGGCTCAGCCTTTGTATCACTACTTTTCTGATGCCAAAAAAAGATAAGTGGTATGACACAAGCCTGTCTTGTACTGGTCTGAAAGCTGAATCAGAGCAGGAGCACCTCACTTTCCTCAGCTGACTGCAGGAAAACTTGTTAATTTTTGTTAATATAACTGAAATACCTCTGTAAAATGCAAAAAATTTGTGTAAACAATGACAGCTGTTGTCTTACTTTTGTTTGGACTATTTTTCCAGGTAAATCTGAAAGAAGTGCTCTGAGGGAGGTAGGTGCTTAGCACCAGGCTCCTGGGTCTGGGAGGGAGTTATTACACCCTTATTGCCAGGCTGTACGTTCAGGATTTGTCATTCAGTTCTCCAGAGAGCTACACATTTCACTGCCTGATTAAAAAAGAAGCTGTTAGCACATGTCAGATTCCAATCATGTGTAAGTCACCAGAGAAAGGTTTGAGCAGTAGCAGGAAGGAATTGATTACAGGCATAAATTGGACAGGAGAAAAAAGAGGCATGTAACAAAAGGACCCAAAGCCACTGCCATATTTGACACTTAACAGTGACTTTGCCCCTCTGCAAAGGTCAAGTTTCAAAAAATATTTCAATGGATGCTGCTTATAGCCTTTGAGGCAGTTTCTGTAGGATAGAGGAGAAGCACTGAGTCAGTGATCTGCTAGACGTATGTGTTGCCATTCTTCAGTACCTTCACTCTACAAGGTATGGTTGCAGCATGAGGAGCAGAGAACAAACTCCATCCATTAAAGAGATGTGTCTTCTCCCTGTTATCTTAGATATTCTCCCTATAGAGGGTACAGAGGACAGTGTGTGAGGGGGTGTTGCAAGTGCCTGTCTCTGCAGGAGGGCAGTCCCCAAGGTCATCATGAAGAGCAGATATACAGGCTTCACTACAAGTGTACTAAAGCCAGAAGTATAACTGCATCAACATCAGTGATCTTTCATAGAATCACAAGAAGGTTTAGCTTGAAAAGGACCCTTTGGGCAGGGACATCTTTCACTAGATCGGGTTACTCAAAGCCCTGTCCAACCTGAACTTGAACAATTCCAGGGATGGGACATCCACAACTTCTCTGGGCAACCAGTTCCAGTGTCACACCATCCTCATCATAAAAAATTTCTTCCTTATGTCCAATCTAAATCCCTCTTCTTTCAATTTAGAACCATTACCCCTTGTCCTGTCACTACAGGCCCTGGTGAAAAGTCTCTGTCTTTCTTACTAGCCCTGTTTGTATATTGAAAGGGTGCAATAATGTCTCCCTGTCGGCTTCTCTTCTGCAGGCTGAACCACCCCAACTCTCTCAGCCTGTCTTCACAGGAGAGGTGTTCTAGCCCTCAGATCATTTTCATGGCCCTTCTCTGGACTCAATCCAACAGGGATTATCTTTGAGTTGAGTCTCTTCTGTGGGCTGGAGCATCATACTTTATATATAAAAGAAAATGGTGAAGAGTGTTGTTTCCCATCATCACCAAAAAAATGTATCTTCCTTGTCATACAGGAAGTTACAAATGAAGATTAATGAACCTGCGAGGAGAGAGAATAATCTGCTGGTTGCTCTCTTCCTGTGACAGCAGGAAAAGACCTTGAGTTCCTCCCCAGCTCCCCTTCTTTATTACACATAGCTCATAAAGATACAGTGATTTTTTTTTTTAATCTCATAGTGATATGAATCACAGATAGATTCAATTTTTTAGCTGACCCAGTAAACTTCTTTAAAGTATTTAGAACCATTAAACTTCATTTTATGATGACTGAAAATGCTGTCTTGCAACTGGGGATCTGCTTAGATGTTGGCACAGTAAATATCAAGGTATGCATTTATTCTGGCTAAATTAAAGTTGGCTCAGAACGATTAATTGCTCTCAGGTGTGCTCAGTTCTTCCACATTAGGGAAGCCTCAGTTCCAAACTGCAAGTTCATTCATTAAACTCTCTGGTCTGAATTCAATCACATCATCACCCTCCATTGGATTTTATAAGTGCATTTAAAATAGACAGCGGTGTTTGGGATAGAACCAACACAGAGTTTTGTTGCCTCAGGAAAAGTTATCTTTCTATTGACATATGTATATATATATGTATATTTTGAGAACACAACACAGCCTTCTAGCTGCTAGCCATCAGCCCTAAGGGACACTTATATTGTACATTTCCCTGGTTTTAAGCATGATGATATAACGTCGTGCCCTAGCATCCCAAATTTGTATAACAATGCCCCTTTATAGGCAGGGTGTTAAAACCATGACTGGATACAGCTGGAATCAATGCCGGGCTTCTGTTTTGTTCCATTATGGCTTCAAATAGCTGGTTTATATTAATCTGTTTAACTTGCCTTAGAAAAGGGGAGGAAAAGCATTCATGCTGCCCCACCAGTATCAGCTGGGCAGTAGCAACAGAAATGAGTCCTCTTGCCTCTTAGGAGAGACCTGCTCACTGAGTTTCTCCTTTTTCTCTCTTCTGCAGCTGAAACCTGCTTGACTTTCCACCAGTAGAATGAAGACATGTTTGCAGAACAAACTCGGTTGGAAAGGAAAACTATTGGTGTTGCTTCTCCACTGAAACCACTGTGACTTTAAACTAATTGCATGTTAAAATAGCAGGAAAAAAAGCAAAACTAGTCTCAACTGGGAAATTAGGCGCTCACTTGAGAAATGTATCCTCATTTGAGCTCAGAGCCAAATCACACTCTCTGTTAGGAGTGCTATGATATTGCTGCTTACACACACTTTTTGGCTCAGGCTCTTCTGCATAGTGTCACACTCTTGACTTCAGAAATGAGCAGAGACTGAGTGGTGTGAAAGGGTCATATTTCTAGGATGAGGTGGCAACTGAGCTTATCTTGCATGAGTCCTCCAAATACAATGATGTTGTTATAGAGAAAGACAGATTCCATCATTTGCTTTGGATTTTGTTTGCTCAAGTTGCCATACATGCATTTTTTTTGAGATCCTAAGTGTCGAGCATCTGTGTTAAATGTGCTATAAACAAGACATAATCATGTCTACTGCACTACAGCAGAGGAACATCGAATTCTGAATCAACCCTATGTGGGAGACAGGACTTGCTTGGAGTACTGATGTTCTGGGTATGTGCAGAAGAACTGTAAATAACTAAGAAAAAAGGGAGATGTCAAGTACATTTTGTGTCTATGTTTGGGATAGGCTGCAGCTGACAAAGTCTGATAAAACATTTTAATTAAATACGATATATTTTGAATGCAAAATATGTTAGAAATATTACTGCCCCTCTGGATTTTCTAGGCGTAAACCCCATTTCTGTCTCTAGAATTAACAGTCTATTATTTATACAAATAGTTCAGTGATTGTTATGTCCTTGCAGGTTATTTGTCACAACAATTAGCTGATAATTTGTGCTAACTTCTTTTCTATTTTTTCTTTTTTTTTTTTCTTTCTTTTTTTTTTTTTTAAATCGTGCCTCTTGCTTAGTTAGTCAGCAGAGTTTCTATTGAGGCACTAGAACTGACTCAGAGGGTTTGCTCATCCCCTTCAGAAACAGTGAGGTGGTTTAAGAACTGAAGTACATGAACTCTAATCTTTTATTTATTTATTTCACCAACAAATTTGCCAATTAGAATATCAGTCTCATAAATCCAGATTCACCCTACCTTATTTAGGCATTAAATCAGGAACGGGTCTCCAGAGGACAATTCAAACAGCAGCTGGGTTGATTTGTTTCTGCTGGTGTCCATCCTCCCTTGTTGACTTGACATAAGGCAATCAAACTCCTAACTAAAACACTTTGAGTACTTACAGCCAACTGAGATGGATATAACATCTCGCTCATACATGTTATCAATTATTTCGATTTGAGTCTGCTACATAGCACGATGGACATGCGTATACATTCATTGCCTATATCAAATAGTAGACAAGCTCTCAGGGAGAAGATTTATAGGGTTTAGTTGAACACTTTGTAAGTGATGAGGTGATATGTGTATGAATTAGGGTTTGGCAAGCTTTGTAACAAGAAAATAAAAGCTGTAGGGCTATTGCCATTAGCTAGAGAGCAAAATCAGTCCAAGACAAAAGAGTAAGAGGTTCTGTAAAGAAAGGCAGCAGACACAATAGGTTGTTAAATGAAGTTGAAGTTTTAGAGACAAGGATTATAGCAAATAGGCCTCAGGATTATTTTTAAGGATGGGAAATGTCTGAATGCTGAAATGGAAGGCGATTCAGGAAATTTGTGTCTCGCATTATGCACTTTCACTAAATTACAACAATTAATCCCTCTCATTTTGCATGCTCTCCTTGGTATCCATACATAAACTTTTATCGTGAATTTGGTACCAAACAAGATATCATGGATATTAAAGAAATTACTTAAACAGCAGATTCTTGACTAGATCATTAATAACTTTTCCTTTTGAGAAATTACTTAGGTTTTAGTTCTGAATGCTCTGATTTCAGACACACAAACCCGCTTTTATTTCTAAAATAGTATTCTGGAAGGGTAACTTAAAATTGAGATGGAAAAACATCCAAATGATCACCAAAGAAAAGGTAACATGGCAATCCTGTCTTCCTAGAAGAGTTCTGATGCCTCAGGTGACAAAAAGAAGCAGAACACTCAGTTAGTGAACGTTCAGCACAGCATTTCCTGGGTGGACAGGATTAAAAAATAAATTTCCTGAAAAGGTTACCAGAAGTAGGCGGGCTATCACTATAAACCTCTTTCTAAAGGAAGAAGACCTTACTTTTACTTTTGCCCTTGGAGGTGAAAAAAAGTAGAAAGTCCGTCTTGTGGACTTTGTGGATAAATGAAGTTCAAATGCTTGAAATAAAATGAAAGATTGTAGGCATGCACTGCTGCCTTCTTCAGATTCTGTTAGCTGTATTCATGCTGCTATACTTCATTTTCTTGTACTGTACTCTTGGCACAGCAGGAAAATTTCAAAGGAATGAACATGACTGACAAAAAGGTGAAAAGTATATCTATCATAACATGTTTGGTTTTTTTCTTTAATCAGATAATTTGTGAAGAGGGTGCAAAGTTCTAGGTAGATAGATTATTTTTTTCTTTTGAAGCTAAGAACAACCAGTGTCTATGTAATTATGTGTAAATGGCGAAAATACTGATTCATCTGAAGGAAAGGACGCACCGTGCTAATGTGAACTGTGATGTAGTCAGGTGAGCACTGAATGAGGCCCTTAAGGGACAGACACATAAAAGCAATACTTCTGCTCAGCCTCTGTTTCCAAGAACTTCTCTGACATGCATTTCTATCCAATAAAGGGATCCTAGCATATATGAAAAGACCTATCAGGTAGCAGTGAGTCAGGTGAAAGTTGTAACAAGGTTAATGTGTGCATAGGTGGCAGAAGTTTTCTGGCTGTTTCCTCTCCTGGTTTCAGTTCAAATAATAGGTTTCTGTTCTGTTGTATTTCCCTTTCGGATTTTTGGAGAATTGTTCGAAATAAAAGATATTGACTGACAAAGAGCACCCATTGGCATGGAACAGTCATCCACTGGGGTTTTATTTTCACCATCAACAGAGATCCTGAGAATGATTGGGACCCAGAAGTTACAGCTACACAAAGAGATCAAGCGATGCCCTGGATCTGGGCATTGGTGTTGGGAAACTATTGTCTGTATGGCCTAATAGCCACTGCATGGCAATTATTCATCCAATTGAGTAAATAAAATGCATAAAAAAGATATATTAATACTGATGCTGTTAGGATGAAAACTGAGCCCAAAATAAACCAATGTTGTCCCATTTGATTTAGCTGTACATTTACTTTGTGTAGTGAGGCAGCACAATTGCACAAAAAGTTGATCAAATAATTATTCAGTTGTCCATCTAGTATAATTACTTGAATGTAGACTCCAACTCCAAAGCTTTTGTTCCCAATGCGCATTTTAAACTTTCAATAAAAAAGGAAATGTCTCTGGAGTCAGCAGGAGCGATAAGTTCCCAATTAGCTTACTATCCTCCATGGACAATAAGCATCCTACATGGGTGAAGAGAATGAAAAATTTATCCTCCCTGATCCTATCCTTCCCCATGTTGGTGTGTGTGTTTTCATAGTACCGTTAACTTCCTCTTAAAAACTTTTCATGTTGCTTATTGATCTCAGTGGAAAATAATCTTGTAAAATCTCAGCATTTCAAAAGAGTCGTATTCTGAACTGTGTTTAAATCAAGGTTATTTTCATTTTTGGGTATGAGGAAAAAAAGAAAGTGTGCCAAAATCCTCTTTCACATAGGTGTAACATCAGTTGACTTAAGGGAATCTAGGTGGATTTTCTCACGTCTCCAAAAAGTGTTCCGAAAATCAAACTGCAAGTGATGGATAGATTTTTATGTTGGGACACTTGTGAAAATGGTCTCAATGAAAGGATTGGGAAAGACCACACACTGGTAAAAAGTTTCAGTTCTAGTAAATGAGTATTTTCTGGAAAAAAAACCCTCAAACCTTTAAAAACTGTTTTGTGATTTGGTGTATCTTAAATTCAAGAATAACCACGTAATTTATTTACACACTTTGACATCTATTTTTTTCATAATGTAAGTCCATGTAATCATACTAATCTCCTCTAGCATTTGAAGATCAAAAGCAAATTAAACATTTGAAATCAGTTAAATTGGAGCAGGCTTTAATTTGAACCTTAATATCTGTTGAAATTTAATATTTCACGCACACAAAAAATGTTACATATGACAGTTGAAATGGAATGAACTGTCTTAGTGTATGAGAAATTATTCACTCCAACAGTTTATAGGAATTAATGAGCCTGACTTTGGGCTAACTCCACAGCAACCCAGAAATCACTTTCTAGACCCCAGGGAACTAACACTGGTGTGGAAGGAGTGAGAGCTGAAAAGAAAACCTTTGGGGATCCTATAGAAAGGGAAAATAGAAGGAAAACTAGTAGACCTGGGTAGGTAGACAATATTATTCTACATTTTGCAGAAATAAATTTGGAGCTGGGACCACAGCCTCTGTCCTTAGAGTTTACAGTCTGGTAGGACTGAAGTGGGGAAAGAAAGATTTCAATAAATCATAGAATCATAGAATGGTTTACACTGAAAGTGACTTTAAAGATCATTGAGTTCCAACCCCCCCTGCTGAAGATAGCTATCTTCAGCTCTATTATTGCTTACACTTTGTAAGTTCCCTTGTCTCAAATTATCATGAAAAGATGTCAGACCAGTCAGACTTTATAAAGCTTATGTTTTATATGTATTCTTAACTAAAGTAGTGTTATCATTTGACGCTTTTGGAGTACATCACTCCATCAGTCTAGTTTTGCAGTAGGTAGTAGTTTTCTGCTCTGGAACTTCAGTCCATACTCACCATATATTTGCACTTATATTAAACCAGAAAGGATGTGTTGATCATTTTATGTTGAAAAGTAAAAAACAAAGCCAGTTTTTTTTTTCTCATCCATTCCTCATCCATGGTGTAAGCCCAGATGATGACATGCTGGTCCTGTCTCACCAAATACAGCATTTGCAAGAACTCTTCTGGTTTAATGTCAGGGAAAGTACTGAGAATGTCAAAACTTCTCAGCTTATATATTTTTTTTGGACCCTTGTTTACTGAAGGGATAATATTACCAGTCAGGGGGTTTGCTTGCTTTTAAGGTTTTGATTTGAGTCACCATCCCTGGAGGTATTTAAAAGATGGCTAGACCTAGTGCTTAGAGATACGGTTTAGTGATGATTTTTGTCAGTGTTAGGTTGATGATTGGATTAGATGATCTGAAAGGTCCCTTCCAACCTAAGCAATTCTATGCTTCTATGAATTAAGAAGCCTGTAAATCATAGAAGCATTATTTACTTTGCATCTGTGACTGAGATCCAACATAAACAATCCTTTGCCTGGTTCTTGCAACCCTCTTTTCTCTCTCTTCTCCCACTCCCCCTTCCCATTTTCACTGTCCTGCACCACAGTGAAAAGGGTGAAGCAGGTTAACCTGCCTGCTCTATCTCTAGTTCTGATTATTTCTTGGAAATTGGTTTGCCCTCTCTATGCTAGCAGGATATAAAGCTCTCAGCTTTTTCTGAACTCTTTTTTTTTTCATTTTTATTTTCCCTACTGGAATTACAAAACTGTTACCAAGCAAGATTGGCATAGAAATGTGAGAAATACTATGGTATTCCTCTTTTTTAATATATATTTAAAATGGTCGTTATTTGTCCCCGACTTTTTGCAAACTTTTTATTAGAGTAGATCATAGCAAGAAGCTCTTTACATAGTATTGTATAGATTTTTCAAACTTTCAGAGAAAGGAACTGGAAAAAATTTGTACTTGGTTGCCAAAAATTATTAATTATTTAATCCCACCATATTTAAGAAATTTTTAGCCTTCTGGATTGTTTTCTGACATTATTAACAGAAGAGAATGCTTCAGAAATCTCACTGTAGCTGTTGGGCTTTCAGTTGCTCATCAGCTCATCTGGAAAATCTGTAATTGCAGAACAAACTTTCCAGAGAATTAATAGAGGCTCTAGCAGTGATGGCAAGGTAGCTGCCAGTTATCCACTGTGAACATAATGTATTTAAAGGAAACTATTATTAATACACAATTGATGTGCATAACTGGCAGCCAGTTTCTTCATTTTAAATAATTCAGTGTTTTAATCCTTAAAAGGAATATCTGTGTCTTTGAAAGGCCTGAGATGATTGACAGGCCCTAGAAAATGAAATCCTCTGTTTATCCATGGACTGTGCACTTACGCTCTGACTCTCCCACGCATGGGCTGTCAAGGTGCCTCACTCCTTTCCTGGGACCCGTTACACCTAATGAAATACAAATCCTTTTGCATCTAGTTGAAGGCAAAAGTGGTGATACATAATTACAGTCATGTTCTTGCTCTGTGTCTGAGCTGAGCCCAAACATACTTCTTTTGTTGAATTTTTATTATTCACCATTTCCTAACCCAATCCACGGTCTGGCTCAGACACACTGGCTTAATGTGAAGGTCGTCTGAATCAATATTGCAGGGTATCATCACAGCAGATTTTGGAGTGATTAACCACTATACTACAGTTGTTTTGCATCACTCAGAAAATACATAGATAACACATAACCTGCTTTGCTTATTCTTCCCTTTGTATGTGTGAGCAAAAATTCAAGGATGAGAAATTAAAAATATTAAATACGGATGAGTGACTTACTCAGCTGTCACTGAGTAATGAGATCAGAGATCAGATGTGTGGCATGAGCACCGTGTACAGGTGCTGCCCTCTGCCCTCTTGGAGTGGAGGAATTAGAGATAGAATTAGAAATAAATGAAATTTTTTTCCTCTTGTCGCAAAGGTTCAGCTCAATTCTCCAGGTTTCAGGTGTAGGTCCCGTTAGTGTCAACGGGAATCCACACAACTGGATTTTTAGTCTCTGGATTTACATCTCAGAGACTAAAACGTGTACAAGTATGCTTTGCTTTAATGACTTAAATAGTTCAAATTGAGTGGAACATGCACAAAATAAAGAAAACAAACTCATCTGTCACTGAAATATTAGGTGGAGAAATTCAGACTTTGAAAAATATATGCATTTTTAATAGAGATTGTCTGTAAATCATAATTAGGACTATCTGCTAAGTCTTAGATTATCTTTCATCAGCAATATAAGGTTTTTTTTTTCTAAAGGGTTTAAAAGCATCATAGAGTTTAGATCACTGAAGCCCTATTGCTTTTTTTACAAGGGAGATCATTGATCTCTTTTATGTCTATCAAACTCCCTCATGCAACCATTTAAACAGTTACAATATTTAAAAATGTATTTTGTAGGTGATTTAGGTGATCTGTTGTATTTTCAAATGTCCAAAAATAGCTAATCAGAAAAAAATCATTAAAAATATTGATTGCTTAGTACCAGAATTCAAAACCAGATCTGTACTATTAGTGCTATCAATGTGTGTCAATGTCATCATATATTTTATTCAAGAGACATATACAAAGAATATAGTCTATTTTCAGACTTATCTGTCTACACAAGGTTTACCCACAATTTAATTAATTTGCTCGGTGTCTCAAATAGCATCCTCAGTGAAGAGAACAACTGAGCTTGCGTCCTTCCATTCAGGTTCGTACTCATTCTGTTGGTTTAAATCTTACCACAGTCCAGCTCTCAAGCCTGTTTTAAACAGGTAAGACACATTTTGACAACTTTCAGGAGAGGTTTTCAAAGAAGGGCTTTAAAAGGGGAGGGAAATAACTGTCTAGCTGGCTGGCTGTGGAGGGGGACCAGAGCTGCAGACCTTGTGGCTATGTCTGTACCAGGAAATTAAACAACTGTGGGACCATACTGTAGCGCAAAATAGCCCATATCTCTACTATGAAATCAGTGTAGCCTCAAAAACACGAAGATTGTATGTTAAAAGTTCTGCTTAGCCCCTGCTAACTGCTGAACAGTGCCCAAGATGAACAGGGAGCAGCCTGACAGTTTAACAGCACGGATGACCAAGCGCCAGCCCTGTTTCATTTATTAGCAGAGATTTGCCTGTGGTTCTGTACGAGGTGTTACTGCTCTGCAGCAAGGCAAAAGAACTTTGTATGTTGTCAGGGCAGTGTTGTCTGGTGAGATTTAACACAGTGAAACGTGAGGAGATTGGCACATTAGTGGAGCATTCATGATTTAATTAATATGGACCAGATCACTTCCACTTTTTCACAAAGGTTAAAGCCATTGCATCAATAGAAGAGGAATAGGTTGTGGCTACTGGGGGTTAAAGAGTTTCCTTTACATAATCTGGTTTGTTGTGGTGGGGTTTTTTCTTGTTTTGTTTATTTATTTATTTATTTTATTTTAGATTATAAAACCGTAGTTGTTAAATAACAACTGTCAGTGTTCACTAATCCAATGCTCCAGCTCTGTGCTAGAGTGTGATATCCCAAAGTGACCCCCAGCTCCAGATAGATATGACTGCCTTTTCACACCCAGTTACCCCCAGAGTTTGTAGCTGTGTTCCAAAGTATTTGCTTGAGGATACCTGGTGTACCAAAATTTTCCAGTGAGCTTGAAAGACAGGTTTCTTTCTATGGTCTGTTATAGCTAATTGGAAAGCTGTGTGCACCTGGGTCTGGCCAGTTTGAGTAGGAAATACAATACTCTTCCAGACATTTCTGTTCATACCAGTTCTTGTTCTCTTGCTCTTTCTCCTTCTTCTCTTCAGTTGTACTTTAAAGTGTTCCAAGATTAGGCTGCTGAGATGAGGCAATTACCGTTTATACAGGAACAATTTTTGGATCAATATGAAAAGTGAGCATTGTCTTTCACGCTGAAGGACATAAATGCCCCTCAATAACTAAACATAAAAGAAACGAGATGTCAGCTAAATCTAAGATATTTCCCCTTTTCAAACTGAGAGAAACAAAATCAATCACCAAAACATCTAAGTTGTCTTTGAATACTTTTATTTCAATTTAATTTAGAGGGAAAAGAGATAATCTTTAATCTCTGAATACCTGAGGAATGATTTTTTTATATATATACAAGGTTCAAATTTCATGTAAGCCTGTTGTGAAATTTCAGTCTGATCCTCAGCCTAGCTCTGATGTGACTTTGATCTAACGCCATAGATTGATGTAATCCAGAAGCAAAAAATAAGATAATAAATACCAGAGCCAACCTCTATTCTCCATGAGTGTAATTAAATGTTTTAACAGAGGAACTTGTGGGTTGATGTGTCTTTAATATTGGAGTTGATGAACAAGGTCTTATCTGTATTTATACAGAAATGAGCAAGAGTGGCAGCACTCAAAGGGCTGCCAAGAGCCATGTTCATCTCTTTACTCATCTCCTTGAGAAAGAAAATGAACATTGATCTTCTGAATGAACAAGTGAGTGAAAGAATCCATCAGTGCAGAAGGAGCTTTCAGGAAGACGTTGCACTTGAGGAAACAGTTTGGTTATCAGCCACTCTGGGACATCAAAGTAGGTATTTCAGGTTCAGTTTTCACAAAAGTATTCCTGAGCTGTAGGCACAAATCTTCAATTATATAATCAGGAAAAGAATATGCCATAGAATTCAAGAGCATGCAATTCAATTATTTTAGTGACTTCCAAATAACGTTAAAATAACATAAAAGATGAAAGCATACAATTATAGAACACCACCAAATGCCATTTGATTTTTTTTTACAACATTTTAAAAATTTAATTTCTTAGACTGCTCTGTAATGCAGGTGAAATAAAATGCTTTTAAATAACTGCAACACAGTGCCCTTGCTCACTGACTTTTTCTAGATGACTTTTTTCAAAATCGAAAAATGGAGACTTAGAAATTAATTCTAGCACTTAGTCTGTTAATTCCTTGTAACAAGAATCTTCTGTGTTATCTTGTGTTGTGGCATTACTGATACTTCATGAAATGATCTTGTCAAGAAAATTATTCTGAAAGCAGCTGTTCTTCAAGGCTCATCTCTAAATAACATCATCAAAACGTCATAGCATCCAAACATATTTCCCCTTGTTAGCATTTATCGCTGAACTCTTTGAATACATATTTTTCATCTGTGGTGCTATTATTTTAATGACAACCCCTAATTAGGGTTGACATTTCACTAGCCTTATTGTATAATTCAGTTCATTCTGACCTCAAACAAGTTATTTAAATCTGTTGAGGCTCAATTTTTATCAAAAACAGTGTACACATTCTTCCTTTTCCATAGCGACTAACCCATTTAGAGTCTGTCTTCATTTACAGAATTAGTCTCCTATTGAACGGTGTGTTAGGGCAGCATCCTGCATCACTGCCTCCATCATAATAACATGCCAGGATCCCTGCAGCAATCCACAAAAGGAATTTATAATGCTGATAGACAGGCTGTGCCAGACTTTGACCAGCAACTTGCCCATGGTGATGTTTATTAAAAGAAAACCAGTGGGAGAGCTGGTAGAGCGGGCTTGGCTGAGCCTGGAGAAGGGAAGGCTGATCGGGGATCTGTGCTTCTTGTCCACTGCTACTGATGCCCAAGAGATATTTCTGGGCTTGGTAAGGACCCCAGCTGGGAAGGGAACGGGTAGCAAGAGAATTGCCTCTATTCAGCAATAGCAAGCCTCTATTTCAGTCTTCCATCCTATGTCCATATTAAAAAATATAGGAAGTGCAGGAAAAAGTCCCATATGTTTTTAGTGCATATGTTTCTGAAGTAAAGAAACCCCTTCTTGCATGGGGCATGTAGCAGACCAAGCAGAGAGATGGGAATCACTTCCACTTAACACTGTCATAATAGGGAGGTAGGTCAACTGGGGACAAAAAGACAAAGAGATTTTCCTCAAATACCCGTTTTTGGAGCCATATCGTGTGCTGAGAATGGACTACCATTTCAGAGGGAGGATGCAGGAGAGGGAGGCATATTCTGATGCCTATGGAAACATCCTATCTTCATCTACATCAGGCAAGAAAGCAGGTGCAAAATATGAAGAGTGGGATTGCTCAGGCTTGCATTTTGGCACCAGAATTTCTTGATCTGGAATGATGAAAATTTTGCACTTCAAAAGAAAACATCAAAATAATAAAAATCACTAAATATAGCTGTCTGGTTTTTATTACAAGCTTTTATTATACAAAATAGTGAAATTCTGAAAGGGTTAAATCTTTGTCATTCACATGGGTGGAATGTAACAGAAACCTAGAGTATTAGAAGGAATGGAAATGCTGAAGATAAATATGTTGTTTACAGTTCTGCCTTTTGTTGTGGCACTGAGCTGTAGCAGCATAAACAGCTTATGGACAAATATGTGCAAAGAAACTTCAAAGGTTAATTTAAACAGTTTAATGCTCTGAAAAGTGTAGCAACTTATCTGCAGTGAAAACATGGTGGCTACAGTGTGTTCCTCAGGTCAGGGGTGATGCTCTTCCTTTTCTGTCAGTGTGCCATAATGCATCAACCTACCTGGCAAGCCTACGAGAGAGAATTGTGCTGAAAATCTGTATTAAAATGATGATGTTCTTGTTCACTTCTCATGGTATTTGACACGCATTTTATTGTATAAGTTTCATTGTTTGTATGCAATTTGCATTCATAAATGTGATGCCAAATCAAAGGATTAACTTTAGAAATTTGAATATTGTGACTACTTTTGGTAGTAAAAAGCTTTTTCTGTGTTTCTGTGGCAGAAATATAGATAACTGAGCATAAAGAAGACCACGTGATGTTCCTTTCTGAAAAGATTTCATACATACCTGTTCGTGAGACATAAATCCTCAGCTACACCTGTCTTTCTAACAAAACCCCAGATGTTATATAGTTCTTCTTGAGGATAAATACATTTTATTTTGCCTTATTTCCATGTCTCTATTTTTTCCCCTTTAATTTCTTTAAGATACTGTTTGAATTTCTTGTGTCCTCTCCATGCAATCATATTTAAAAGAAGGGACAGTGTCCTTACTCTTCAGGACACTCTCAGAGACATTAATGAGAAGGTGCAAGATGCCTTCTGCTAGGGAAAAATAACAGTATGGAAGGGATATGTTTAGGATGGGAGAACTTCAGGAAAGATTATCTGATTCTTCTTCCATTCCATTAAATGATTTTTCATTTTACCTCCATATATTTTTCTGGATTTGGAGGTAGCTACACTGATCATCTTTCCCCTAGACCATTTGTGTACTTTTGCTGAGCTCCCGAAACTCTGGCTTAAGTCTGGGCTTTAGCAGGCAGAGCCTGTGGGAAGTCATTGCTTTATTAAAGCACTGGAAGCAGACTTCTGTCTGCTTCTTTCCTATCTGTAGGGCTTGTTTGCTTGAAAACTTTTCTGCTTTTTCTGAGCATATCTGTTGCTCTAATAAAAAATATTAGCTCTGCCTATAATATTTATTTTACCCTGGAGCATCACAGATAGAGCAACAGAACCTCTATAATGTAGCTATAACATAGCTATAGCTATTCACAAGGGCAGGTGTGCACGCTCACCAAAGTATTTTCTCCTCACTTATGAAGCATATTTTTTCAGTGTTTTTCTTTTTCAAATAGTGTTCCTTTGTGGTTTATTTCTGCTTTTAGAAACATGGAAAGTTGAAGAATGATATAATAATCTATTAGTAATAATGCTTCATCATTCCCAGCTTCCTGTATAATTCGGTGTGGGTCCCTCACACAAAAGGATGCTGCATAATATAAGCTTAATGTAGCACATTTTATGATCCCTGTTGCCCAAATATTGGACTTTTATATAGAAGAAATATGCAAATAATTATATATCCATTTTATCCCTCCACAAAAATTAAATGAGCAGCTCCTAAGTATTGCAAAACTGAGAACTGAACAAGTGAAATAAATAAAGAATATTAGGCAGCCCTTTCTACACTGATTGACTCTTTAGATTGATCTAAACTGTATAATATTTCAGTCCAAAAGGCTGAGTCCGTTTTTGGGATTAAACTCATGCAGGAAGAGAGAGTAAACAGCCAATTCATCACCACTGCCTCTATGCCATGTATGGCTTGTACATCTCTGGTGTACACTCCTAGGCAATCTCTTTTTCAGGTTTGAAGACCCCCAGCCTACTCAGTCATTCCACATATGGAAACTCTTCCACACCATTGATCATTCTTTTCTAAATCTTTTCTAAATTGAATATGCCCTTCCTTCGACAAACAATCCAGAAGTGCACAGAGTGTTCCTAGATGGGTGAATAATGGATGTGTATACTGGCACAGTCATATTTATTGTATTTTTTATTGTTCTACTAATAATTCTTAAGAATTGGGTTTGGGGTTTGCTTTTTTTTTCACTGCTGCCGAGTACTTAGCCAATGTTTTCAAGGAACTATTTATTATAATCCCAAAATTTCACTGCTAAGTGGTAATACTCAACTCAAAGCCCATCATTTTTTATGTGAAACTAGGATATTTTTTTCCCTTATGTGCATTACTTACTTTTATGTACACTGAATTTCATTTGCTCTTTAATTGCATAGGTACTGAATCTTGTAGAGGCCACTGTAATTCTTCACAATTAGGCCCTGTTCTTCCTAGCATGACTAACTTTATAACAATGTGAAACTTTGTCATAGCACAGCTCACTTGCTTTTCCATTTTTTAAATAAAACTATTAAACAGCCCTCAATTACTGTTGACCTCTCTCCAGTATTAGGAAACCTTAACTGTTTCTTATCTTTCTGCCAATTATTTAGCTGTATTAAATAGCTAGCACATTTTCTTTTCTCTAGCAAATGTTCACTTCTGTTGTGACAACTTAATTTCTTTAAAAGCTTTTGGTGAGAGAGTTTATCAAAAGGATTGGGGAAATGCAGATAATTTATCTTTATTCATGTGCCAGTTAGCTCATTCAAAGAACTGCAAGGCACGTGTCCCCTTTACAGTTGACTCTTCTCAGAGCTTATTTTTCACATCTGTTTTTTATTAAAGCTTCTGCTGCTTTGTCATATTGAACTCTCATCGTATATGCTTGTAAGTTCTCCTGACCTTCCCAGGAATTTCTTTTAAAAATTGGTGTCGTGTTTGCTTGTCTCCATTCTTCAGGTATCAAGGAGAGGTTTAACAATTCCACCCCATCCCTTCTGCAGATAAAGTTGATGAAAAAAAATTTAATTTAATTTCTTTGCATTGCTTGTGTCATCTCTGAGTGTTCCTTTTATGCTTTGGATGTCAGCACTGTTCGGTTAAAGAAAGGAACTTGATCACATTAAACTGCTAGAACAGTGTTTGACAGTCAGGCAACTAGCAAGTCCCAAAATTTCAGGAACCATTTGGGAAGTTAGAAAACCAGGAAGTGTTCCACAGTATGGATGCAGTTACCCTGCCGTAAATGGTAAGATAACGTATGGCTGTGATCATGCTATACCAGTAAGGTAAAGGATCAAGGAGTGCATGCTGATGCAGTTTTGTTTAGCAGAAGAAATGCAGACTGGTTTTGTGCTCCGTGGTTCTATGGCAGTCAGAACAGATATGCCCAGAGTTTGCATTTCATCTCTGACATTAAGCTTTTCTTCCTCTTCTTCTGGGTAACTGACTAGAGACAACTGCCTCTAGTGTCTTCTTCCTGCCCCCTTCAGTCCGCTCTTGATGTTACTTATGTGAAGGGCTTCCTGGTTTTAAAATTTGTAAGATAGATAAAAATTCAGTTAGGGTAACAGAGATATAGCATTTTTGGTTTTCAAAAAAGCTGCAACATCGAGAGTTTGGTGCTGGTCTCTTCTCACAGGTAATTATGACAGAATGAAAGGGAATGGCTTCAAGCTCCAACAGGGTAGGTTTAGACTAAACATTAGGAAAGAATTTTTCACAGAAAGATTGGTCGGGCATTGGAATAGGCTGCCCAGGGAGGTGGTTGAGTCACCATCCCTGGACGTGTTCAAGAGTCGTTTAGATGTGGTGTTGGGGGATATGGTGTATGGGAGAACTTTGTAGAGTAGGGTGGATGGTTGGACTTGATAAGCCCAAGGGTCTTTTCAAACTGAAATGATTCCATGATATTAAAAATACATCTTTTTGTTGGGTTGGGGTGCTGGGAACACATTTTGCCACTCTGAACCCTGCCCTCTAAGTGATATCTTTCTCAGCATCTGCAGGCTGAGGCTGTAGATGATGAGGGCAGGGGACTGTCAGAGGATGAGCAGGGAGGGAAGGCAAGATCTGCTAGGGGGAGTCGAGCTGGCTGGAGAAGGGGATGGGGGAAACAGAACTGTATGGGTATCCAGGAGGGGAAATAGGGACGGCTGAAAGATGTTCCTAGAAGAACAAGACCAAGAAGGTAAGAAAGAGACAGGCCAGGGAGAGTGAAAAGTGATCAGGGTTAAAAGCAATAGAGGATATAGCTGCCAGACATCTGTGACATGATGCACCTTGTTGGTCTGCCAGGGTTTGTGCACGTGAAGGACAATAGACGACCATTGCTAGACCAGCACTGGCTGGTCCCAGACTACCTTTGAGAGAAGCTCCAGAAGCCTTCTTGCAGTGAAGAGAAATCAGTAAGATTTAGGAACCCCAACTGCCTGAACCCAGCTGAGGCTGGAGGCATGGAGTGATGTGCTCAAACCCCCTAAGAGCCATGCTGGTGCTACTGGGCCAGGCCACACTGGGACTTCCTTATAGTCCATTTTTCTCAGTTAAAACTGCGGAGAAATGACATCAGGAAAAAACAGCAGGGCTGGTTTTCCAAGCTCTCAAATACAGTTACTGCAGCCTAATTTGAGCCTCTGCAACCTATGTGCTCCAAAATAGTTTTTAATGACGTACTGCTTTAATGACCCTTTCCCTTGGTCACTCAGGAGCCAGCACGGACCTACGATGGAGATTAATCAGGGTTACACACAGAAGGAACAGAAGCCCAAGTATGTGATTTCTTGCAGGAATTGCAAGTCATGTAGGGAACAGGGGAGCAGACTGCACAGGAGGAAAGGCGATCATGCGGTGATACAACTTGAGGCTGCTAAAGAGAACTGGAACCTCTATGCTCTTATGCAACATGTGCAAAGTGTCTAAAAACAGATTTTCCACAAAGGGTCACTAATAAGTTCTCCCTCCTCCACTGGGCTCTTGGATCACAGCCCTGCAGTGTGATATGTTGAATGCTTACAAATGCTATCAAAATGAACAGGAGCTGCACTTTGAGTAGGTGAAAAGATACAAATCAGGAGGGTGAAACACTCCTCAGGTAATAGGTATGTTGCACTGAAAACCCCAAATGATCTTCTGGCCTTAATCGGTGTCTATCTCAAGCCCCTATCCATCCAGCAATAAGATTGTCAGAAAGAGGGAAGGGATTTTGAAAGGACTATGGGGAGCTGGTAATGCTTTCTAATCCTTACCCTCACCTAGCAGGAGGGCAGCAGAGATGAACGAGGACTTTGTGAAGTCAGACACTATCTGTTGCGCCAAACACTGCAGAACAGCCCACAAAATTACTAACTTGGCCATGAGGGGAATTTTGGTTTTATGCCCTTCTTCATCTTATGTGTGTGTGGTTTTGCAGTGTGTTTCTGCATCCGGGAGCCCTATCCTTCACCCTGACACACTGGTTGTGTCTTCTAACCCTAATTTGCAACTCTGCCATGTGTCTTTTAACCCTAATTTGTAATCCTAATTTGCAACCCTGCCAGTTTCCTTGCCAGCATCACCCCACTGCCCATACAAGTGTTCTCCTCCAAGAGCTAGGAGACTTGGAGCACTCATAAGAGCAAAGGAACTACTACAATTAATCAGAGCAGCAGCCCAGATCTTTACCTCTATCTTACCAAAGGCCTGTGCCAGGAAGGCCAATGGAATCCTGGGCTGCATAGGGAAGAGCGTGGCCAGTAGGTTGAGGGAAGTCATTCTCCCTCTCTACTCAGCACTGGTGAAGCCACAACTGGAATACTGCATCCAGTTCTGGGCTCCCCAGTTCAAGAGGGACAAGGAGCTACTGGAAAGAGTCCAGCGAAGGGCAACACGGATGATTCAAGGATTGGAGCATCTCCCTTATAAAGAAGGGCTGAGAGACCTGGGACTCTTTAGTCTGGAGAAGAGAAGACTTATAAGATAGACTTATAAGAGAAGATAGACTTATAAGAGAAGACTTATAAGTATCTAAAGGGTGGGTTGAAGGAGGAGGGAGCCAGACTCTTTTCAGTGGTTGCCAGTGTCAGGACGAGGGATAACAGGCACAAGTTGGAACACAGGAGGTTCCGCTCAAATATAAGAAAAAACTACTTCACGGTGAGGGTGCCAGAGCCCTGGAACAGGCTGCCCAGGGAGGTCGTGGAGTCCCTTTTTCTGGAAATTTTCAAGACCTGCCTGGATGCAGTCCTGAGTAACATGCTCTAACATGCTCTGGGCAATCCTGCTTCAGCAGGGGA
>JAOQGH010000023.1:103947146-103961482 GCA_025769975.1 Gallinago jamesoni | reverse complement strand
GGAGGTGGTTGAGTCACCATCCCTGGACGTGTTCAAGAGTCGTTTAGATGTGGTGTTGGGAGATATGGTGTAGGGGAGAACCTTGTAGAGTAGGGTAGATGGTTGCACTTGATGATCCCAAGGGTCTTTTCCAACTGAAATGATTCTATGATTCTATGACCATTATAAATATGGTTTAAAAAACATATTTTCCACATCTTAGCTGGTTTCCATCTGCTGCTCAAGGATGAATGTGGTGTCTTGTAGATACTTTGTCATATTTGACAGCCTAATGACAATGTGTCTCAGGTTCCTTAGAACAGCTAAAATAGCACTCGGTACCTATGTTTTAGTCAAGTGAATTATGCTTCTTGTGAGCTGAATTTCTCTCTAGGCTTCACTGATGTACTAATTCAATTCATTGTCTATAATGGAAGCTTAAACACCTACCTCATACCTTCCCCCAGAAACAGATATCTAGGCAACTTCTATTGACAAGAATAATTTGATTTAAATGTTATTGGAATAAGGTGAACTGGGGAGACACTGGGATGTAACAGAAAGAAAAAAGGCAGCAGGTATTTATAGTGTGTTTAGGAAGTTTACCGGTGAAAGGGAACAGGAGGGCACTTGGAGAGGCAAGCACAGCAAAGCTGTCTTAAATATGTCAGTGCTGTGAGAAGGAATGCACTGATTTAAAAATAATGGCTGGATTTTCATTCACTGTGGTGCCTTTATTGCCTCTATACCTCTAGCTGTGTAAAGGGACCTAAGGCAGTTATGATGCCCCCACCTGATTGCAGCAATGTGAAAAGAACTTCACTGTAACTAAGAATTCATTCCCAGTAACTAGCACTACTGAGTTCATGTTTATTCTCTCTCAAGAGAAGTTTCCTGTCAAAGAAAAAAAAAACACCACCACCACAAAAGCCTCAAGATCTTTACAGGTGCTATTAATAACAGCTTCATCTGGGATATAAGAATTATCTTGGGTATGTATGAGCTTGTTCAAAGTCCACGGTAGTCAACATTTTGCAGAATGATTTCTGTATGCCTGCTCTACCATGTGTAGCAGAAGAAATAATGAAGATCCTCATTAATGTCTGTTCACAGCCGATTCCTGGGCTGTCACCTCAGTCAATATCTAAAGGTCAGCTTCTGCCTTTGATCTCACATATCCATGACAGTAAAAATCTGAAGAAACAGACTTTTTAAAAAGAAAATATATTGTCAACTTACAAATTAGGGATATGTGGAAGTAATTTTACCGTTAAGAATTGTTTTATTTAAATTCATCCTATGGAAATAATACAGTTACTTTTATTTAGAAGGGTTTGAAGCCTCCTGTGCCCCTCTGGCCCTGTGGCTGTGCTGTAATTTCTCACATCTGGCATTAGTACCCGAACATCCCACTCACAGCACAGAGTTTGTGGTACATAATTGTATCTGTTTGACTACCAAGTGTGTTGTGATCACAAGGACACTTGTGTGATTGGAGAGGCAATTGGAACAGAAGCAGAGACTAAGAAAGAACCAACGCTTTAAAAGCATATGACACAAACTTCTGATAGCTTCTCTATTACAAACAATCTACAGTCATCACAATTACTTCTGCTATAATAACCTGAATCCATCAAACATTTTCTGCTAGCTACATCAAGCACCAATATATTTATGTGAGACCTTCTGACTCTGACCTTTTTTATGCTAACTTCGGTAAAATGCAACTCCATTCCCCTTGAGTTATTCCTGGATCACATCAAAGGAAACGGGAGGAGAAGCAAGCACTTTGAATCCTCCATTTTAGTTCAAAATGTTTTTTTCCCCCAAGTCCTAAAATATAGCTTTTAATGCATAAAAAGCAAGGTATAGCTTGAATGAAAAATCACTTCACAAAGATTACATCAGATGATGTACTTAAAAAAATGCAAAAATCTGGAATCCAAGAAAATGGAGGGAGGTAGACAAGCTGGAAAGATTTTAGTGTGATTCATCTCTTTCATAGGAAAAATTTCTGACAGAATAGAGTTCAGAAGAGGGGTGAACGAGCACACATGCAGATCACAGCCCCTCTTTCTACCTCTCCTCTGTATCTGAACAGAGCGTGTTCCCCCGGGAGCTGTTGTGCCTCTAAAAACTGAGTGGGATCCGAGGGGAGTCTGCATCAAGCTGTAGCAATACAGAAGCTGAACTCTTTGAAAATCCATTTTGGCTGTCCATTATCTTGTACATTGTCTGTCTGTCCAGTGCTGCTTGAAAATAAAATGTAGTGCTGCTTTGTTTAGAGTGGGAAAATGAGGAAATACTCAAAGTTTTGGGAATGTCTTTTGGAAAGTCACCAAAACTCAGTGCAAAGAGATTTTGAGAGCCTGCTTACTAATGAGTGTTTTGTTTTGAAATGGTAGCGGCTGGGATTCCTCCCCTTCCACCTGGAAGCCAAATCAGCAAAGCTGCGAGGCAGCATGGGCTCCTTGCTCAGAAGAAGCAGGTAGCGGTGCTTTTGTGTCGCATCAGCTAAATTTGTTATGCAGACCCATCTGTTATATCTCATCACAGAGCTTGCTGGAAATTTTTTTTTGTTTATTGTTATCTCCAAAGAATTGTTTAAGGAGGTACATTTAAAGGCACCACTGCCTAAACCAGAGTACCAATATCTACACATTTCTAGCTCATCAGGAACCAGCTGATTTTGGGGGTATTTCTCAGATTTACTTACAGAAGACCATGAGCAAGAGAATAACACATTCATAGTTTGGAAAAAGATGTTTTATTTGTGTTAAGAGAATGTATATCTAAGCATTGTAGAACTGTTTGGGTTTTGTCTTAGATTTATTTTTTTAATGCTATTCCCAGAGGCTCACATTTCAACATGTACACAGCTTTCCTTGTTTATCAGGATCTCACAAACTGCATTTCCTTTATAGCCTTTTATGAAAGGCTATAGGGGACTCAAGTTCACAGTACGCCTGAAGATAAATCTGCAAAGAAATTTCAGCATTACAAAACTCTGTGATGAAATGCTTAACTCTTGGGAGTTCTGCTCGGTGGAAATCTTGATGTATAGCATCCAATGTCTGATACCTACAGGGAAAATTCTAGGTGAAATAAAAGCAACAGAATGAGTGATAATTGGCCAGAATTGCTTAGTGCTGCTGTTTAAAATTCTTCTGGAGTTTAATGTTCAAAGCAGGGAAAAAAACCAACATAAAGAATCCCCACAAAATCAAACCTCCCCCTAAGCAAAATCTGTATACAGCTAGTGGTTCATGAGGGAGTACATGGTGGGTGACAAGAGACCTCTGCATATTCTGATCGGACTCTCTGGATAGCAGAAAAGAATATGTGTAAGATAGTGCTGTAAGTGCAGGGACATACACACAACACTCAATAACTCTATGGAAACTGCTCTGATTTGGGTGTTTAATTAAACCCTGGAACAGGGACTCGAATCTAATTTTTTGTCTCAGTAATCATAGTACTTCTAGACCAAGAGCCCAAAAAGTCACAACCTGTCTTTTTGGGCTCTGCCAGTAATTAGAGAAATTAAGTGAAAGAATGTAAAAATGAAAGATGCAGGATAATTTTCTTAGAAAAAGCCCCAAGAGTCTGGAGAGTTAGAAATCTGTTCTGGTGTGTTTGGCCAAGTCTCTGCTTTGAGACCAGCGGGGAGAAAAAGAATAAAAATCTGCCAGGTAAGTGCTCTGGCAATTGGTAAAACGGACACAGATGTGATCCTGGAAGGTCAATCATCATAATCTTTTGCAGAATGTTTAATCTGAGGAATATTTTAAAACCTAATTGACCTAGTTTCACATGGGAGTGGAGCAGGGAGAACCCAGAATGAGGATTAATCATTTCTATGATTATAGCATAGACATAGGCACCAGCAGGACTTGGGGAGCTGCAAGTGGAAGATTACACTGCGGTGTAAATGTTGGAAGTACATTTTTCTCTATGTCACATATATGCCTAGAGCTCTTGTTGAACTTAATCTTTTGAGACTAATCCTGGTTATCCTACAGGTGTATTCTACTGCCTTTGAAAAGCTGGCCTTACTGGAGAATCCTCTGATAACATCGGGCTCCATTTTAAAAACCACTTTATTCCTGAGGGCAGGTGAATTTACTCGGTGAGGAGTTAGACACAATTTCTATCACCAGCAGTACCCGTCAGACCAAAGCAAGTACTTGTATTTCTGATGGTGCTGTGATGTTATTTGTCCAGTCACCAGTACTTTAAACAATACTTTGACTTGATGATCTTAAAGGTCGTTTCCAACCTAAATGATTCTATGATTCTATGACTAACTCTTGTAGCATGGGTTAAAAGGAGAAGTGACAGGTGCCACCACATTTTGCTATTCTTACATATGTGCCCTTAAATTACCACATTCCTCACAACTCAGTATTCAAGCTTAGACAGGATTTCTCAAGGACATGTGTAAGACGTGCAAATCAAATCCATATGCCACAAAAAAAAAAAAGAACAAATATGTTATGCCATGCCTGTACTTAAACCTCTGAGAGAATAATTGTATCCAGAAGGATCTCCCCAACTCTGAAAATAGCTGATTAAAGGATGGGTAGTTGATGCAACACAAACACTACAAATAGTCCTGCTGAGACGTATTTCTGGAATATTCAAATAATATGGCCCAAATTAATCTCATCCAATGTTAGACACAGCAATCTGTGTCTCCCTCTATAGTCAGCAGGAAGGAAAAAGCACTTCCAGATGACATTTCACACCACGTAAGATCTGATGCTGCGTGCACATTTTGATTAGGTGGAATGAACCTGGAATTCTGTGTGGAAATGCCTGTATGTGGAAATGAGGTGAGGAGACAGAGATCCTGGGAAAAACTGGGAACAGATTGCCAGCTTTTGCAGTGTCAGAGTTGTCCTTGCTGAACAAAGGATTTGATCCGCTCTGCAGAGGGAACAAATAGCTTCTGATGTTCAGCGTGGGGTGGGAAGGTGGGGTGGACCTAGAAAATAGACAGAATCACGAACAGAGACCAGAGAACTTCTGAGAAGCTCTGGAGTGGCCATAGCTAGACCACAGGGATTTTCTATAGGCTGCAGAAGGGACTGTGTCAAATTTATTGCACCTTAAGAAGCCTCAAAAAATTGCTGCACACAAAACTAGAGAAACAGGTACAACTTTCAAGGACACAGCAGGCAGGGAAGAGATTTATTTTCAAACTCTTTTTTTTTTTATTTTAGCCTGTCCCACTTTGGCTTCCTCTCTTTAAAAAGTCATAAATCATGACCTAGCAATTCATAGCTCTCTTTGTATTTTTGGTGTGTTCACTTAAAGAGAACAGCAAATCCCTTCAAAGCTGTGGCTGGTGTGAATGTCCTGGCTCCCTGTAGTAGAGCCACTTGTGGAAGCTTTTTCCCTGGTTACAGAAAGTGAAGTTTATGAAGAAGACAGATGTTACCTTTCTCATTTGCCCCTGGGCTCCTAAATTTCACTCCACTGAACAAAGAATAAGATTCTTGTTACCCAGTTGTTTTACAGCAATTAATTCTCTTCTTATGCTCTTTTGCAGCAAAGCTAAGGGACAGTTTGAGAAAGCACCTTCCTCTCCTTCTCTCTCCTCCCTGCCCACCCCCAGACTCTTGGTCTCTTGCAGGTGGAGGCCCAGGGTCTCTCATACACCCTGTCTCTGTGTCTTTCTGAGTTGAAGTGCTCATACTTTGCCTCTGAGCTCCTGCAGTAACTCCCTGCAGCCCTTGGGCTGCTGTTGGTTGTGTTATAAGCTATACCAGTGGGCAGTGATGTCCCTGGAGGCAAAGCACCTGCTCAGACTGGCAGGAAATCGGTGTGGCAGAGATGAGGAATAGCCAGTTTTTTTCCCTTTAACATATGGCATTGATCATGAGAGAGAATCCACTGATAATTCAGAAAGGCTTTCATATCATAAATTCTGCATAAGCAGAATTCATAGCCTTCTCCAGCACAGAAGCTGTTATTCATTTTAAAATTCTGCAGGAACATATTTGCAGAGAGTGCTTCATATCTGGTTTTAATTAATGGCTGGGCCTTAAGGGAGCAATATAAAAGTTGCAATTGGGCTTGTTTAACTCTTTTTTCTTGTTTCCTTTAATTGTCTGTTCTGTGGCTAACTTTTGAGAATGATTTTTAACACCATTTTTGTAGGTAATGCAACAAAAATGTTGATTTTGCAACATATCAATAAACATTTCATGTTTTTATAAACGTCTTTTGAAAAGAGGTTAATTTATTTTTTCGTAGGCACAGCCTGTGCAGAGGAAAAGTTTTTTTTTCCTTTCCTTTGGTCTGCTATGAAATGTAGCTTGTTCAAGTAGAATTTTCTGCAAAGAAAATTGCAGTCATAGGCTTGCGAATGAATGTAGCCCCTGAATTGCAAATTAAGGCTAAGTTCAAGAGCTCTTTGAAAATACCTTTCTGAAATTTAAGGCGTGGATTCCCTTCACTTAATTTTAGGTCTGTCTGTAGTCATCTTCCCTCCCTCTCCAGTCCGTGGGAGAAGCGGGTACCAGGGGATGCGCAGGGGGTTTGTGTGGGCTGGGCTGGCCCCTGGAGGCACAGGTCTTGCTGAGCGTGGGAGGCTACTGGGGCTCCCCGGGCTCTGCACAGCTCTGACACCTCGGCTGCCTGTGCCTGCAGAGAAATAAAAATGTGGCATGTGGGAGGGAGAAGAAAAGGCTGCTTTTATTTTTATTTTTTCATCGGTTATATGAACTGGCTAAAGCCTAAGGAAGGTGATAATCCCGCCGCACAGCTTCCTTGGCTATCCTCCCACTCTGAACTCCAGAATTGCTTCCGCTGTAATGCACAGAAATGTTTACAGAATAAGTACTTACTGACTAGAAATATCAGGACTCCAAACAGAGCTTCTGGATGAAAAACCATCTGTGATATGGTTTTTCTGGCCACAGCCAGAAAAGTCAAGGCTCCTCAAGTCAATATATTTCTGCCTATCTTGAGAGAAGAAAAAGCTTCAGTAGTTCTTATATTTAATGAATGACCTTTTATGTTGAGACAGAGATCAAAGAGAACAAAAATCAAAGGGGATCACAGCCAGAGTTGGCCATCATATGTCCCTTTTTTTCAACAGAACATTAAAAAACCAAATAAATAGATATCATCCAGTTCTCAGATTATGAGAAGCTTTATCATTCTTCCCCAAGTTCTAGGTAGGTGGTAAAGAGGATCAGAAGACAACTACAATAGAAGCATCACTCACTGAACAGCTGCACTATCTTATAGTTACTACTTGGGTTTTGTTCAACTTGCTCTTCATAGAGCTGTAGCATACACATTACTGAATAAGAATAGTTGGTCAAAGTAGAAACTGCAGCGTAGGAGGCAGAAGAGGAGATTAGATCAAGTAACATCTGCATAACTATAAAAGCACACACTATGGCTTTGTGAGGGTGAGCCAAAAGAATAAAAAGAGGATTCAAAACAGGGTATCATAGGGGAAAAAACTCCTCCAACCCCACAGCATTATGCTGACTCAAAAAGACTATCATTGAGCAGCATGTGAAGTAGGATTTAAACCATGAGAGAATTCTACAAGGCACCTTCAATAGCACAGGGCTTGTTAAAAGCATGCTGGAGCAGTCTGGCTTAGCTCTGAGGAAATCACAACCTCTAACTCGATCTCTGACAAAGCTTTCCTGCAGAAAATGAGCTCCTCTTTCTTTCACTGCAGTGCCTGATAATGCCTCACTGCTTAGCTGGACCAAGGGGTTTTTTTTGGTAGGCTAGCTCCCTAGCACAAAACCCAATAGACAGGTAGTCTAGCCATCCTGAGGATGTACATCATCATACCAAAATGGACTACAACGGCTGTGTTTCCCACTGTCTTTAATGTTGGTGACCTAAGTGTCAGGAATCTAATGTAATTCTTGTCTTTTAGAGGGGAACTTAAGCCCACAGAATGTATGAGCTATATTCCAAAAGAGATATAGGCATTATTCCAGGGATGTTTGCGGACTTGACAGCTGAGAGCCGTGGGAACAGAATTCATATTGCTAAGGTAGGTACAGAAGCCAAAGCAGGGGACAGACACTGCAGGATGGAGGGCTGTGGCCAGATGCCCCCCTGCCTGCTGGGCTCCGACACCCTCCGGCAGCCTGGCAGCAGGTGCCCACGTGAAAGTGGGATTCACAGCTTGAACTTCCACAGATACCTGTAAGGTGGTGACAGCCACCTAGGGGTTGTGCAGCCTGCTGCTGAAACCACTGACCAGAATGTGAGACCTCCATTTTAGGCCTGTCTGAGACAGAGAACTCCCAGGATTGAAATGCAAAATGCTTGTTTCAGAGAGGAGCGCACGAACCACCGGGATAAGGATGGGCTGTTCTCTCTCCATCTGTTGAAAGTAGGTCACTGGCAACCCAAATGCAAACTAGTGTAAGCTTCTCTCCTCCACTGAGAAAGGCAGGACAAGTGAAGGAGAGAAAAGGGAAAGGAGAGATCCTAATGTTCTAGGAATGCCCATATATTTCGTGTGCTGAGGAGTGCATGTGTCCAGCAATGCCTTTGAAGATATGCATCAAGAGACTGCTACACAGTAGGTGGAAATTCCCCCGGTCAAACACGCAAGTACTGTTTTATTAGCCCATAATTCAACTTCTCATCATAAAATTATTTATTAGTATTTAGATATCTATTTTAACTGTACTGATTATATGTAATATAATATTATATATACTGATTATATCATAAGATATTAAACAGTACTCTCTGATGCCCACAAAGAACTGGGGACTTTAACTCATCTAACACAATCTGGAAAAAAACAACATAAAAATTCCATCTCAGTATTAAGAATTTCTGTAAGATTTATAATCCCCCCCCCCCGTATGTAATTGAAATAAATTTTCACTGCTTAAGAGAAAGAAAACATGAAAGTCCTAAAGAAATTAAAAGCCTTCAGTATTATCGCTGTGTGTAATATTTTTGTGAGTTGCCTAGGAAACGGTTTATCCACATGTAGGAGAGATACAGAGATATCATTTTTAATTTGAAACACAGAATGTTTATCACAGCTTTTTAAATATTTTTCTGCAAGAAGGCAAAAACAAGCTCTTTAATCTTATCAATCAAGATGTAAGTCAATGCATATCCAAAAGGCAGTTGAAGTGTGGACTGGGCTGTATCCAAAAGGAGTACTTCTGTTTTATATATGTAAATTGAAATGACCAGATCTCACAGGATAAAGAAACACTCACTGAATCCTCTGGGAAACTCATTTTCAGGATATTAATTTGGAAATAAGAGGAAATGGCAATCTTTGCAGGAGGCCCACTCAGTTTCCATTTAGGATTAGAATCTGCCAGGTACTTAAGCATGTTACAGAAATAGCAATGCTGGGATGAATCCACTGTCCTTTCATAACTTACATAAGACAGAGAGACATTGTGCATCCTGCCACTGAGAGCACAGTATTACATCATCTCAGCCTCATGGCTTTTGGTGCCCTGAACAATGCAGGGAAAGGACATGGACCTGTGGTAATACAGTCCCATGTGAGCCTATTTTGTTTCTAAAGCTCTAGGACAAATAGTGATTCAGACATATATAGTTCATGGCAGACAAGAAAAAAAATAAAAAGGTTCTGACTCTGTTTTGCACGCAAGCTCTTCAGCAGAGCTGTGCAGCTGTTCAAAAGAGCACAGGAATATAAGGAATTACCTATAATGTGGCTCCGTCTTTCCATCTATCCTGTTCCCAAGAGTGGTGCTGGAGATGCTGTCTGGGAAGAGAGCATGAGCATCCCCTCTCTACAGGCTATTGTCCTTGCTGTCTCCCAGAATTACATTAGGGTTGTTACAAGGCCCATCCCTGTGTATACCTTTTACAAGCTGACTATGCACCTATTGTACGTGATTTTATCTAACAGCTTTTTGAACATGCTTAAACTATCAGCCTCCATAACCCATCTTAACAGAAGTTTTCATTGCTCCCTGTGTAAAAAAGAACTCTCTTCTATCTATTTTAAGATTATCGCAAATCAGTTTTAGGGCTCCCTCTTTGCAATATTACTGGTCTTGGTGAATGCTAATTCCACGCTCACCTGATATACAACCTTCTAAATTTGAAGTTTCCCTGCCTCGAGTAGGAGGTAGGACTCAATAATTTCCTGTAGTCAGAAGGTGACCTCTGACCTCTTCTTTACAGTGGATCTTCTAGCCTAGTTTATTCTACTATTCATGGGCTTTGTAAATCCTGACCTTATCACTCTCCAGTCTTCCCTTTGGCAAATTGAAGTTTCAGCATTTCTTGTCTCTCCTTATAAGGTAGTTGCTTAATCATTTTACATGCCATTCTCTGTAGTTTCTTTAACTCCACTCTGTCTTTCTTGAGATGTGGAAACCAGTACTACACACCATAATCAAGATATGGGTGTCCCAAAGTTTTATACAATATCTGTTTTCATCTCAATATCCTTCCTTATGTTACTCACTGTTCTGTTGTCTCACCTCAGCTGTTGCTGCACACAGGCCCAATGATTTCTGAGACCTATTACAGATAGACTCTGAGATCTCTTTTCCTGAATTGTAAATGTTACGCTCCTAAAGCTATATGACATATCTTTCTGTGGTTCGTGCCTATATGACACAACCCAAGTTTTATATCTTGGCTTTGACTAGTGTCCTTGATAAACTTCACATTTCCTCCTTCTCATTTGTAATACAGCATGGAGACCAGAATATGGTGTAACTGTGGTGATTTAATGTGTTTTTTGCAGGTAGAAAGGCAAAGAAAAAGAATGGATAAAGACAATACCAGCTCCAGGGTTCAAAATGAGTGAGCAATATGAAGCGACAGCTTTGCTGTGTTCCAGCAATTGTAATGCTGCTGGACAGCAGCACACATCTATTTATCTGATCAAATGTTATACAATCTCTGTTCTATGTTTATTATTATGGTGACTTTGCTTCTCGATATACAGTGTTGCTCTGATTTTTGATCCAAGAGCAGGATTCAATGTCTTTGATATCCACACAGAGTGCAAGAACAACTTCCAAATTACTGCTTTTATTCTTTGAACACACAAAAGACTTTTAGAGATTGTGTATGTTTGCTAATTCATTAATCAAATTTAATTAAAAATACCTTCTTAAAAGAATGCTGTGTACAGGACTCCATTTATCTTGAACGATCTTGATAATTAGTGAACATGGGTTCTTCAAACATTCCTGAGTTTAAGTAATTAGTTTCAATTTAAGATGCTCACGACTGTCATATACAATTGTTGTTACTGATGAGTAACAGATGAAACCAATTCAGCAACTCACATTTTTCAGGGTATGACCTGACATGTAGGCATCATCTTTTACATTGTTCTGATATCAGAGATGACACAAATGTTCATTATCCTTTCTCACGACCCCCTTTTGTATTCTGAAGCTTTTCTTTTGAAATCAATCCTCAATGAAAGTTACTTCCTGAATCAAAAATTCATAGCACTATCAGTAAACTAACTTATTGCATCACTTTTTAACCAACAGGATTTCCCTTCCTGAACTAAACCACCTTTAGTCTATTTCAGGGAACTAAAAGAACAATGAAACATCAGTGAGTTTGGAAGAGCCATCTAATATTATTAAGCAAGTGGGTGATTAGGCATTCACAGCTTCTCCATGGAGGGGTGCGCTGGTGAAGGACTAGACCTCACACATTTTTGCCAGTGGAGTCAGAAGGATGCTGCTTGGTGAGTGCTGATGCAGGTTCCAGGAACAGATGGCTTTTCTCAGCCTGAGCCTCACCTGCTGCCAGCTATTGCTTGCTGCTCAGGGTGGTCCTTGTACAAAATGTGCCATTATCTTAAAATAGTACTCTTCAAAGAACATGGTGAACACACATCCTATAGCATAACATACCATGTTACCGAGTTGTAGAAATAGTTTTTTACAACTTTCTGTAGAGAGATTACAGGCTGAGACCATAGGTCTAATATTTAATTTCTAAGGAGTTACTTTTATCCATAGTTCTGCTAATTTCACTGTTATGCTTTTTGTAGCCCAATTCTGATATCCTTCTTGCTGAGTTCCGTGGAGCTGCTTTGAGAACCTCAGCCAGAAATCCACAGGACCTTGGATCAGGCCAACAATAAAACAGTGCTCCGGATGAGGATGTATTAAATGAAAACATCCCAACACAGGTGAATGAGAAGATCAATGGCAAGTTTTACTAAGAATGAGTCTAGTAATTTATTAAATTGAAAGTAGTATAACCATTGAAGTTTTCCAGCAGTTTACAGCTAAGATTTGACTGCATGGCTAAGAGAGAAAAAGATTGTTCTAACTGACCATGCACCATCTCCAGACTGTTTTGTCAAATCATTTATGTTGTCTGTTAATAACTGGTTACTCTCTAAGAACAGGATGCATTAGTAGATGTTTAGATGCTCAGAATAGGCAATGTAATCATAAGCAACTCCGTACCCCTAATGACAAGTGATTATGAAGTTACATTTATCAGGCTGCAAGAACTAGCCAATTTTCTGTGAGAAAACATAAAGGAATTGAACCAAGAGTATACAGTAGTAATAAAAACATGAAATCTAGAAAATCAAAATAGAAATCTAGAGATAGAAAAAGTAACTCAGGGAAACTCCATGCTACTCCATGTAGTAGCATCAGATTAGAAGGATGGTATTTTTGATTTGTACATCAGAAGACAATGATATGGTCTAAAAACGTTGGGTCTTCATACACAGTTCTTTACTGTTGTCCTCCTTAGAGTGTTCTTGTCTCCTGAAAGACTATTCAGACTGCAATTACTCATGTATGGAACTAATTCTCTAACCAGAAATTACTTAACTAGGGTATAATGAATGTTAGGCTTTGAAAAGATAAAAACTCTGCAACATAAGACTTAGAGAGATGTATTGCCTGGTATAGCCCATGTTGACCATGTCCTAATACATGGCAATTCTTGTACCCTCTTCTTATTACAATTTCTACAATTTAACACTTTGATTCTCCATGATAGAAGATAATAGAGGCTTTATTATTGATGTAGAATATTGTCCCTGGTCTTGAATTTAAATAGTAAAAGCAAAATCTAAAGTGTCATTTTGTTTTGTTTTATTTTTGCTTAAGTCTGGTCAAAACATTCACACTTGCAGCTGCTGTACTAAATGACATATGTCCTCACAGCAGATAATCTCACAGGTCGACTCAAGAGATATTTATATCACAGTAATGATGCAGAAGGATACAAATATATTGCTCAGAAATCAGAAGTGGTAAAACAAGTGGCAGTGTTCTGGAAGGTCCTGTCTCATTGGATTGCTTCTTCAAAACTTCCAGTGCCATCCTCATCATTACTATTTTTACCTTTCTAAAGTTGTTCATTCCCATTTTGAGTATGAGAACTCACTTTAGCTGTATGAAGTAAAAGTTTGCAGGAAGAGACGCTTCATTACCTTAGCCCTGTTGTGTTTCTGTGAATTTGCCTTTTAGTAAGTTAGTTTGAAGGCAGAGAATGATTTTGCCCCTTAGTGCTACTTCTCAACAAATTTAAGAAACGTTTTTCAGAAAAGCTTTAAACATTGGCTTAAACACAGCTGGCTACACTGCTGTGAGTTTGTGCTATGGCATTACTTGGAGTCCTGGACATTTTCTCATCCATCTGGATCCTTCCTGGATGAGCTCCCTCTGGCTAATGCAGTGAACTTTCTTCCCAGGGTGTGAGGAGGAAAAAGGAAAGGACTTACCCCATCACAGCAAATATTTCAGAGTTTAGGCATAGCCATTTTAGAGCTATTCGCATGCAGGCACACAATTCTTTGAACACCCCTATGCTGTGTACGTAACCTATTTCTGAGACATTATTATTTGGGAACAGGGCAGTCAGGAGTTCCAATAATAATTATTTCCCAGGAGGGAATCAAAAAGAGTGGAAGAGCATCCATGCTAAGTGATGTTGCTCTCACCTAGTGTGAGATCAGAGCTTGAGTCCCTGCTTATTTTCTTTCAGCCTCCCAGAGTTTTTTTCCCTGCTCTGCCCACTTGCATCATGGAGGCAACTTATGAGATACTGCCTAGGTTTTTTTCATAACCAGCATGGAGTTGTATTGGACCAGATCAAGCAGTGGGACCTATCAGGTAGATCTGCACTCGTATTCTTCATAGCACTTTTAAGGAACAGCATAATGTCATTGTGTAAGTAATTATATTTATGATAAATTATTGATGAATGAGTAGAGTTAATGAACTTTCTGTTCTGAGAGGAAATTCAGCTGGAGTTGACCTGGACGAGATAGTCCTGGATGAAGGAAAGGCTGTGGATGTTGTTTATCTGGACTTCAGCAAAGCCTTTGATACAGTCTCCCACAGTATCCT
>JAOQGH010000023.1:103889597-103941428 GCA_025769975.1 Gallinago jamesoni | reverse complement strand
CCACTGGTGACCGGCTGCCAACCAGATTTTGCTCCATTAATCACAACTCGCTGGGCACGGCCATCCAGCCAGTTTTTTATCCAGAGGAGGGTACTTTTGTCTATGCCATGATTCTCCAGTTTCTCCAGGAGAATGCCATGGGGGACGGTGTCGAAGGCCTTACCAAAGTCCAGGTAGACAACATCCACAGCCTTCCCCTCATCGAGAAAGTTCTAGAAATTACTAGTGCACTGCCACAAAGCTACGCTAGACCTAGCTTCAAATTAGCCTGCTCAGATAGCATTCAGTGGAAACTGGCTGGCTGGCAGGTAAACACTGAGCTACACTACTGCCGGTACCTGAGTCAACTCCAGCACTGTGAAAAGGTTTTGCAGTCACAGAAGAAAATGTGGTGGTTGTTGTGTTCCCATGCCAAGCACTGAAATCCGCGAAAGAGTCTGTCCTAAAACATACCGATTTGACCTCCACTTGGTGTTCTCTTGAAGCCAGTGGCTTAGTGCTGGTTCTTTAAGGCAGACTCACCCACAGCAAGACTATTTCCCTTGTGCAAGAATCTAAGTGTGTTTCCCACTCGGTGTTAGCCAGTAACAGTGCAATGGAAGAAATTGTATTACTTGGCAAGCACTCAAAAGTAGATGACCTTCATGGATGAGGGAAAGGAGTGAGGAAAGGAGGAAGCTCCCACAATCAAGTTGAGTCTAGAGGGATACAAACCTCTCCTATTCAACAGCTTCCAGAGTGTTGGCATGTGTGCTGGGACTGTGCTGGACTCAGGATCTGTGCACACTGGAGTGCAGGAGCAAGGAGATCTGAGCAGTGGGAAAGAAAAAGTTCCACAGTAGCTTCTCCTTGATTTCTAAATAAAGTTTATTTCTCTTGTGCTGTCTCTGGCGTGTTAAATTAGTCCCAGTTGCAATGAAGAGATTAAGAGACCCTTGCTGGCTCACTGTCAAGGTAGAGGATTTGCTGCCAAAAGAAGAAAATAAAATAAAATTATACCTGCTTAATTCCCAGTTCCAAAACTTGCTGATTTTTACTGAAATAGGGGGAAATTCTTCCAAGTTTTACACAACCTGTGGATATCATTAAAGCTGCATTCCATACATAATAAAATAGGTCAACCAAGGCCTCCTCATATATCTTGTGCTGTTATCTTCTTGCTAGAACGGGAGTCACAGGTGTCTTTTTTTCTACCTTTCTTTCCAAATCTGTTGTTCACACATTTCTGTTGTAATTCACACTGGCATTCGGCTTGGCAGCCGCTCGGCTGTTGCTAGAGTTGTGTTGTCGTGCACTTGATATGGTTTTGGCTATCATAGTCTAGCTCCCAAGATGCCATTTTAATTGGCTTCGTTTTATTATTGGAAATTAATTTGAACATAATAAGGACAACCTTTAGAACCTTTTGCTCACATTTGCCAAAGCTCTTTCATGACTCAAAGTAAGGCATCATAATTACATATATTTGGCATAGCTCCATTTTTCTGTTTTTTCAAATTACTTTTTGTTCTGAAGAAAAAGTTGTCATCTTTCTTTGGGCTGTTAAGAGTGCTGGATTCAAGAAACATGGATTCAGTTCCTAACTCCTCTGTGAGGTTTCTGCACAATCTTGTAATGTTGCTCCCTGACTCAGTTGTCCGTCTGTAAAATGAAGAGTGCTTTATCTCCTTTGCTTGTCTAACTTGTTAATTTTCTAGGCTTTTAGGATGGAATAATCAGTTGATGTACACAGAGAGTGTATATTACAATGTTTTATGTCTTTGTTTGAATCTGACAAAATGTCTGTACAGGCACTGAAATGAGCAGCAAGGAAGCAGAATAGGGTTTAAAGGTGTCCACTGGAAACTTATTTATCGTATTTGGCTTTTTGAAAGTAGAAAATGCTATTTATTTGCCTTCTGTCTGTTTCTTGCTGGAAGCTTTAAAAAAAAAGTTCATGTTTTGCATTAAGTACAATGATTTATAATGAAATGGAAATAGTAGTTTGAGACTGATGAAATGCGACTTATTGCTTTATTTTGAAGGGAAATTAATCATTAGTTGACAGATCAGTGTAGTACATTATTTATCCCCAATCTTAGTTAATGCAGCCTGGCTAAACTACCTAAGTATGTAGAGCTGAATTAAAAAGCTTAGTCAAAGTGAGATGGAAAACCTATGGTCTCTGAACTCTAAAATCTATGGCTTTTGGAGTCTTTGCTGTAAATAAGGATGTAGGACCCAAAGGAACAAAAGTCCCTTAGTTTGTCCAGCCCACTCTGCTACTTTAAATGCGTGTACAGAACATTTAAACCCCAAAGTAGTCTTTAAAACCCATGTACAGTGGCTTCCTGTTCTTGGCAGTGTCAAAAAAACTACAGGAAGCTTGACCTTAAACCTTGGCAGTTTCTCAGACAAGGTCTTCTGCTCTTATTTTACCTGTGGGGCTCCGTATAATAGGCATCTTCGGGCCCCAGCCAGCGAACAGCCAACCAAACAGGTCAAAATAAGATTGTGGAGATTTTCTGGGTATGTGTCATATTGGAAGTATGAGGGTTGAAGGGCTGAGGCTTTGGGTTTGGAAAGCTGTTTTTTACTTCTTTGTGCCTGAATTTGAATTTTATTTCACAAGCTGCTGCTACTGCATTGGCTTAAGAGTGCCTTTCTTCCTATTTTCATAAGAAGGGTCTGATTTAACTCAGGCAACTGACTCCAGGAGAAGATTGGTGGTTGAAGCACTCCACTTTAGTGTTGCATTCCTGTCTAACAGGAATTAAATCCCAGCACTTACAATAGAAAACCGGCCCAGCTTTCTTTGGCAGCAGATCTTCAGCACAGCTTTAAAAGTGCATTCTTTTTGGTTTTCTCACACTCTTCAAGGAAGACTATGAATGAAACCCACTGGGCTACTCTTCTCTACTGTAGCATCTAATGAAATCTTTCAACATTAATGGTGATACAGAGGACTGCAAAGGTTACCTCCAAAGATAGATTCCACTGGCTCACCTTCCTGACTTTCATATAAGCACCCAGTCTGATCCCCTTCCTTGTCTGACTTGAAAGTCCAAGGCTTTAAAGTGGTCTCTTGCTCTAAGCTATACTTTTCTACCACCAGCAGAGAGAAACGTCAAACCCTTGAACTTGGTTTGTCTTCATCTCCTGACCAAAGAGATCTCTGCTGCTTAAAATTTTTCCTAAACTGACACGTTGAACCTCCTTCTCAACTCTTACAAAGTTTTTTGGAAGAACTTGCAACTCCAACATACCTAAGAGTGTATCTGTGAGGATCACACTGATGCCCAGCTATATTATCTGAACTCTGGCTCACAACATCATGTGGGTGGCAGCCATATCTCAGGTAGGGCTGGGATGAAGTAAAGTCCCAGTGAAGTACATCCACACTTTAACTGCTGTCTTCAGAAAGCTCTGCCAAGCAACTGTGCCTCATGATACAAAAGAATTGCAAACTTACTACTTTTATTTTCTCTTCCCACAGAAGTAAGGTAGAATTCATCATCAGGAAGAGATCACTTTTTCTATGAGGCATTTTAAAAAGTAGCTTTATGTACATATTACTAAGGCACAATAACATAGGTATATATGTACAAGACATTGTCAATCACTTCATAACACCTGTGTGATATGTTCTTTTCATTCTTCATTGTCATCTCAGACATATTTTAGGATATATTTTATTTATATCTAAAACTCTGCCAAGGCCATGGGTCAAATACCACCTGAAGCAGTCTGGTCCCAGGCCATCTGGCCAACTTGCCACATAACAAAATTAAAGGCATCTGGAATTGAAACAGAAGAGTAACTCCTCATGGCTGATTCCCTTTGGTGGCACAACAGACATCAAAACTAAACCAAAGACATGAATATGTGGCACACTTGAGCCAGGCTGAATGATGGGTGGGTTGTGAGTCCTGATTTATTCTTTAATGACATATAGGTAATACACTGTACCTTCTCCCATTTGCAGTGTTTGTTGAAAAGTGGTTTTTGTCAGATGGTAATTCATTTAAGGAGGAAGATAACCTCATGAAAAATTAATGAGGTTGCATATTTTACAATAGTTCTAACTTATCACACAAAATCACCAGACTCATGGATACTAAAAATACTAGGACTACTAGCATGGCAGCTCTTCTACACCTCGATCCCACAATGCATTACTGGCAAAGTTAAATTGTTCCTCATAAATGTAACAAAATGGGACTGTCATTCAATACATCAAAGTGCACAGATGTCTGTGGCCACTGTGAGCATTTAACAGATGCAACACGGTGCCCCAAGCAGACATGCCCCTACTTAACTTCCCATTCAGAGTTGAAAGAGCTGATTTTGTGAGTCAGGAGACTGACAATGTGAGGTCAGAGAAGAGGAAGGCATGGAGAGGCAAGGAAGAAAATATGAAAAGACCTAGTATATTGAAGATATTTTTTAAGCAGATTAAAGGCAAAATATATCATCTAGGAGCATTTATTTAATATCTAGAAAATTTAAAGAAGCAAAGTGATTAATATTTTTTTTAGTAACAGGTCTTGAGATTTTATCTGTGAGATCCAGCTTGGAGCTAACTTTATGCTGAACATGCAGAAATAGCATCATCTTGACTCCAGTAGTAGGTCTGCCATAATTACTTCAGAAGAAAGGTAGAAATCCTTTTGGCTTTCAGATTGATGAGAATTTTGCTGTGTAGAAAAGTCCAGTGTGGTTTTCAGCTTTGCCTATCAAAACTGTCAAAAAGACTTCATATTTTAAGCTACATAATTATTCTCTTTGTCTTTCTTTGTTTAGGATAAAATCTCTTCCCCCTCTTGCAAATCTGTAACTTGCTTTTCAAATAGGTGCATGTGCTATGTTTTATAGGAAAACAAGAATGTGGTGCTCTGTCACTGAAAGCTGAACTCTTATGCACTGTAGTGACAGTAAAATTGAGTAAGAAAAGGCTGAAAAATGTAAGAAGAATATGTGAGCATGATAAAATGCATTAAGCACTTAGTAGACTGTACCAGAGCGAGTTTTGACAGTTTAATTCCTTTCCCCCAGGTAAATTGATATTTTAAAAACAACTACATAAAAATATTTTTGACTTTGAGCAAATGTCTTTTTTTTAGACATTTTTAATATTTCACAGAAATTCTGGGCAGTTCTGATTTTATAAATAAACTCTTTAATTACTGAATAGAAAACTGTAATGCTAATGTTGGGTTCCTTTTTCAGATGTTCAAACCCACACTGTAAGTCTGCTTCAAGTCCACATTGTCTGAAAGTTAGGTGGACACATATCTGTCCAAGAAAATTTGACTAGAAGTTTAACTTCTATAGAGCTAAAACTAAAAGAAATGAGTCCTCTCTAAACTGTTTTGATGTAATGAAATGAAAGCAGAATGTTGAAATACATCCATTGTGAAAATCTGAAAAGTTATTATAGGTCTAAAAGAATTTTTATTTTGCTAAACATGTTTTTAGTCTAAAATTCTTCTACTGATTTTTTAAACAGATATTGCTGTCTTTTAACATAGATAAAAGGGTGGTGCAATAAAAAGAGCATTGCAGCAGGTTGAGGGAGGTCATCCTCCTCCTCTGCTCTGCCCTGGTGAGGCCTCATCTGGAGCACTGTGTCCAGTTTTGGGCTCCCCAGTTCAAGAAGGACAGGGAACTGCTGGAGAGGGTACAGCAAAGCGCTACAAAGATGATCAAGGGAATGGAGCACCTCTCTTATGAGGAAAATCTGAGAGGCTTGGGTCTGTTTAGCCTGGAGAAGACTGAGGGGATCTCCTCAATGCTAATAAATATCTAAAGGGCGGCTGTCAAGAGGATGGGGCCAGACTCTTCTCAATGGTGCCCGGTGACAGGACAAGGAGCAATGGGCACAAGCTGGAACACCAGAAGTTCTGACTGAACATGTGGAAAAGCTTCTTTACTTTGAGGGTGCCAGAGCACTGGAACAGGCTGCCCAGAGACGCTATGGAATCTCCTTCTTTGAAGATATTCAAGACCCGCCTGGATGTGCTCCTGTCCAGCCTGCTCTCATTGACCCTGCTTTCATTGCGGTGGTGGACTAGATGATCTCCCAAGGTCCCTTCCAACCCCTACAAATCTGTGATTCTGTGATGACCACAGTAAACAAGTTAATATAAATAAGACTTGCAGTTAGTACTGTGTAAAAGCAGTATTCTCTTCTTATATTTTGAATATGCAGTTGGATTTTTGGGGAAGCTCTTCTCTCCAACCACCCATTCCTTTAAGAATGAAACTGTTAAATATTGACCATAGAAAATTTTGCTTTTTATGTCTGGACATTTTCTCTACAAAAATGACAAGCAAACAAAAAAGAGTCAATGCAAACAGTTTGAAACATTCTCAATGAGTGACTTCAAAGTGAAGGCTAATTAATTTGGAAACAGGGAAATCAAAGTATCTGTAATTACTATTCTCATCCCTGAGAACAACTTACAGGTTTTGTCACTTTAAAATTAGTGTCTTACTTTAGAAATGTCCATTTCCCTTTTTCTAGAGTGAAAGATCTCCCACATCAAAAGAAATTCTTTCAATGGTATAAATGACCTTAAGTACATAGGGAGTGCTCTGAAGTGGAGTGTAACAAAATGTGAAAACAGAAAACAATTCTCTTTACTTCCAGTAATACTATTATGAGATTTTCTTTGGGTAACAACTGACAGCTAATAGTACTCTAGACTTTGGGGACTATCACAGACCCCATCAGTTCATCTAATCTGGCCTCCAGGATGAAGGAGTACTGAGGCTGTTCTTACCAGATGTCTACAAAACTCTACTTAAAAAATAATCATGATGGTACTCCATAACTGGACTCATTAATCTGTTCCACATATTAATTATGCTTAGCACCATGACAAATTGCAACTGAAATTCATACCTTCCTGCTGAAGAAAGGGAGAGAACATTTGTTCATGGTAACAATCTATATGTGTTTAGGGACTGAGATCTTATCCAATAAAGATGGGTATTGAATAAGTGGAAAAAATCCTTTTCTTCCATTGAGACTAATGAGCTGCCTGGGTACATAACAAAATGCAGTGCAGACCAATTTATATAACAGGAAGCTGGTGGGTGAAAGACCATCATGACGTTGAGAAACATCATCATGATGAAACATCATGAAGAAAAATATACGTTTCATACAATTGTTTCAGCAGCTAATTAATATAAGATCAACTTTACAGATCTATAGAACTGAGATGAAATGAAAATGAACAAAAATAATTGCCTATATTGGAAATCTTTTCTGGGGAACTTTAACTCCATTGAAATATCCAGGAAAAAACTTATTAAAAATCAATTCTGGAAAAAATTCAATAATCATTCCAACACCTCTAACCATCTGTTGTCTTACTGGAACATCTATGTGCAACTTGCAGTTATCCATGTTTAAACATGATGATTCAAATCATTTAACTCTTTAAACCATCAGCAATTCTGTGTAATTTTTGAGTGCTGCAAAAATGGATAGTGCTTTAGGCTGAGCACTCTGAATCCTCTCCTTTGCTGTAGTCCACCCTGTGCCTCACTCAGTTTCCTCTGCCCAGGGAGGGAGATGACATGAGCAGTTTCCCCTCGTAATGATGGGGAAGGATTTTACCAGCTTGTTAGAGGCTGTCCTCCCAGCAGGATTGCTTAAGCTGCAGTGCCAACCCCACCTTCTTGCATTGCTGAGTCAGCACTCAAAGCAGTCATAGTGGGCTTTTAAAAAATTGTATGAAAAAATAATATTTGTGCTTGCTTGTTTTTGAGTTCAAATCATTCATTTTCTCTGCCTGTACAAGTCCTGTTCATCAAGCCTCAATGGAAATGACACTTGGCTGTCTCTTGGGATCTCCTGGTAGGGTGCCAGGAGCTGGTGCTGTGAGAAACACAGTGAGTATTGTGACATGCACAAGAGAGTCGTGAACAGTAACACAACGTGGAGTGTTTTTTCTAGGGTTTTCCAATCTGATTTGTGGGTAGAACGTTCTAGCCTAACACTTCTCAGCTTGTTTCCTCGTAGACAGCCTACTTTTTCCTTTCATCCTAATTATAGCCTCATATATCACCCTAAGTGATCTCCTCAGTCGGTAACAATTTAACGTTTTACACACCTCTCACTTTTAACTTCAGAATCCATTCAGCTCTATGCCTGGAGTGACTAAGATATCAAAGTCAGCCACAGGTTCCATGTTTTGAGTGGAAAATAAATTAGCAATATCAAACCCGAAGGCAGTTTTGATTATCTTTGCCACCACCAGTGATTTTTAGCTTTACCCCTTTGTTCACCCACAGTATCCACTCACTTCCAGGGGTACCATAGACAAAAGAGAGGTTATAGCATCCAGACCTATTAAATAATTAAAAATATGGTGTATGGGTAATTTGCATGGATGCATGTCACAGCCTTTACAGAGGAAAACCAGTCCCTGTCTTTCTGGGTAATAGAGCAATGTTACACAGTTGGTCAGAAAGGGAACCATGATAGAACCAAGAGTAGAGAATTAATGATTTGTGGGTCCTCACTTCTTGCACTTTTCTTCTCTTTACCAGAAGTGTGTTTTCTGCGGTACAACATGCATTATGCACAGTACTATATTACAGAGAAAGGAGCTGTTAGTTTTCTTCCTCCTCGCTCTTTATTGGAAGGAAAAACAACACAGAAAGACATTTCCCTCTATGACGGAAAAAGGGAGCTATAGGAGAACAGTGAAAACTTTGGAGCTTCTTTCCCTGGTTTGCTATGGATCTTGTCCCAAGTACTTCTCAGCTTCCCACTATCCTGATTTCTTGCAATGTTTCTTGGGAAATAGCACCTTTTATGAAGTTTATTGGGAAAATCCCCAAATACCATTAGAGATAAATGTACTTTAGCCTCTCTAGTACTATTTAATTTCTGCTATTTAAAAAAAAATATCTCTTTAATCTGTTACACAAGGAAAACCAAAGACATTTTTGTTACTTCTGCATTTGAGACAGAGATCAAGGATTAAGGAAAGGATAGGCTAAATTAGTCATACAATTTGTATATGATGGACTTCAGACTACTTCACTAAAGCACCTAATTTATTCCTAATTCTTATATGCCTGGTAAAATCATCCTTCTGAAGCAATTCACTTTCTCATGTAGACAGGGAAAGTATCTTCAGGGGAAGCTAATTTTAGGAGAAAGAATCTTGCTCTGTTCCAAAAGAATAACTTCCCTTCATTGGCTGCCAGGTGACACTCACTTTAATGACATTGCCAAGAAGATACCTGGCCCTGAAAAGTAAGATATGGGCAGAGGAAACCCCATCTCCTCTGTTTTTCTGGAGGAGTTTCAAAAGAATTCTCTTTGGGAAGGGATCTGCCATGCTGAACTGTGGGTAAGCAGAACAAGAGAAAAATCAAATTATTTCCAAAATGAGATGAAGAAATGTACCTCAGAACACCACAGATTAAATACATGTAAAAGTGAGATTCTTATAGGGAATTATAAAAAATTTCTTATTCTTACATATGCCTTCAATACCTACAAAAAGGGAACAACTACTGAGCTTGGGTCTTTTCAAACCAAAGAATCCTTTTTAGCCTATAGTATAAAGGAAACTTTTTTCAAAAGAGGCCTTGAGACAGGTGAAATAATGGAGACTAACAATCGTAAATTCACATTAAACACCACTACACTGCTATTTCCTTCTATTTATCATGATTAATCTATGTCCTCTTTCCAGCAACACAGAAACCACCCAATCTGGTGCTAACAAGGAAAGCTGTTGGTATTTTAAATTTCACTGAAAAGTAATTTCAACATCTCATTAATATTATTGCAAGGAAAACTGAAATCTGGACTGCTCGTGGCACTTTTGCAAAATCTCTTTACCAAGGTTAAAGTCCTGTTGATATAATGCTACAGAGGTAGTGCTAAGCTGTAATACCACTTCTTTGTATCAGGTTTTATAGCTTGTTCTTACTGCTGTGTTGCTGATGTTACCTGGTTTTGCAATGTTATTGGATTTTTCTTGATAGAGGTGGTAGGAGTGCAGGCTGAGCCGGCTGGTTACTGCTGCTCCTGGTTCTTTGCTCAAAAAGCTTCACTGGCTGTCTGTCATCACCCTGATTGCAGGCACACGTGTCTTTCAGTTGTTTGGTTTGAAATACTGACTGCTGTCAATTGTAATTGAATAAGCACCTCCATGGGATGTTCTGTGTATGCATGGGTTGAATATCTAATTTGTTAATGCATACAGAGCAGAGTTATAATTGCTTTTGCCCTCCACCAATAACTTTAAGGTTGGTTTTGACTTTTTGTTATGCAATCACTTTCCTCAGTTGTCTTCTCAGTTCTTGGAGGGACAAGTAGGAACTGAAATTTCATTTTAAATATGATTAAAAAGTCAAGGAAACAAAATGAGACAAAAGAAAGCTTATTTTGCTCTCAGAACAGCCTCAATATTTAGTAAAATATCTTAAGTGACACCTGTGTGAAGATATATTTATGATTGCAATAACTCATTCTTCAAATAGCAACATTATTACATGAAATGCTGTTTATTTAATTTGCTAATATGCAAAGGTGCATTTCTAATAACTTTAATACTAACTAATGATTTGTTGTTAATATATTTTTGTAGTAACTTTCTCAACTCTATCCCCTACAGAAATCAGTTGTGCAGAGGGGGAAAATATGAGCAACAAATATTTTGCTTCTAGCCACATGGAATAGGATCTTAACAGAATTCAGCATTCATAGGGTTCGTATGTGTGTTCCTATCCTCTTTCTTCCTGAGGATGCCATGTTTAATCAGTTCTAAAAAGTGTCTGTACTCATTTGAGAAAAAACAAATCTAAATCATTGTCAACTCATTCTTAATTCAGATTTTTCTAGAGAAAATTATTTCCCAAATGAAATGCAAATGCATTCATTCAGAGCTACTTCTTGAAGAATAACATTTCCTTGAGGAAGCTGGTACGCAAGTAAAGCTCTCAAAATCAATAGAAGATGGTTTGGTTGAAATTTCAATTCCCTTTATTAAATACATGTAATAGGTCATTTCCACACAATTATTCCCAAAAAGATTCCTTCACATCATGTCTATGAGAAGCTATTATTTCATATATACTAACTGGATGTAAGATACCTTTGAAAAACAGAGCAGTGAGTATGCTGTCTAGTTTTTATTATTTTATTTTTATTATTATATGATTGTATTTATAACTACCTGCTTTTTTATGTATTATGCTTTCCTGAAGGAACCTGAGAAGGAAAAAGAAAAAGCAAAAAGTGAAGGATGGTGGCTAAGAAGGTAGCAGCTTAATGGTTAGGGCAGTTGCTTGGAGACTGCATGTGAATGTCATTTCTTCAAGGAGCGATTTTAGTACAAATCGCCCTTTATGTCTTGGTTGCTTAGTTCATGCATTCAAATATTATAGGAGAAGAATAGATATATTCTATGGTCTTGCCGAAAAAAAAATAATTCAGCTGCAATAGCATTCTTGGAAATCTTCATATGCCATGAACAATATTTATTTCTTCAGAGTTCTTGATTTTTCTCTTGTTTGGGTTTAGTAGTTGTAGACATGAGCAGGACTGAAACAATTGATGCTGAGGGACATTTGAAGTCAGACTGGTTTGTACCTGGTAAATTTTAAGTCCCCTCTAAATTATGCAAGAACTGATCAGGTGTTTTTTTGTTTGTTTGTTTGTTTGGGTTTTTTTTGTGTTTCCCCCCCCGCCACCTCCCCCATCCAACCATTAAGTTCATGAAACATGTAATACCTAAATTTAGAGGATATTAAGGTAGAAGCTGAAGCTGCCTGTATGGTCGAGAGGTTTCTGGGAGGCAAATCAGGGTGCCTAAATTTGAAAGTAGTTAGTTTTCTAATTTAGGAACTCTAATTGCTGTGTGGAAGCACACACACACACTTCTCTCTACTGACTCTAGAGGGAACCTGGGCACCAAAGGTAGGTGCTTGCAGAGGTGGTGGCAGTATTCTCCACTGCCTGCAGACTCTATGGAATGGCAATTAAAGCATGTGGTATATATTTATATCCTGGGTTATTCTGAAGTGTGTGGCAATAAGATCTTTCCTGTACCCTTTCCTGTCAGTTTACTTTGCGGGTAGAACTTGCATTGCAGACAGACACACGTGTGTGCTCACCATTTGCAACTTATAGCATGAAGCATTAATCCTTCAAGGTAATTATTAGGTTTATGTTTTAATATTAGAAATTAGTGTAGCTTCTCTGTCTGCAAGTCAGCTTGGAAGGTTTAGCCCTTATTTTAAGTGGTAATAGAAAACACATTTTTCGTAATTTATGTTTCCAATACTTGTGTACAGAGTAAATATGTGCACAAACTGAAAAAAAAAAAAATCAGTAAGGTTGGCCTGACACTATTTATTTAGTGTTAATGCTACAAAATCTTTCCACAATATAGATATGTCATTAATATGACTGAAGGATCAGAGAAACAGTAACTTTTTCTTTCACCACTGAATAGGATTTTTTTTTTAAAAAATAGTCTTTCCTCTTCAAATATTACTTCCTTTTCATTTGCAGCATATGAATGCTTTGCCTGAATTTTTGCTACATATTCTTAATTTACACATATTTCTTTCTGTCTTCCACTTTTCTCTATGTACACAGCATTTCATGGAAATGGCTGAATCAAAGTCTCGTTCCCCTAGATTTACTTAGATTCATGCCTTGAGGACAGCTCTTCCCAGCTTATTCTCTTTGGTTGCAGCAGTATTTTCCCGATCAAAGTTAGCTTGTTTTGCTCATTTTTTGAGCCAACCAAAGTCAATGAAACAGCGATAGTGTTATGCTGAACTGGAGCTAACAAATCCCACATTTCATCAGGATTTTTTTGCTGAGGGGTTTTACTCCCCTCTAATGCAGCCACAGTCTTTGACTAGTCAACAGGAGGGAACTGGAAAAAGAATAAGCCCATGAACCTTAAGACTTCTTGCAGAATTTTGCTCAAAAACACGCAAGCTGGAGTACTGTTTTTGCCCAATGATTAGCTGAATGAAGCTCCCTCCTTAGAGGTATTAAAACATGTCTAGATATGGTCCTGGGCAACTGGCTCTAGGTGGCCCTGCTTTAGCAAGGAGGTTGGACAAGATGACCTCCAAAGATTCCTTCCAACCTCAACCATTCTGTGATTTTCATGCCAGTACATTTTTGGCTTCTTTTTCATAGCATGAAAGATCTGTTTTGTTGATAGGTCAAGTGTAATAATATAAAAGGTGGCTTAATTATTTACTAGGGAAATTAATTATGCATGAAGCCTATATTGTGACCTTTGGTTTGAGCTACAGCAGCTTATACTTAGGGCAAAAGGAAATTTACACTTAGCATCAAGAGTAGCAAACTCTGATAAAATGGAGAAGTAAATCTTAATAATTACTCAAATAATTAAAACCATGCACTTGTTTTGCTTTATTGTTACTTGCTCTTTCAAGAGCCATCTGAGAAATTTCCAGGTTCCCAGTTATTTCTAGATATCTGACAGAACATAAAATGACTTGAATAAGAATTGTCATACTGAATTAAATGGATATGGCTAATATACAATGTAATACAACAGCAAAATATTTGCAGGCTATGCCAGATAGCTATCTAAAAGAGCCACTTTATGCAAAACTTCTTGGGGAGATGACAATTTGGCCTTCCTCTTTTATTGTCTTGCCAATCTGCTTGGGTTTCAAAGCATACTTCTGAGTGGACCTAGATATAACACCTTTGATGGGTAGAGCCAACATGCCTCCCAGCTACCCAGAACACACAAGGATCTTTTGAATTTTAGTCACCCACAGAATATAGTTTCATGAAGGCCAGGTGAAAGCCTTCACATTCAGAAGAGGTTAGAAAGACTTCTGCCACTCTTCTGCAAATTCAAGACAACAGCTGATGGAGAAGGAGCAAAGTGTGCCAAAAATCAGATAGTTATAGAAGTGAGGTGGAGAGGTTGAATGAGGGGGTATACAGGTGCATCATTGTCCTTCTGCTGTGTGCTTGTAGAACAGTTTGGGTGAGATTCATTCCCAGAATCAGACAGCTAAATACAGGGGTCAGATGTAGGTGTTCACAGGTAAGCTGCTCATTCACCTGCACTGATAAGTGGATGTAATCTCGACTAGCTCTCTACTGACTGCAGTGGCAGCTTAGGTGCTGGTGTGCTTACAGATACTTACATTCAGCTCCAAGCTTGGAATTGAAATCTTGCCCATTGTCTCTGAGATGCAGATGACTCCAGTGCTGGGACAGGACAGCGTTTTGGTAGTTGTTATGGACTTTCCTCATGCACTAGACATCTGTCAGTCATTACTCCTGAAGGTAGATATGAAACCTGACATGGGGTGCTCAGTGTTGTCTGCAAGCATCAATAGCAGCATCCTTCTTTGAAGAGCTGTGGAGATTACACAACTTCTCAGTTTCTGACAACCCGCTTCTTTTACTCTGGCTCAGTGTGCTCCAGCTAGTGGCCTCCTACCACCCCTGCTTCAGGGGAGGCTTCTGTCTGGCCCTTGCCATATTCTTGGTTGTCTTTGCATGGGAACAGGAGTGAAGAGAGAGCATTGAGCAGTGGCTGTGGCTCCAGTAGTGGTCCAGGGTTTCTTAAAATGGTGGTCTTCACTGGGGAGCTTGGCTGCAGCAAGGCAATTCTGCCTGCAAGGGAGAAGGGCCTGGGGAGCCTCGAGAGCAACTTGTGGCAGATCGGCGGCTGGCTTCAGCCCAAAGCCTGGGTGTGACTCCCAGCGTTATTCCTGCCATAGTTTGTTTGTAAAACACCCTTGGAGATGACAGCTGCTGTAAAAATGGCAAGTAATAAAATACCATTATAGTGTAATTAGTTATTATTATTACCTCAGACAGGTAAACCTCCTGCCATGGTTTATTATAGAACAGGAAAATGCAGGGAAGGAGAAAGTGGAAGGCAACAAAAGTGACAGGGCAGCGTCCCTAGCAATCTAGTATATTTAAAAAGAAAGAGGAGTTGAGGCAGTGCCAAAAATGATCAAGACTGTGCAGAAGTGACTTTGGCATTAAACTATGTGAACAAAATATAACTTAATTCAGCACTTTCTATCCAGTTCTTGGGAAGTTTCACTACCTAACCCTGAACTCAGTCTGTAAAATGGTTATATTTACTTCATTTTCCAAAACAGAGTGACAGCAACTTTATTTATTACAGCAAGGAAGAAATCTAATACAACTTTGATTGATTTGTTCAGCTGCTGTCTTTGGGCTGCTAATTGTGACTGTACCAAAGAAAGGGAGGATACATGATGCTGCTCCCTTCCTGAGGCCAGGACTTGAAGAAGGCACTTGCCTCATAGAAATGTTTGTTCCTTGGCAGGTTTCTTTATGATAGCAGCTTCAGCCTCACTGCTTGGTGCCTTATATTTGGGCAGCTTTTAAGCAGGCTGCTATTAAAAGAAAGGAGGATTATTTATTTGGCAGGTTCTTTGGAATGAGCACCATGTTATGGCCGCTACTTCTCATTCTCTGCTCACATACATCAAAATGCAAATTGCACTTGTGAGATGTAGTTCTCCTTCCATTATTACTGAATCTAAGGTAAAGATTTTACTGGCTCTGTTGGAAAAGACTAAGAACCATTCTAAATTTAACTCTTCATAATATTACAAGTGAGCTTGAAGATAAGTTCACATGAAACTGAGAATTTCTGCACATTATAAAATCTTTGAATATGGCAGGCAGCATGCATTTCGATATATGGTTAATTGGACAGAAAAAATGCCAGGTAGAAAACAATCATAACTTTCTCCAGTTTTTACTCCATGTGCCTAGAGGATGCCCAGACTGATTCACAGCTCTGTAGGTGCAGAGCCTAGAAATTAATCACAGTACCAAAGACCTGGTATATACCAGCATTTAGGGCAGGTCTGCAATAAGAGCTCAATAGTGAACTTCTGCCATCTTTAGGGAAAGCTGAGGACAATCTGCAAGAGCAGTTTAAGAAAATGCTTAATTTTTTTCCCCGTGTGCCTCAGCTCCCCACTTGGGCTTGTGGGAGGAGGGAATCTCCTTTTCCTGTCCTCAAAATTTAAATATTTACTTTCTGAAATATTGCTGTGATGTTTCAGAGATGTTGTAGCTGTCATTGTTGACCTCTTCAGGAGTTAATTCAAGGTGCACTGACTTGTGTCCTGACCGGCCCTGGTATAGAAAGTGGATGTGATGGCAACTTCACCATCCCTCCCTAGCCAGGTTATGTGGAGGGAATGGGCCTGAGGTAACCCGCACAGAGGCACCATAACAACTTCAGTTAACCTCATTCAATTTTCATCTCTTTTAATTTTTAAAATAAAATGTGGTTGCTGGTTTGTGTTTTTTTTCTTGAAAAAATTGGTTGGAAAAGACCTGTAATTTGATGGAAAATTTTCGACAGTGTCTGCTCAAACTCTCATGGTGTCGGACCTTAATTATTTCCAGTTCAATCTTTGCAGTGCCTTCTGAGTAACCAGATTTAATAAATTGCTGTATTTTTAGGTGCACAATAGCAGATTACCTGTGATTCAACATCTGTGTGAATTATGTAAGTAAGGATAATAAGTTAACCCCAGAATGACGTCTCATAACCCACCTATTTATGTTCCTTCAGAGACTACTTCTTTTTCCTAAAAAAAGCTTGTTCTTTGGGGGCATTATCTACAGAGTTTTACCTATCTCTAAGTGATTCTGCTTTGTCCCAGGTGTTGGCTTTATGCTGCTCACCTGATGTTATGAACCATGTGAGGACTAATTTTCCTTTTAATACTATTTTCCTTTTAAAACAAGGTTGTTCATAAAATAACATAATAATATTGGTGTCTATCAGTGGAACAAAACTGATGGTCTAATGAAAAATTAAAAATAGAATCAATAGAACAGACCATTATTTATTCTTGCCTTTATTGCCTTTTATGTAAAAAGTATTACTAAGCATATTATGGAATTAAAATAACAATGGAGGAACACAATGTAAGAGAGGGAAATGAAGATGTAGAGTAGAGGGAAACATGTTTTTTTGAGGTTAGAAGAGAGCTAAGAAATCAATGAATCTGTAGGATAAAAGAAGGTAGCTCCAAATGTCAGGGGCTGCATTGACCTGTTTGAATGATGAATTGTAGCACAGAGAACATTGTGGCACAGGGCATGTAACAATATGCTGGTACAAGAAAGGTTGCAGAAATGTCACCTGTCAACAAATCACACTACACCTTTATTACTGGAGTCATCCAGTGTCACAACCTTTTTGCATGCAATGTTACTCACTGTGTTGAAAACGCACACAACATATGTGTTTTGGTTAATATTCATCTCTGAAAACATTATTTTAACACAACAAATACAGCGACAAAAATGCAGAATGAATAATCATAAAGTGCCTGAGGAAACTGAGAGAGTGTGATATGGAAGTAAAAATCATGGGTTTGTTCATATGTGTTTCAAAATCTGAGAAAACTATCAGCTTGGGAAATTTTGGGGGCTGGGCTCCACCAGAAACATGGGTTTTTTTCCCCCCCCAAAAAATAATCCTGATAATCTTGGCATTGAATAGTATTGCAAGTTAGCAGCAGTTCACCTGAGCAATGATGGAACTTGACATAGCTTAAGGAGAGCTTTGGGGCAGGTAATGCATGGTACACACAGCTGCGTGTGTGTGGTCCTGATCTCTCTCCAGGAACACATCTGCAGAGGTATCCAGTGGTCATCAGCACAATCACAATCACAAATCATGAAGTTATTTTGAGAGGTGGTTAAAGTCTCACCAGTAAAAGTCTTAGGAGTCATGCTGGAAACTATATGCCAACTTTTCAATTAATTTTGCCACATAGCTGAAGGAGAAAATTGGTAATAACCAATTTGCAGGAGAAAACAGACAAAGCTAACAAACAAATAGAGAATTTTGCATATTTCAAGATTCATCTTTGAATCTATGTAATGGTCACGGAACATGGGTTTTTGTGATCCCACAAACCCCTCTGCAGATGAAGGACATAAGAGTTTTCTGCTTCCCTCACCCTTCTTCCCTTTCAAATCCACTAGTAGATATTGTCTGTGAAACAGGTCTGGGATAGAAACGTAAAGCTCCTGGCATCCTCCTGCCACCACTCCATGAGGCAGCACTAGTTTAGGAAATGGCAGGGGAACAGCCTCTCGGATGAGGGAATGTGGAGTGAACTGATGAGTAATAACAGATCATGAAAGGCAGAGGTAAACACAGAAAATACCTGTTTGCAGATGATAGGTTTTACACCAGCCAGGGATTTTATTTTATCACTTTATGTTGAGTAGTCTCTTAGAGAACGACAATAAATAATTACACTCTATCCTGCTCCACTCATGGTTGAAAATTCTCAAATAAACAAACTTTGAAGCAAATTGCCTTCATATCACAGTACCTTTTTCAGCCTGGTTTGCAGCTTCCCCAGTGCTCCTGCAGGTAACGTTGAACAATTCAGGTTCATTCTGATAGGAGTTATTATATGGAAAGACACACAAAATTTGATCAGAGAGACAAAGACGTCCTGACCAATGTATGACACGCAGACTAGATGTCTGAGAAGGCCACTAGGTTTCCTCTTTTCCCGCAGCAGTTCTGAAACTGTCACCAATTTCCTGCTCTCGGACAACTGTTTATGGTATTCTTTAGACCCCTGCCTGAGGTGGAGCTCCTGAAAAGTAATAGACTAGAGAGTCTTGATGTCCTTAGGGACTGTGGTGTTATTACTTACAGAGCTGCATAAGCTGGCAAGTGAATAAGGAGAGCTTTGCAATGCAGGTAGCTCTGCTGAGCACTTTAAATACAGCCATGGGCATAAATCACACAGGCTCAGGAATACTCCTGGGAAGCATGACTCAGGCAATATGTGACGTTATGTGCGATAGTATTTTTCTGTGAGTTCTTTCTTGCTTTCAAGGGGTAATGTTATACTTGTAATAGCAGAAAAATTGTTAAACAACAATTCCCATCTAACATTCACTAAATTGTACTTGTCCAGCCTATCCTTGCTTTCTGCTTTAGGGGTCTGTTCCTGGCAAGCTTTAACAAGAATCAGAACAGAGATCCAGGCAATGCAATTTGGATGTGTAAACAGAGTGCTTGCTTCCCTGTGCGGGCAAAGCAGCAGACCTCATAGGGATCAGGGAATCTCATTCTGACAAACTAAAGCTTTCTCAGGAGTGGAACTCAGCCAAAATCTGATCCAAAGTCCACAAAATATTTTAGCTTCTTTTTTCCTCTCCTCATCTCAGAAAAACAGACTTGCTCCGAGATGAAAGTTTACATACCTTAGAATAAAGAAAATGCTAAAAAATATTCTTGTGTTTCCATTTTCATTTTGCTAGAAAAAAAAAAAAGAGGTCTTGGCCAATACTTAGTGTTCTTTCATTGATCAGCTTTATCCTTTCTATTTCCACCTATCTCTGCTTAAGCTTTACTTTTTGATTTAAAAGAGAAATCATATTCAGAATATGATAGTAATAAAGTTATCTGTTGTGTTAAGACCTGTGCTTCTTCAGATTTGTTGGCTGTTGTGCTAAGGAAGCTTTTATTCATTCCCAGCTTATCCTCTACGCTTTATTTGCAGAGTGTTAATTTGTAGCTTCTTGGTCAGAACACAGCATTATCAGATCCAGGCTTGGGAAAAAGCATCAGCTTAAAGACCCAAGTGCCAGAAGGTGTTATTCTTTAAGAATTCTTGTCTCCTGTGGATTAGCAAGTTTCTGCAGGTATGCAACTGAAATCTTGGATAATAAAGACAAAAAGAAAGAAGGCCAGATACTGTAAGTATTTAAAGCATCATCCTCCTGCTGAATTCAGTTGACATAGTCTGCTGCAGAGATTCCTACTCAGTGTTTGTAAATGTGTGTTCCTGTAGATATGGAACTTGGATCCTGCAGGGCCAAGGCTGCTTTGGAAGTGAAATTGAGCAACTTTACTAGATGAAGGGAACACTTTTTTCTTTAAATCCTGATTTTCAATTTGAGAAGAATTTGAACTTTCTGTGACTCTTTAGTGTTTCTATTTTCAAATGTTGACTAATTTCAACTCAAAAGTCAATACGACAAAAAAAAATACCAGAATTTAATCCTTTGTCAGACGTGGTTTGATAATCCAGCAGTCACTGGATCCCCACAGTGACTGCATAATCCTACAGGGAATAGGTACAGCACCTCATCAAATTTGATATCACTAGAAGCTTAATACAAAGCATCAAAAGTCAAATTATGTTCTATTTAATTTTATTTAATTGTATCATCAATAAGATTGCAACTAAGCAGCTTGATAGCAGAAAAAAAGTCAAAATAAAAATGAGGATTTTATCTCTGAAGGAGTTCTAGGAGAACAGACATGGTGTTATGACAGCACATAATGCAAGAGAACATGTGGACTTCGTAAAGGGCCCTTTATTAACAGAGTGCATTACTTCTAATAAGTATGAAGAGGAGTATTTTGTATGAAGATCACCTAGTAGCTAAGAGTTTGTTAGTAGAAGTATCTGAAATAGTTGCGCATTATTTGAGCTTCTTTTTGGTACTAAGATTACAGTCAGATGCTACTTTTAGCTTTCAAGCCTGCAAGAGAAGTGAAAAAGTATTGAAAGCCCAGGGCTGCAAACAGATGAATGGTTGCTAGGAATTCATTCACCTCTAAATATGAGACTGCAAACTCTGAGAGTCCTTGGAAGAAATGTAGCTGATGAAAGAAAAGGACAGAATGAGTGAGTTTGCACAGGAAACGTGCAGAGTAGCTATTGATATATTGAGTAAATGTTCCTAAGAATCTCAGACGAGAGCAGGAGTCTGTTTCCTAGGCTTTGTACTTCACTTTTTTGTGAAGATTTTGGCTTGACATTCCACATAACTGACAATTCACAATATTGAAATTGCAGCGTTAATATCACATTTACAAATACCTATGCTCAAAATAAGTTTTAAGGGGTTGAATCCTGCCTCTTCTGGCTAGCTAAGTGATTTGGTACCCAGAGTTAGGGGAAACCCTAAGCCTACTGAAAATCAGTGCCCATCTTGTAATTTGACCATTCATAACATTTATCTTGGCAAAATTCAACTTTCAGGCATCAGTTGGCCCAGTCTGGGTGAAAGTGGAAGGTGAGGATTTATCCACTAATGCTCCAGAGAGGAATGGCCAGAAGAAGAAAAGTCAATTTGAGTGAACACTGGAGGTCAGATACATCCTCACCTACTGGGTTTCCACAACACCAACATTCCTTTCTTGCTGACCATAACGAAAGAACAGAGTAGGTACCCGCCAATCCAGCTTCTGCTTTCCAGAACCTGCACCAGGTCACCTTCCTTTGCTCATGTCATTCCTCTGTCTGCCTCCTGACATCCTTTCTTCTGTGGTAAAGCTGGAGGCCTGGAACACCTCTGTTTAGAAAAAGTTGCTAATGCTTGTGGACTCACCTGGCTATTACCGACATGGATTCTGATATTCCCAAGCCCTATTGCCAGAGTGAGATAAGGGAACCTGGTGTCTTTCTTCTAAGCAAGATTTTGTCCAACAATTGCACCAACAATATTAAATCAAATTGAAGTTTTTCACAAAGAAAAGGAAACCAAAAGAGGTTGTGGGAAATATATTTTCTGATTTTATTTTATTTTTTATTCATCAGAATGAAAAAAATGGCTCAATAAGAACCTTGCAAAAGAAAAGACAAAAAAAATTCACAACAGTCTGTTTTCCTTTATTCTTATAGAGCTCTGTTTTTGATACTACGGGAAACCACCATTCTGTGGTTTGTTTCTTACAGTTATCGCATACGTGAGAAAGATGGTAACAGACATCTGAGGTGAGAAGAGCACAGTTCCTATAATTAGTGTTTGTGAAGACATCACTGGTGTCCCAATACAGGGAATCTTCTCCCAGCCATACATCAGTATCCAAAAACTTGCAGAGCTAACATTTCATTTCTCTGGTACTACTGTTGGCGACCAAAAAAGTAGTGTTATTGCTGCAACTCAAAGATGACTGCTGGAGTTTGTCTATACTTTTTAGCAGAATGTGATGCATGTTTTTTTTGATTGATGCTCATTCTGAATGCAGGCGAATCATCTGGCGGAGAGCAAAATTACCCAGTGACCTAATGTCCTGTCACTGATACACAACTAATTATATGAGCACTGATCCACACAACATCCGTTATGTGAATTTGAATGCCCATCTGTTCACTCCAGATTAATTGTGTCACTGATAGCTCTGCATTATTAAAGTGTTATTTTTTCAAAAATTTCCATGAAAAACAGAACCCCTTTCAACCCCCCCCCCCAATCCAAACAAAACAAAACCCTAAACCCAAACAAAACCAAAAAATGACCACTTTTCTAAAAAATGCAGGTTCATAAGTTCAAATATCCTCTTCACTGCCAGATAAAGCACACCAGGACCCAAGGGAGTAGGTCATAGCATAAAACACGACTAGCAGTTCGAAAGACGATATTATTTTTTACCAACCTTTTGATCCTAATTAAGATTTTAAAAAAATATGGAAAGGTTCAATTCATCTTGTTTAACACCAGATAACAACAACGTGGATGCCTGTGTCTGAGCTAATCATCCTTTCAGGAATGATTCTTTTGACCTATTTTGGATGTCTTCTTTAAGACAAGATAGATTTGCTCCAGAAATACTTATTTCTCTCTGCTTCTCCAGCTCTCGAAGTGACCTTTGTAGTTGAAATCTGATATAGATACTACACTGCAGATGTCTATATTTGGTGAGATTAATTGCACCCTCAACTAATTTGCAGGTAAATTGATTAAACTTCTATGTCATTATCTTTTAACCGCATTTTCTCTTTGCTGCCAACTAATTTTTCTCAGATATTTTGGTTCTTTTATCTTTTGACAATGCCTCAAAAATCTGTGCAATTATGATTTTTATTATTACCGTGCTTCTATTGAGCCAGAGAAAATGATCCAAAGAAGTAGCATTATTTAGTGTTTGTATCACTGTAAGTGATCCCTCTTGCAGCATATGTTCCAAGACTGTCTTTAGTGAACTCCACTAGAAATCTTCTCCCAGATCTTACAAACATACTCTTAAAGACATGTTTAATTTTCTGGCATTTTACAATATATCTATTAATTTCTGAGTTGTGCACTTGCAAAACAGTGCCATTAATCTGTGTTTATATGTACTTTTGTCTTGACTGCCTTTCACCTAGGAAACCGAGCAACATATTTTGATGCACTGGCCAGCAGCTGGTGACTTGTGAGTGGAGCTTATCAGTTATATAGTAGCCATTGCACCATTTTGCTTCCACTGCTAAATTACATTAACAGGCACTCAAAATGGATGAATGTAGCCAATGGAGTCATATCAAGGACACACCTTAGTTTTGAAAAGAACAAAACCAGAAACTGCATTGTCTATATCATAAAGAGAATTCATAATGCTATTTATTATTGGTATGATTTCAAATGATCCACAATAATCCTATTATATAAATATGAAATATGAAATGTCTGTTCTCTGAACCGTAATGCACAATTCATTATTTCAACACAGTTTTTTTTCTATGGAGAGTTATGGACAAACTTAATTCTTCCTGTATTCCAAATATTCTTGGATTTGTCCCACTTAAGTCTAGATTCTTAAAATGTAGGTTTTTAAAATCTGGCCTAGTTGTTCTATATTCCTTCATTGGCAATGGAGAGAAATAGATAGTTTTGTAGAACAATCCATCTTATTCATCAGAGATGCTCAGAGAGCAAGAACAGATTATATGAATAATTTACTTGTTTTTATTTCTGCACTGACCGTGATGCGGGGTCCCACTCCTAATGAGTTGTTTTGCCAAAGGTAACACTTTTGAGTGAGAGAAACACTTGTATTTGACAGTGCTTTGAGACTCACAGAGGAACTTATCAGAGTCTAGGTATACACGTGTGTAAGTGTGCAGAAAGTCCAAGAATATATATTATAGAGATGACTAATTTAGGAACTTCATTCATGATTATAGGAAGGTGCCAGGTGCTATTGATGCAATTAATCTCATCTGTCTTGTACAATAGCCATGTACAATGTTTAAAGGTGAGCCATCATCTAGGTTGTCTTTATAGCTAAGAGAAAAAGGCACTTCTCTGTACACCTAAGCCTTTTTGTAATTCACCTGATCTATACCTGTTTTAGCATGAGATAAGGCATTCTCTAGAAGCCCATTTACTTCATATCCAGCTCAGACACAGAGCTTTACATTAGTGAATCCCACCAAATTAATCCCTGGAAGATGATGCTCAGGCTACAAAGAATGTACAATTTTACTTTTGTTAAAAAAATATGAACCTCATTAAAGGACAAATGAAGTATGCTAGGGAAAGTACAATAGAGCTTTATTGGCTGTAGAACTGAGAAAAGAAGTTGACCTAACATTTATTAGGGCACAATACATCGATCCCTGGACATCGACACAGATTTTCATGGTGTAGTCAGATTGATTACTCTGTTCATGAAATGATTCTGTTTACTGAAATCTGATATCATTTTGAAAAGAGATGGAAATCTTAGTACATATATTATTTTTAGCCTAAATTACTGGAACAAAGCTCAGTTTGACTTCCATAGTTTGTGCAGACCATACGGTCTCATGATGTTGCCTGTCATGTTGCCTCTGTTTTTCCTTTAGACATCTATATTCTTTGACATAGGGGAAATAACAGCAAATTTATATCCAAACAGATTATTTCACAGAGGAAAACCTGCATACTAATTTTTCATATGACCAGGCATTAGAAAGATAGGTTATGGCCATATTTTTTCAGAGGACTTATATTATTGGAAAGTTTAATATTGCTGCAATATTAAATAATTAGCATGCATTTCCTTCTAACTGTACATTATGTCATCTTGTGTTTCTGTGATAAAATGTATCTATACTGTTTTTTTTTTTCCTGAATATTGTTAGGACATTTTTGCTAACCAGTATTTATACATAATAGGTATATTTGAGTCAGTGATGGTGCTTATTCAAAGCCATTGACATAAGCTATCTATTATTTCAAATTGTATGCAATAACTTGAATCAGTTATTGATACAAGAGATTAAATTGGGAAAATAAAGTAGGTGTGGTATTTTTACATGACATTTTCTGAACGAAGAAGATAATAAAGATAAGTTTTTCCCATGTTTGTGACTCCATTAAATATAAGATAACTTATTTATACCTGACAAACAGTTTAACAGCATCATGGGTTTTTTAAAATGAAATTCTATGGTCATAATTTATTATTATAGAAAGTCATAGGGTTTAATTTCTTAGTGAAATGAAGTTTCATATTTAATAGTGCTTGCTTTTCCTGGTCTTTGAAAGATTATTCAATTTACATATAGATAGAGCTCAACACTTCAGCAGGAAATCTTATTGTGAGAACACAAATTAAAACAGCAATTTTAGGAAATTAGATAGGAAGTACATAAGCAAAGTAGCTTATGTTTTCATGTGTGAAGTTGAACATTTAAGAGCTGTTTTGTAAATGAATTAGAAGCCATAAGCAATACTAAAAAGTATTTACACAACATTGTTTAAAATTGCCCCTTATTGGTACTTCTTAGGAAAAGCAAGAAAAAAACCCTACCAAAGCAAAATGTAGTTTAAGTCATAATATGACTTTTTCTTGAAATTTATGTGTTGGAATTTGTAAACAAAATTACCAATAAGAAGACTTTTATTCAAAGCAAAGTCGATGAAGAAAATTTTCACTTCAGCAAATGCAGCCTAAAAACCAGTTTAATTGCTCATAAAATCCAGCCGAATTGGAACTCAAGCCACATCTTTGTAGATGTACAAAGGACTCATGTACTGCAACTAATAAATCACAGATCCCTGAAGTGAAAAACGGATACAAAAAACCTAATAGATGTCATTACAATTATATCTTGGCTTTTCCAATGAAAATAGTGAATTTTTATTATGATCGTTATGTCAACAGACCTGAAAAATAATGTCATTAAAATTTTGCAGAATGGCCTGCAGTCATCTTGTATTTAGAACTGATTATTTTTATTACACTGTGCAGTATGTTAGTTAAAGGCAAAGCTGAAATCGTCATATAGAGGGACATAAAAGTCAAAAGAAGAAGGCTGCCTTTCACAATAGACTTTCTGTATGGCTTTAGCAATGGGTCTGTCAACTGCTCACAAGATATGAGATCAGTTAGACAGCAACGTAAGCTTTATGTTCATTGAGTTTAGATGAAATAACTTTCATAAACAAATTTCAATTACAAAAATAAAAGTTGCATTTTGGTTTCAATTAAATATGTAACTAAAGAAATAGTAATAAAAAATTATAAAACTATTTTACTGGTTATATCTGTTCTACATAGTAATAATTAGAATCAGACTGGTTTTATGATTTCTTACTTTAAAAAAATAATTCAAAGTTTATTTTTTAATCAATACTTAACATAATGCCTCCCTTACAAAAGTAATAAATGTTTATCTTCTTGTGGTGGTGTGAATAGCTTAGCAATATCTGACAAATTCCCTTATTACTTCTGAATGATTTACTAATATTAGTTCCTTCTGTGTGTAGGAGTTTATGAATAACCAATTTGATGGAGAGCTAAAATACAATATAGAATAAAATCATATAATGGAATCCTAATGCACCAATCAAATGAGAATGACAATAATAAAAGAGAGATATTTAAAAATATCCCTACTTACTCAGAAAAAAATTAATCCAAGGAGGTATTTCACAAGCTTTACTTATGATGGAAAGGACACAGTTGCCTGAACATTGTTTTTCAGTGTTTTCATGTGCTGGGGTTACTTCACATGCCCTCCAGCTGTCTCTCCAGAGGGGCACAGAGCTACTACAGATTGTGTCCCCTCTTCAAGACCTGTGGTGGCTATCCCAAGGGTGTCTCAAAAGTCAGTAGGATCTTACCTGTGGGCAGCTGGAGCGAGGCCCTTTTATCAAACAGGCTGAGCTGAACGGCTGCCTAATTTTGTTAAATGTATTGTCTAGATCTGTGCAGATTGAAATGGGAGCCAGGATTGTTACTGCCCTGGCTTATAAAAAAAAATTTAGATGGTTTGCATTTGAGCTAAATTCTGCTGAGTGTGTTACGTAGGTAGCATAGGAAGGAGTGTAAAGAGTAGGTGTCAATATCATCAAGGATACACTAGAGTGCACATCTGGCTACGACAGAAGCTATGGGGAACCTGTGTTCCTCTGGAGCAGGAACTGACGGCCTGGGATTTGTTGGGATGCCACTGGAGGGATGTTATTAGGGCTCCATGTTCAAGAATCTGAAATTTTCCTGCAGGCTTCACAGTCTTCATCTCAAAGACAATCTGATTGTGTACTCCATGCTTAACACATACTCTAACTATAGAGTAGTTCATAGTTCCCTTAGACACTGTTGTCATACAAGCATATATTAAATATCCATTTTTTTTTTAATTTAAGAATAAGGCAGATTTTCTTATCTCATGAAGCTAGGCAAGAAATAGCCAAGTATTTTAAAATTTCATTGTTGTTTTTTTAAATGTAGGAGTAGTGGCAGGAAACAAAAAAATACATCTATAAAAAAATTTTCCTAGGCCTTTCTAGAAAACTCTTCACCTATTGAAGCTCTTTGTGAGAGATCTGTCACATCTGTAGACCAAGAGGTATCTGTATTCACAGGGGAAAAAATAAAGGAAACTTGTAGTCCTTAAATATAGTACAATATAGTACCCAATGCAGTATATCAACCAGTAAGATCATTCTGCAAAGGACAAATTGTATAATTTGTTTTATTTCAATCTACCAAGTGATGGCAACTTGGATCATCTACTTGAGTTATATTGTTTACAAGACTATTAAGGTCTATCATACACTATTTGTTTGATATACCTTTTTTGGGTTGACAGGGGAAAAATGCTTTTAGCAAGAGAAAAAAACACACAACTTTTCCAGTCAAATATATTTCAGGAAGACAAATTCAGTTTTCCCAGATCCCTATACATATCAGGAGAAGATGGAAAAGAGGGTAGAGCCAATAACTTAGGAACAGTGGTTTAGGGACCACCTTGAGAAGCTGTTTGTGTTGAAATGCATGGGGCTGCGGGGTACTCCCCAAGGCTGCTGAAAGAACTGGCTGACATGCTTGTGCAGCCTCTGACTATAAACTGTGCAAAATCATTGAGACTTGAGGGAGGGAAGTCCCTTGAGAACTGTGGAATAGACAAGGTGTGGCAGGGTAGCACCCTGCTGAAAAGCACCTGCCTCGACATGAGGCAACAGTGTGCTTTCACCACAAATAAGTCAAACAACATAATTGTTTCCTGGATCCTCCATTTTGCCTTTCCTGTAGTGGGTTTTACATTTGCCACCCTCCAGTCCATTGGGACCTCCCCAGTTAGCCAGGACTTCATGTAAATGATGGAAAGTGGTTTGGTGAGCACGTCTGCCAACTCTTTCAGCACTCTACTCACACAAATGTATCAATCGTCATGTTTTTGTTGTATTTGTTGTCATTCCCTAACTGTTCAGGTTTCCTTCTCACTTGGTTAAGATTGCTCTCTTGAGAGGAATTAGTATGAAGCCAGCCAAGTTTAAACTGAAAATACGATATGCATTTTAACAAAGACAGCAATTTTACAATCAGAGTAAATAAACATTTTTACATCTTCCCAAAGGATGTAAGCTTCATTTGAAATCTCTATGATTCAATACCTTTCTATAAAGAATGCTCTAGTTTAATTAAGAGTAGCAGGTCCAATTCAGATTGTAACTGAAGTCTACAATTTTTTCTATATTCAAGTTATATGATCATCTTCATTCCAGCTGGCCCTAAAATGGAAGATTGATTCCCCTTTACAAAATAGTCCTATTTCAACACTGCCATTGTGCAAAGTAATCTTAAAATGCAGGCATGACTCCGAATGTATGCAAATAGGCAGGACTTGCCAGCACACGTGGAGAATCAGCATTTTTAGGCTATTGAGTTTCAAAATATTTTACAGTGTTCCAATCTGAGGTTCAATCTACAGTGTAAACTTCTGAGAAAACAATGTGTTTACCAGGAAATGCACAGTGTGGAAAAAAAATCAGAGACTTTGGAAGAAAATTGTATTTAGAAGAGAGAGAAAGTATTATTAAACAAACAAAAAAACACTAAAAAAGTCAATGAAAATGATAAACAATTCAAAAACCCCTACTTCCCTTGTGGCTAGTTTTCCAATGTTTTGAAGTATCATAAAGAATAGTTATGAGAGGCTTATTTTCTTCAGCTTGGAAAAAGGAAGTGGGAGGAAAATGCTGTCAATGTAGATATAATAAATATCTGGTGAATAAACAGTGTCAAATATCCATACAGATTTGGAAAAGCACATTGATTGGTTCCTTAGACACACTGTTCTGTGTAAACAGTCTGGTTATGCAAAGATGTCATGGTGTCTGGTAGGGTCATGAACAAAGCAAGTCCCCAGCAAAAATCCCAAATATCCTTCCCCAAAGGGTTCTCTGGATCTAACTAAAATGACACATGGGTGCAGGAGCACTTCTTGGGGCATTCATAAAATGCTGCCACTGGTGCAGATGAGGGCATTTAAGTGAAAGGAAGTTCTAGTCACTAGGTCAGCCCAGAGCAACCACCACCCCTGCAAACAGCAAGTTATGGGAATGACTAATTATGACATAAATACTTGGGATTACTATAATCTACAGAAATCACACTTGGAGTGTATGATTATACTATGTACTTATATGCACACACAAACATGTCTGTACATATGCACAGAATCAATCTGCACCAAAAATACTGCTGATCAAAATATTTTGATGATATATGAGACTGCAATGGAAAAATAAAAGTTACCCTTTTGAGCAGTTAATTGCAAACTTAGTAGTATTTAAGTGATGTAATTTGTTTTCTGAAATACAATTTAAAACAGAGAACTTGGAGTTTTATAGCAGTTATTTACTTCTGATGATGAAGTTCATCTCTGAAGATTTACTTCACTATAAGAAAACTTAAAAATGCTCCTAAAACTCTTTTCCAAAAAAAATGCAGGTCACTGTTGTATTCTGTCAGTGCAAACACCAGGTAAAGCTAGGCAGACAATACCTTTCTGGGTACATACTGTGCTTTCCAAGTAGCACATTTGAGATTCACATAAGGATGCTGTGTAACTTTTCATTCTGGTCAATATCTCACTGTAATTTTAGACAACATAGGTGGAAAGTGGAAATTACTATGAAACGATACCACTTCTATACCTCTCCCACCCCAGGAAAACGTTGACTTTTTTTTGGTTTGTTCGTTTGGGACTACACAAAAGTGTAGGATGATTGGCAGCTTTCACATTGATATTCCTCTAGGGCCTTGCCCCAGACTCCAAGAATTGGACATCTTCCAAATTCATTGTGTTCAAATGAAGAAATAGAGTTCTTATGTTTAATGAAGGTATGAATTTTCACGTGCAGAGAAGTGGATGGAAGGATCTTCTGGGTGTGATACTGAAACTGTGGACTCAGTTGTGTGTTGTAATTTGTGAAGCCAGTTGCCTAGAGGGTGGTTCACAAATGAGGGGGATCATCATAAAGCCACAGTTCTGGATCTTATTTTGTGTGATTTTAGTTCTTAATAATTTTAATTCATCAAAACTCAGCTCTGTTAGCAAATATCACACATGCTAACTGTTATTATCTATGTGGTAAGAGCTTCTGAAGCCTATTGACTCTTTCTTCCTACTCACTGATAACAAGACTGTAAATCCTTAAGAAAAAAAATTCTGGTTCCTTTGCATAAAATCCTGATACAATGATGTATTTTGAAGCATTACTATACTGAATAATAAATTTAATTTAACTTTAAGTAGTTTAAATACAACCAGAATTGTTTATAATGCATTGACTAGATCAGATGATCCAAATCTGCATTTACTTGTCGCTTTTGCTCTATAAAGTACTGGAAGCATTTAAAATAATATAAAATAGATTTTTAGATCTTCTCTGATTTGCCTCATCACCTTAATTTCTTGCACAACCTCTCCCCTACAAAAGCCTATTAACCATAGTTAGTATGAGACTTAATGAAAGGTGAGTAAAATCAAGTGGTGATTAGAGTCCTCAAAAGGTGGCATCTAAGGGCAGAAAGATTATGAAACATGGCTTGTTTTAATAATTTTTTCACAACTTAAATGAGAATCTGTAGTGACTCCCTCCATTACTACCGTGAGATCCTCATGGAGGATAAGATAAGAACACACAATATGATTCCATTTTTCTCCTTTCCATTGCTCTTATAAATTATACAAAAAGACAAGACAATGGTTAACCTGCCATTAAGATCTCTCCTACTGATCAATATTGTCTCCTTCTTCTGCCTTGACTGCTTGTTTTCATCCACTCTCAGTTGCCTTTGGGGAATAGAACAGCTTTTTTTTCTGGGTTTGCACAATTTATATCAAAATGCAGGCCTGCTACAAGGTCATGGCTTTTAGTTATAGCAACAATGCAAATTATCACCACAAAGAGGATTTCCTCTTCCTCATTGAATCATCACTAGATGCAGGAGAATGGATCTGTCTAGACATAGTTCATTGTGTAAATGAAGATAATTGAGAGAGTCAGCATAGGAATTACGATAGTTGCCCTTAATCAATGTAAATAAATCTGTAAGCAGATCCAGGGTGCATCTACATTAACATTGTAATTTGGGTCAGGAATGTGATTAGAAAATGAATGTATTGATTATCATGCATAGGCTGACATCACAGAGTGACATCAGAGGGCAGGAATAGCATTTCTTTGAGGTAAAATTAAACCAAGAAAGGCACTTCAGGAGCGCCCTGGTGCACTTGAACTTCTAATGAACATTTAGTTCCTGTGACCAAAGTAACCATAGTCTGACATAAAACCTTTAAAATACATGATGCATGTGGATGCTGAGTCCTCACAACTATTTCATTCTGCAGAATTACTGCTATTGAACAATGGGATTTTTTAATATATACATAGTTCCAGATGAAATAAATCAGTGACATTTATGGACACTGAAGAATAGCTAGAGAAACTTCTGATCTTTCTACTGAGTAATTTAAAATTAGTAATAGGAATTGAATGTACATTAAGCAAGTTTTCCAGTGATACTGAACTAGGAGGAGCTGTGGATATGAGGATAGAGAGGCCTTACAGAGAGAGCTGGACAGACTAGACTGCTGAGAAATCATCAACTCTATGAAATTTAACAGCAGCAAGTGCTGAATTCTCCACCTGTGACAGAGTTATTCTGGTTATACATAGAAATTGGGGAATGAGAGGCTAAATAGCAGCTCTGTGTAATAGAGATCTGAGGGTTTGGGTTGACATAAAGTTGGAGGAGTCAACAGTGTGCCCTGGCGGTCAAAAGGGTGGACGTGTCCTGGAGTGCATCAAGCACAGCATAGCTGGCCAATTGAGGAGGTGACTGTCCCACTCAACACTGCACTGGTGTGGCCCCACCTGGAGTTAGTGTGCAGTTTTGGGCATCTCAATATAGGAATGGCATCTAATTATTAGAATGTGTTCAGAGGAGGTGAAAGGCCTTGAAGATGCCTTAGGAGGCTCCTCACTTAGGAGGAGCAGCTGAGGTCACTGTGCTTGTTCAGTTTGGACAAGACTGAAGGGTGACCTCATCTCAGTCTACAACTTTCTCAAGGCGGGCAATGGAGAGGAAGGTGCTGATCTCCTGTCTCTGATGAGCAGGTTTAGTTTTAGGTAGTCCTGCGAGGAGCAGAGTTGGACTCAATGATCTTTAGGGATCCCTTCCACTGTGAGATATGCTATGGTTCTATGATTCTATGATTTTGATGTAAACCATGCTGCTTTTCTTTGCTCTTATTCTTTATCTGACAGTGTCATATGATTGGTATGTTAGATATCTTCAGAAAACTGTGGGGGGTTTTTTATTAATTAAGGTGGTTTTGCAATATGTGTAGCTTTACTCTTTGCAAAAGGAGGGAGAGATAGGTTAATGATAGAATTTAAGGATTTCTAGCTTCTAACACCTACAGTTTTCATTCGGCATTTTATCAGTGAAAGAGATGCCCTCTTAGTTAAGTATATTCTTGTCAGACTTCACCTTCCTTCCATCTATACATTTATGTTCGGGTCTTTTTATTTAAGTATGATATCCTTGGTTCACCTGTAAAACAGGTATAATAACATTATAAATACTTGAGCTTGCTATATCTCAATTCTAATTTGGAACAACTGACTTCAGAAGGATGAACATATTGTAAGGACTGTATTTAATTTTGATTCTTGGCATAATTCCTGATTTTGCAAGTATATACATTTATATGTGTCTCTATATACGTCTTTCTAGGTATCAGTGTATATATATTCCTACTTCCTACGTGGAAGTAGGAAGCCCTAGTCCCTTTCTACTTTAAAATTGACCATCTGGAAGATCTTGTCCAGAACAGATGCCATGTTTCTTTTAAATTAACATTTTAATTATTGTATGATCAAAGGATTGTAATGGAACAAGAAATTGTGAAGTATTTCTAGCAATTTATGAAGTATAACGTTGCTATACAGTAATGTTACCTTTTTATATGCAACTATCCACTAGTCTATTGATTTTTATTCCTAGAAGGTTTTGTTGAACATTTTATTGTTCTTTCAAGGGTCATATTCAAGGTGAATTTGTTGTCCTTATCTTTCATCTCATTGATTGCTCTCTGGAAAACATTTCAGGACAACAAATCGAGAGATTAAAAGGAACTGCCCACAGCACTTATTTAGACCATGTGAATGCAATATCTTATGTTCAATGGGTATTGGCATCATAGAGATATGGTGGGGTGACTCCTCTGACTGGAGTGTTGGAATGGAAGGATACAGGCTCTTCAGGAAGGATAGGCAGGGGAGATGAGGAGAGGTGTCACTGTCTATGCCAATGACCAGCTGGAGTGCATGGAGATCCACCTGGGGTGGACAAGGAGCCAACTGAGAGTTTATGGGTCAGGATTAAAGAGAGGGAAGGGTCAGATGATATTACAGTGTGGGTCTGCCTCAAGTCATTTAATCAGGAAGATTAAATACATGAGGCCCTCTATAGACAGATAGGAGCACCTCCACATTTACAAGTCCTGGTCCTCATGAGGGACTTCAACCACTCCAATACCCATTGGAGGGACAACACAGTAGAGCATAAACTATCCAGGAGGCTTCTGGATAGCTTTAAATAATAACTTCCTTCTCTAAGTGATAGAGAAGCCAATGAGAAGAGGTGCCATGCTGGACCTTGTTCTCACGAAGAAGGAGGGGTTGGTGGGAAATGTGAAGCTCAAGGGCACCCTTGGCTGCAGTCACCATGAGATGTTGGAGTTCAATATCCTTAGGGTGATGAGGAAGGCACAGAGCAAGTTCTTTATCCTGGACTCCAGGAGAGCAGACTTTTGCCTCTTCAGGAGTATGCTTGGTAGAGTACTGGGGAAACAGCTCTGGAGGGAAGAAGAGACCAAGAAGGCTGGTTAGTAGTCAAGGATCACCTCCTCCAACCTCATGAGCAACTGCCAGAAGGCCTGCATGGATGAACAAGTTTCTCCTGCAGAAACTCAAACTAAAAAAAAAGAAGCCTACAGAGACAAGGACAGGTAGCTGGGAAGGAATACCGAGAAACTGTTTGAGGAACCAGGGATCAGGTTAGGAAAGCTAAAGCCTATACAGAGTTAAATCTGGCCAGAGACATCAAGAGCAAAAAGAAAAGCTTCTATAGTTATACTGATGATAAAAGGAAGAATCTTTATCAGGGATTGTAGCAATAGACAAAGGGTAATGGTTTTAAACTGAAAGGAGGTAGATTTAGACTACATACAAGGAAGAAATTCTTTACTATGAGGGTGGTGAGACACTGGAGAAGGTTGCCCAGGGGAGTTGTGGATGCCTCATCCCTGGAAGTGTTCAAGGCCAGGCTGGATGAGGCTTTGAGTAGTCTGGTCTAGTGGAATGTGTCCCTGCCCATGGCAGAGGGGTTGGAACTAGTCAATCTTTAAGGTCGTTTTGATAGCAAACCTCCCTATGATTTTAAGATTATTTTCTTTCTGCTTTAAAAGGAAACAAGAATGAATCATTCCTCATCTGAATAGGAAAAATTTGTGCTTATGGGAATGTGTATTTAGCTAAAGTTCTGAAGCCATATATGTTAAAAAATCCCCTTCTTTAAATGGAGGCATAATTCTAGTTTTAATATATACTGCAGCATAATATGTGTCTATAAACATGCATGACCTTCTAAGCAGACTGAGCTCAATTACCCTCATCTTGCATACAAATGCTACCAGTGACAACTCTTTCCCAAGAGAGTCAGTTATCAGTCATGGCAAGTTGGAAATCTTAAATAAATCTGACCTGAACGAACTTGCAACTTTGGTCATCAGCAGATTCAGACAGGACTGCCAAGCAACAGTGCTCAGAAATTAGTTATTAGGCCCTCTTGACATAATCTTTACTCCTTTAGGATTTTGAACCCATAAGAACTGAATATTTACATTTTCTCCATGGACATGATGGCTAAAAAATTATGTTATGAAACGTCTTTTTTTATTTCCCCCCCATGTAAACTTCACCCAAGAACTGTGATGATCTGGAAAGGAAAGAAACTACCCTAAAATTATGATTAAATTTTAAGTGTTGAAAGTAATAGTACAGGGCTGAGGAAGCTTTACTAAAAGGAGCTGATAAAGTCACAAAGAGGTTGCAATTGCACCCAGCATCTATGATAAATATGGCAAGCGTGGTATAAGGAAGGTAAGACCAAACGAGAAATGCTTAAAAGGATATAATGGCACCTTCCAATACATATGCAACCCCAACTATAAAAACTCTGAGAGAGCTCCAGCATGACATGGATGGGCATGGATCATCCGATTTCAAATATACCTAGCATCAAAGAACTGAGTGATGAATGCAAGACAAGAATTTAAATAGAGGTGTTTGTCAAGAAATGTCCTGGCTGTAATAGAGGAGTGGATGATGGTTCTTTCCCTTTGGTGTGGTGTGTAGGAAGTGCAGAGCAAATTGCTCTAACTCTTCTGGTGTTGCCACCTCTGTAATGTATTTCCTTATTTGTCTCTAAAATTCCAGAAGTAAATTCATATGCACTATCAACTGAAAAAGCTGAAAAGGGTGTCTGATAAGTGGTCAATCTGGGGTCAGGATTCTCATCGTCTTTTTATACAGATGGGTTAAATAAAAAAGAAAGTCTTTTGTTGCAGAATTTCTGCATAAATGAATCTTTTTGAGTAAATAAACTTGCATGAATGGAAGGTTTCATAAAGGCTTTTGCTATTGAAATTAGATTTCCCAGACCCTCTGAGGGCTAAGGTGTCCATTAGACTAGGGAAAGCCACCAGCTCTGTTGCTTTCCAGCAGCATACAGGACACCTTCACAGAATGTCTGCTCTTCTTGTCACCTATGAAATGAAGGAATACTGTCAGCCTCTGTGAACTCTGAAATGCAATATTTCCATGGTAAATCAGGAAAGGATCCAAAAACCTTTTGGCCGTTTCACTCATTCTGGCTTTTGATGGCATATTTTCAAGGCCTCTGGATGCAACCCAATCTTTCCATCCTCAGATCTTACATAGTTCTCTCCCTGTTAGACTGAGGCAGGGATAAAGTCCAGGTGGAAGCCCTCCAAACTGCATTATGTTGTTTATGCAGGCTGTTGCAGAAAGGATTTGTGGCTAAATGTCACTTCTCTTTAAAAGTACCAAGGGGTTAAAGCTGGTATTATAAATGTCATTTGAGGGGAAACATGCCAGATAAATGCTAATCTGCTCCTTAAGCACTCTCCAGTGATTTTCATAAGCGCTCTTCAAAGAGTAAAAATAAAAATGTCATAGTACAATATAGGAATTACAGTGCAGACACTCTTCAGCCAGTGTGGTTATAAACCTCCTGTCCTGAAGCTATAAAAAGCAAGGGAGTCCCTGACACCATCTCTGGATAAACAGAATGAACAGATACAGAGAGTTTTCTTTCTACCTAGAAATCCTCCAAGTAACATTTTGAAAAGCTGGCAATTTTTGCACAAGCTTGGAATTACTAAGGTGGTGGATCTGATGTGAGGCACACAGAGAGAGGGAGAGAGACTTGCCTATGCAGAAAGGACTGTTTATTTCCTTTCACTGATGATTTCATAGAAATATGCTGTACGGAGAGTTTGTCTTGAAAAGGAGTTCTCATGTGGCTCTTTGCCAAAGCTAGAGAAATCAGTAACAGAATTCAGGGGTCTCAGATGAGATCCTATGTAGCAGAGCTCCATGAGAGAGAAATTAATTGTGTAGCTGGTATATGGAGGCAGTAAAAGTTGGGGTTTTCAGAATACAGCAGATAATGTTTCCCACAAGGGAAGACACACTATCATTCAACTCTACCACAGGACTATGGCTCTCTATTGCTTACTAACAATTTGATGTTGAATTAAATACTTGTTTGAAGCTCCTGTCTTGCTTTTCCCTGTACAATATCTGTGGCCAGCACATCAAAAAAAGATAGGAAATTTGGTCAGTTTTACCTGGAAATAAAAGGAAGCTTTGAGGCGATCCTTGCATGCCACAGTGTTCTCAACATGCTGCACACAATCCTGCTCTTCCCCATTTCTAAAGTGCTTTTTTTATTTTAAATAACATAATAAAAATGTAAGAGATGGTGACAAGGTGCTGCTGAGGGATCTGTGGACTGCACTGAAGCTGTGGTTCTTTAACAGTCAATAGGAAAATATTTGTTGTAGAGCCCAGGGCAATCCTTCTAGTTACACGTGTATCTCCATGTCATCTCCGTGTCCCTCAAGAGATGTGCATTACAATTACAGCAATGCTGCACACCAAGTGGTTGGGTGTGCCACAAGATTCCTGAAGAGGCACAGAAACTACAATGCTTCTCAAGAGTCAGGAACTACCACTATAGCATCCAGTCTTCACTTCGCAAAGTCCTGCTTGAAAACACACTTTCTTTGGCTTAAACCTCATGTCACAGAGACATGATATCTACAATATGAATGGATCCTCTGTCATATAACCTGATGTGAACACCACCCGAAACACCATCATATGGTGGATCACTACATGTCATTTCTCAAGGAGCAGAAGGATAAATAAGACAAATGTTGAAAGGACACTTGGTAACTTCTGGTTTGTATGAACAGACTGGGAGAAGAGATACTTCTGTCATTAAATAATGTTGAATGCTATTCCATCACCCATTATGAAATAATTTAGGGTGTAGTAGTCGAAGTCACAGATTTGACAGAGGGAAAGTGTTGCCTTATAAAGACTGCCTGGACTTCTAGGTAGAGATTTGTGTTGGAAGAGTCTGTGAGTTTTCACAGCTACCTTAGCCATGAGAACTAAGTAATTATACAGCTGAGATCACCTGCTTTCTGCAATAACAAGAGCAAGAAATCATGGTTGAAGACAAACATATAAATGATAAGATTTTCTGAACTGCCTGCCCATTCCTGTAACCTCCATTAATCTAAATCTGCTCTGAAGAAGATTGAATTTATCGGTCTGTTGTGATGTCCCTTTCATTACAGTATCAGACACCTGGTTCTTTCCCTACAATGCCTAGATGAATCTTGACCCTGCTTGATCGCAAACCAAAGTACTGCTTTTGCATAGAAGAGCTTCAATAATCCTGCAAAACATCAATATCCATCTTAGGAAATATAACTTGCCATTAGTCATTGGCAAGATACTGTTCACCAGCAGTTCTGCACCCCCCGAGAAGCACTCTAAAGTAAGGACGGCTGAAAACTCACTTATATCTCACCTTTAAAAAAGACCAAATTCCCTATCCTTTTTTGATGTGCTGGCCACAGATATTGTACAGGGAAAAGCAAGACAGGGAGTCAAACAAGTACTTAATTCAACATGAAATTGTTAGTAAGCAATAGAGAGCCATAGTCCTGTGGTAGAGTTGAATGTTAATGTGTCTTCCCTTGTGGGAAATATTATCTGCTGATCTAGTTAAATCAAGCTGGTTGTCAAGATTTTCTGGACAACCAAAGAAAAAGGTAGATTTCACAGGAAGACAATTCAGCCTGATGCAAGCTTGAATGAGTCTTGCCTTATGGTAGATGCTTCCTCTCCTCAAAGGCAGAATTTAGACTAGACACACGGCTTTTAGACAAGTAAAGACTTGCTCAATGTAACTGAAAAAGTTACAATTCACTGAGGTATAGAATTCTTGCTTCTTTTTTCTTAATCGCAGAATGTCTAGTTGATAACATGCACATAAATGTCTTTTTTACCTCTATTTGCATTATTTTTCTGAAACTGTAATCATATTTTCTTAAATTAGTTTACTGTTTTCAATAACTGTTCATTTCTGTGACTATTTTGTCCTTTTGAAATTTTTGTATCATGTTTTTTGTAAGAACTGTAAGAATTTTGAAGGTTATAGAAAAAAGTTTCTGGACTGAAGTGAGATGAAAGATAAAGTTCTCTGAAGTGTTCAGTAGAGAAAATAGAGTTTGAGTTCGTCAGTCAAAACATTTCATTTTGATTGTTTTGAACAATCCCATTTTGATTTTTAGCTTTTTCTTTGATTACTTCTTTGCACTATTTTAAATTGAAAAGAAATTTTAGAGCAAAATGTTTGGTTTTCAACATTTTTTCAGAATCTTTTTCTGGTTATTAAAAGAAAGTAGTTCTTTCTTATGCACAATTTTGCTTTAGCAAGTCCCTCTTTTCCAATACCCCTCCCCCATTTTTACAAAATTTATATTTCAGAGTAATTGTTAACATAAGATTTCTTTTTAGTATATGCATCTTAAATTCACTTTGTAACTTTCCTTTAATTTTTGAATATACACCAATCTTTCCATAAATTCTTTGATCTACAAATTAATTTGAAAAATATTCCTTAAATGAGAAAATTTTATTGATCAAAATATATTAAAAATTATTTGATGCTTTGTTTTTAAAAGATTTTTTTTTCCATTTTAAATATTTGTTAAATTCAAAAATATCTCTGGTAACCAAAATAATGCATTGCCATCATAAGCAGTATTAAAAGAAGTGCAATTATCTTCACAAAAAAGTAAAGAAGAAGGAAAAAGAGATAAGAAATTAGAACAAGGGACAATAAAAAAAATTAGCTTATTGCTTGTTTAATGTACGAATAGCTCTTGGCAGCTTGCTCATGCGTAAATATAGATTGCAGCAAATTAAAAAGAAAAAAAAAGTTATAAAGGAAAACTCCGCAAAGAAATGTATTTAATTAATCTTTAAAATGTCAACTGCTTATTGAAGAGTGACAGTTAAAAATATTGAGTCTCAAATTGAAAAATACCATATATAATGACTTTAACTTAAAGAATAAAGGGATTTTATAACCACAAGCAAGTAACACAATTTTACTGGGGATTTGCATGCCGTCTTGTCTAGGATATACTAGACAAGTGATCAGGTGAACAAGGTGACAGAGCAGGAATAGGTGGGTCTTTTTACTGAAACTAATATATTTCATAGAATATAATATAAGGTTACTTTATTTCCTTTTTATTATATTCCGGACATAATTCTGTGGCTTCATACACTGAATAGTCATCTGCATGTATGGGAATTTCAATAATATGTTGCAGCTGCTTCTCAAGAGATAAGCGAGAACAGGAGGTAAAAAAATACAGGAACTCCCACAACTGTGCCTGGAACCCTACTAATGATAAGTAATGATGATTAAATATTAAGAGGCTAAAACTAAAAACGAGAAGAGCTCCAAAGATCTGGTTTTTATGGCCTGAAATACTAGATTGATCTTGCCTAACTTTAGCCTCATGTAGTGTAACTTTCTACACCTTTGGTAGTATCTAGGCTGCCTTCACAGTCACTGATAAGAAGTATGCCTATTTATGGTACAGTTCACAATTCTTCATTTAGACATCTTCTTCAAGATGAGATGAAACTTTTGTTTGGAGAGTGTTTCCTCTCCATTTAGGGAAGCTCAGGCATTAAAGTCTTTGTTCAGTAACATGAATCCATCCTAAAGCAGATAGTGACCTGAAATTTTTGAAAGCATCTACATCCATATAAATTTATACTTTCATATAGAAGTAATCCTGTTTGCATTTCAAGGAATATTCACGTACAGAGACATTAGTCATACACCTTCTACTCTTCTGAGTCATTCTCTGGGAACATTTACTGTCTTTTTGGTCAGATTAGAAAAGTTTTCTCATCCTGGGTGCTCTGATTTTCAATGTATATAACTGAGACAGGCTAAAGGAATCAGTGTGATCTTGTGAGTGTATAATGTTCCTCAGACTTACATCTGTGTGCAATAGGCGAGGTTTTGACAGAACCAGGTTCTTATTTCAGTTATATTTTCCTGCCTACTTTTTCACATGGATGGGTGTAAATGAGATGAAGTACTATCCTAGGCTAGTGTCTATCATTTATTTGTATAAATCACAATAGATAGTGACCTATCAAGTGTAACTCCACTACTAGAAAAATATTACCAGCACTCTTAATTTATATCTCCACTGCAAATGAACAAAGAAGGATGATCGTGGAAAAAAAGCAGACAGACAATCTGATAAAGAGCTTACAAATAACACAGGATAAACAAACACTTCGTGTGTAACCAAAAGGATAGCAAGGAAGGGAAAAGGGAACAAGGAAGAGATTTTACTCAAAGCTTTGCTGAATTCATAATATCCCCATTAAAAGCCAGGAGCAGAAATATATAACCTGATACTTGTATAATAAATTAAAGAAACAGACGCAAAACCTCCATAAAACTTTGTTTTCAGCTTCCTACCCAACTGGAGACAACTGCAATTAAGGGTGACCTCTTTCCTTTAGCTATTACCTCTCAGAGTTTCTTCATCACTTGTTTTTGTAAATATATTTACATACGTTGTGTCTTCTAATTTGTGAAATAGAGCACAGCAGACAGAGGAGTCTCATGGAGTGCACTGATCTGATATATTAATAACAATAAAAGTAATATATGCAAATCACACCTGCTAAGGCGTTTTTTTTTTTCTCCTAAAGGGGGAAGCAGAGAGCTGCTTCTGTTACTTCTCTGTTTTGGGGCTTGGTCATACAGTTTGGGAGCTCTCTTGTCATCTCTGTCCTCTTTTTCTCTGTGTTTGCCTATTGACCATCTATATTGACTATTTTTGTAGTTAATTCTTTGAGACATATATCTGCACACTTGCCAGGGAACGTTAAGCAAAATATGTCTTAATTACAAAAAAATTACAAAATTAAAAAATTACAAAATGGGTAATTTGTTCATTGAAAAGAAGGGCTGGAGACTTCAGGACAACAGCTGATCATGTCTCCGCTGTATGACAGGATGCAATAATAAAGCATGCAAATAGCAACACAGCAACATGATGTTAATCAGCTATCTTCTTCTTACATATGTATCTTTGTTGGTCCTGGTATAACAAGTAAAATTTTTTTATTAATATCTACCTATACATATATATTTCTGTAGGTATATAGTTAATATTTGTATTATATATGTGTACATTATAAACACTATGTGCACATGGATAATGTCTACCTAGTCAGCAACTAGTCCATTTATTTCTTTTCTATACTCCATATTCCATATCCAAATGGAATATCCATCCATATTCTAAATAATTAAAAACTCAAGTAATTCTAAGCAGTGAAAAAGCTTTTACTCTTTACGTAATCACCATGCCTCATATCAACATTGGTGTTACCACCCACTTTACCTCCATTTCCTTTGCAAAGGAACTACAGTGACTAATTACTCTATTCTCCCAAGTGAAGATAAAATTTTATTTTACTTTTCCATCTGTGTTATTTTTTTTCAGAAAACCTTTTGAAGCCTTCTTTTCAAAGTACAGGAGACCTGTATCACAAGCATTTGGTCTTTTTGCTGCAGTCTCTGGGTCTGTAGCTCCTTAGCACTGTCATTTACTTCATTTCTTGGAGAGTAAACAAAATACTGCATTGCAGCAAATCAAATTTAAAGAGACATGATAGGGCAGAGGTCTGGATAAGAAAAGCTTGGTTTTGTTTTCCTCCTAGCAAAATTATAAAAGAAAAAAGAGACACGGAGAAGCAGCCTATTTGTTCTTTATTCTCCTTTTTTTTTATTATTTAACAAAACTTAAATAGAACCTTTTAGACATATCGTATTACAATTGAGGAAGCCAGGAATATGCATCATTGGAGAAATATCACAAATCTGTCATTTAATATTTCTATTGTGAATACAGAAATTATGAAAAACAGAGATTTATATTAAAAAGGCAATAATTTATAACTGCTGCTTATAGGGATATTTTCTTAAAAGAATGAGAAGGTTTTAATGGTTAAAAAATAAGCAATGTTCTTCGCTATGAAAGAGAGCACTGGTAGTTAGATGGATCATAGCTATCATATGAGAACTCCAGACAAGTGTACAGCCAATACTTTAAAATTTAGGGTTTTATTTTGTTTTATGTAGTACTAAGAGGCAGCACTCATATTACTCGGGGAATGAGAACATGAAAAAATTAAGTTAAATTATAATTATCTCTGCCTTAAGTTTGCAACATTTGCAGTCCAGTGGACAGGGACATGATGTGGAAATAAGACAATGTTCTTCTCTAATGGAGGTTAGCTCTGTCTGATTTTCTGCCTCTTTCCCTTACCAGCAGCATGCAGAAAATGTGGTTTGGGCTGACAGCTTATCCTACTGCTGTATTCCATGATGGAGAATATCTGCCCCTGAGACCTGCTACTGTTATCAGGTCACACAAGACAAGGTTTGGGTCCAGGCAAGCACATCTTTGTGAAACTAACACAAGGCCCTAAAGAGGTATCTCAAGCTATGTTTCTCCAGCAAACTCAGAGAGCTTGGAGCAGCTGAGCCATTACAGGCCCTGCTGGCTATCTCAACAGCAGTGAGATTTCCTTCATCTGCCAGCCTTTCTGATTCTGTTAACCACAGCATAACATTGCATGGTGGTATCACAAAAGCATCTGTTTCCTTCAGAATCACCTACAGGCTCTACCTTCCAATTCACATCCTCAAAACACCGGATCATATGTTAGCCTCTGCTGTCTTTCTACGTTATTCGGACACAGTTTGTGCTTTAAGCTCTCAGGCCAAAAGTTTAATACCATGTATGGTGCTTGTTCATTGTGAATTCACTGACGTTTCCCTCAAAAAACAAGCTGCATGTTCCAAATCCTGCCTTCCTTCATCCCTTTCCCCCATTCACACATAAAATACACAAATGACCAGAGATAGCCTCCATTTACATGTTATTGTGCTCAGACCCTCACTACAGATACATTATAGGGTGAATCAAAAATACGTGTTTGGGTCTCACCCATCTCATCAGTATAAGGTAACAAGACCAGGGCAGGAGGTCAGATGGGAATTCCCATATTTACATGTTGCCCTGCGTGTTGAATATTCTGACCCTTTTTCCAGTAACACAGAAATTGAAGTGAAGCTTCTTAAAAGGAAGTTCAGCATATTAAACTTGAAAAGAAAGTAGGATTTGCCCACATGCTATTCTGTTTACATACCATGGACCTTAACTTCTGGACAGCTGAATGCATATGTCTTTACAAGTCAGTTTCTTAAAAGTGAACACTTTACAATAACATAATTTCTGTTAAGGTTTTGTGTCCCTTTTGGAGGCTAGACCTGTAAAGAGCTGAACCCTCACCTCCAATGGTAATAGATTTAGCACAAGATGGAAGTTACATACTATATTATCTTTGCATGTGTCTATGTGTGTGCATATTATCCTTGCAGTTTTGTTCCTTGAAAAGCATGGTGTGCTATGCACAGCTGATGAAGAGTTTTATCTAAACAGCAGGAATCCTGATCTGTAAATATAGCTTACACTGTGAGGGCAGTTTTGTTGGTGCTTTGATAGGGACTAAACAGAATTCTCTTTGGTGCTCGTACTTTGAATGTCAATCTTTCAGGCATGTAAAAACAATTAAACACCTTTATGCAATAAAGGTTTATGAAACTATAAGAAAAGCTGTGCAAAATACAAGCTGGAGCAGGAGTTAAGCCAAGTGTTGTCTCCAGAGTCTGAAGCCAAATGAGTGTTTACTTTTTTCAGACCATAACACTTCCAAACTATATTTGCCTTAAATTGAAGGGTATGAAGTAATGATTATACAGCATTTCAACCACTTTGACTGGGATGAATCTGCTCTTCCACTAAGGTGCAGATGGGGCCACTAAGCTTATGTCAAAACCATGGGTATCGGGTGCAACCACAAAATCAAACCTGTTTGAGCAGTCAGCCTGTTTAATGTTTATGCCTTCGACACATCAGCCAAGCTTCCTTGTTTCCTGATAGAGCACAGAAAGACCTTTTTCTCAATTTATGCGGATCTAGACATACATTCACAATCTTTCTTTTCTGAAAAAATTCACATCCTACAGTGATTTCTCTTTGGGTGGGAATTTATTATGATGTGCTCTGGCTTTTGCTTTCCTGTTTAAGCTGTTGTCACATACACAAGCTCAACTAAACCAGTGGATAAGAATGATCAGAAAACCCCAAATTACTCGCCCGCAATCATGTGCAAAACTTCAGCAACAGTGCAGAGATACGTCCAAAGAAATGTTTTCAATAGCCAAGTGAAAAATTCATTGCAAAGAAATGTACAAATAAGACACAGAAAAATGTACAGAATTTCTAATTACTTATTCTTATCATAAAAAGGAAACTCCTCAAACTCAGAGCTTGAGGTCACTGGGATTCAATTTGTATTTAAAAATATCTTGTAGTTTGTTATGAAATTGGCATTAACTTTCTTCAGTTTTCATAGTCTTAACTGAGCTTTTATATATTGAATATACTCACAACACTTACTACAACTTTTTGATGTAATTCCTGTTACAAATGAGTCAAAAGGCTTTTAATATGCCTTGTAAATTGCAAATGATAAAAAATGTTTTTAATTCCAGAGGAAAGGAGAAAAGGAAATTGGTTGAATAGAGATGATAACCTGTGTTGACTAGGTGAGACTGTAATAATTGCTTTCATTTTAAGGGATAACAGCAGCAGGATTTGTAGTGAAAGGTTTCTTTCTGTAGTTGCCTTATCTATTTTTTTGTTGTTATTGCTTTTTGTTTTGTCTTATGAGCGCTTCAAAATTGTACGTATTTGTGCAGAAAGGAAAAGATAATGTATCACAAGAGAAGCAGCAATTCAGGAGACAATGAGGACCCAATGATGAACATGCTGTTTTGGGACTAAGATTACCCAGGACCAATTCCCTGTTTTGCAACAAATTCATCATATTGTGACCTTAAGAAAGGCATTTCATGCTCTGTTCATAGAACAGTTTTTGGTGCCCATGATTGCTGCTTAAATCCAAAATACTGATCCTCGAAATCTTGCTGCTGTCTAACTGCAAACCCTCATGGATTTTTTTGGTCCGTGAAAATTCTGTCATTACTGGTATTCCCAGTGAGAGCACCTTTCCTCTGCTCTCAAACCTGATCTACATTGTGCTGAATATTGAAATAGTCTTTGAGACAAATGGTGAGCAGGAGACTGATTGTGCAGTCTGATGGTTACAGGACTCAACTGAGGATGTAAAAGAATCTTATTTCTAGCCTTCATAGTCATGGATTTACTTGAACTAGAACAGCTTCAATAGCAAACTGAGGGAGTTACTCTTTCTCAACAATAAGACTTCATGGTTTGAAGGTAGGAAGAGTCATGTGGGAGTTGAGGAAGAAAGAGAGATTTAAAGTGTTTTTGCAGAACCAGCTGGTGTGCAAGTAACGTGATTATCAAGAGAACTGAAGAGAAAAGAAGAGACAGTGTTTTGTGACCTATCTACAGAGGGGAAAAATTGATCTCTGGCAGTTCCAGTTTCACCTCCCAACTAAAAAAAGGATTATGCTATCTTGGGAATCTCACTTTTGGATGGATAACATTAGGTAACTCAACACCTTTCTTCATTCCAGAAAAGAGTATGCTTTGTTGGTTGCACACTAAGATACGGTTTCTCACTGTGAGGACTGTGTATTCCAAATCTTGTCAATTTTTAATATAAGCATCAGTGGGTTTGTTATAAATTTATATCAGGCCTTGTTTCTCCTATATACTGGTTTGTTAGCCTGCAGTGACAGTACGAATAAGTCTTCACACCCCTTGTACAGGGACTCAGCCTACCTCAACCAGGCTTGTGGATTCCACAAGACAGCTGGATAATTAGAAGTTTAGTGCTTCAATGCTAGATGTGTGCATATAAATCCCTGGTAGTTCATCTGTGAGATGTGAGTAGTTACATTACACAAAAGAATGCTGTGACCTGTGGGGATAAATATTTTAATGGCTGTGAGCCGTTAGGGCAATGAGAGCCACATGAATATCTTTATAACAGAAATGTTACTGAATCAGTCCATTGGCTTTTATTATTTTGCAGAAAGATTCATATATTTTTAGAGTGTTCCTTATCACACTTTATTATATTTTCTTGCATAAAATATCCATTAAAATAGAGAATATGTTTTCATCTTGGCTTTGAAAACAGAAAAGTTACCTTGAAGCAGAAAGTAGCCAAAGTAACATGGTTCAGAAGGTCCGGTTAGACTACGGAGTTGATAGGTAATGGTTTATTTTACTCTTATAATAATTTTGAATTGAACTGTTTGAGGCTGAAAGATCTTACACAGATAGGCCAAAACCAGAAATTCAACTTTTTACTGGTTAGTTTTTTTAATGTTCTGATCTGCCATTAAATTACTGTTAAGCGGGATATTCAATAGATTAGTTGAAATTTATGTTCAAATGGCAAGCTTTAAGTTGAAAAATATCGTACCATTAAAAACATGCTGACTCTAGTCTAGGATGGATTTTAAACCTTGATTTACATTTATTAAGATTAAATAGTAATAAAAGAACACAAAGCCTATTTGGCATTGACTAGGTTACTCAGTTGTCTTACATGTTTGAGAGATGTATGAGCGATTACTGTGGACTCCAATCCTGATTTCCATGAGAGGAAATTTTTAAGGTTCAGTTTTATGCATAGGCACGGTCAAATTGTACTGTCAGTGTTACAGCTTTTGTAGCATCAGGCAGAATTGCAGTCTAGGGTATTTAAGCTGTACTGGAGTGTGTCCTCAAAATCTCTAGCAATCTCACTACACACATTTGCCATTTCACATCGCTCCTCTTCCAACAGGGTAGTGGGCGTCATGATCCTTACTGGTATGCTTGTGTGTGTGGGAAGTTGAAGTGTGGATGATGAGGTATTCTAAGCAGCTTATGTAGCCATAAAATTGCTCACTGGACAGTAAGTTTCTTACAGAACACTTAACTAGTATGAATGTGTCTCACAGAAATCAAAGGAAAGAGAACTGGAAAGGGCTCAGACCACACTGCTCCATTCCTCTGCCCCACTGACCTGCACCCTAACATGTTTAGATTCACTGAAAGGTAAGGGCATTTCCATCCTATCCCAATGAGTACTGGTAACATTTCATAATTTTGTCCTTTCTATCAACATTTAACATATTTGAATGTTCTCCTATTATCTCCTTTCCTTTGCTTTTCGTATGGCTTCACACTGTAATGTTTCCAAGATCTCTTCTCATTTTTGTTTCTTTTTTTTTTCTTCTGAATATCCCTATGCCTGATTAGTTGTCCCCCAGTATGCATTCATGTTGATAATAGTTGTTTTTCTATTTCAAACAATTGCGTGAATTGTACCATAATTTTTCACATTTTCCTGCTTAGTAAGACAATTGTGAAATGCTATCCTGCCTTCCAAAGTGGTGGTCCTCCTTCCAAACTCCAATCATCAATATTGTGCAGCTTATTAAGTAAAAATACTATGTAGTACTGGGTCTAGGACAGACTCATGTTAAATTCCTCTTTCTACCTTCTTCCATTTTGTCAATAAACAAATGACATCCTCCTGTCAAGTAGCATTTTCAAGCCATCTGCATACTGACCTTACAGCTATCTCGCCCATTCTCTAGAGCTTTTGTTCTCTTATGCAAATATCATGTCAGACAGTGTCAAAAGCCTTATTAAAGTCATGATACGTGACATCCACTGCTCTTCTCCTATCCACAAGGCTTGTTACCCTGTCAGAGAAAGAAATTAGGTTGTTTTGACATGATTTGTTCCTGACAATTCCATGTTAGCTTTTAGCAGGTCCTTACAAATAGACGGATTACTCTGTAGAGACATCCAGGGTGCATGAATTAACTTTAATCAAAAAGATCAGGTAAAAGAAGACAGCCATTTATTTCTCACAGAGGCTACCCCATCCAGAAATCGGGTAACAAAAAGGTCGTATTGCATTGTGCCCCCAAACTTTACATTTCTTGTACTCTGAGAAGTAGATTTTGAATGGCTGCAAGAAGAATGCAAGTTGGGGCTCTCCTTTATCTGCTTTATCACATCCCTCTGAGCACCTCAGAAAAACTGGCAGCACAGTGATAAAAGTGTTTCATGGACTACCTGAAGATAACTTGAAACGATGTGTTTTGTTACTAGCCAAGAACTATGATCTAGTCTAAACTATATACTTATTTTAATTTTCATTCCTCTTCATCTGTTTGTTCTAGATTCTTTGAGGACAGAGTCGTATTTAGTACATATTTGACAATTGTTTTTCCAGTGCATGCTCAGCCCTGTATCTAGATACTCTCCCTTTTCCACAGAGCGCTGTCAGTATTAAGAACTTCAAACATATTTCAAAATTAAGAATGGAAACTACAATTTGTGGGATTAAAATATATATGTACTTATTCTGATGTTTTGTGGTTGGGTTTTTTTTGTTTCTTTGTTTCTGTTTTTTTGTTTGTTTATTTTTTTTTAAATCTTAGATTTTAAATCTAAGATTTACTTAGATATCTTTATTTTCTAGTTAAGGCTGATAGAATTATTCCCAAGTCCTGGAGACTGTATGGAAGATTCTGTGTGTGATTAAACCATGAGAGCTGTTGATACTGTGTTGAGGTGCTACAGTAGGAAATGGATTTTGTCTTATGTGGGACATTTATGTTCAGAAAACATATGAAACTAGATATATTTTAAGTCATTAATGAATCAAATATAATTTTCTGTTAATGTATTTATGCAGGATTTTGGATGGCCAACCTTAAAGGTGAAATTGTTTGTTTTGTGGATCTAGAGGGCAGGTAAAAAAATGTGAAGAAAACACATATTTCATGCATATTCCAATATATTTTTAGTGTCTTCCCAAATGTAAATTAGTATTTATGGCATCTACAGTCTACTAACAAACCCATCTCTGTAGCTGGTGAACTGGGAATGATGTCCTTTGAGGACGTTATAAACTGAAATCTTCTTTTACAGCTGAGTATATTTGACTCCTTCCACTGATGTGAAGATGAGTAATATACTGGAATTTATCAAATAGAATAACAAAAGAGAAAATAAAACTTATGATATAATTATTGTGGGGAAGGGAAGAGTGTGAATGTGGGAGGATCAAATGAATAAATTCATTAACTGCTGAGGTGTAATAACAGAAATGTGAAGATTTTGGCCGGTGCTTTGGAAAGCTCTTCTCTTACTGTCAGCAAACCAAATGGAGAAGAGAGTAAATTCCCCTTAAAATATCTTCTAAAATTGGGATCTCAGATTAAAGTCTGAACCTTCCTAAAATAAAGAAAATACTATTCTAAATGAGATCTGCTATTTTAGGAAAAATCTTACCAGAAAATTTTGGCTCCCTTTTCAGTGTCGTTAAATTCCTTTTGCACTGCCCTGTGTACACAACATTTTCCCTTCCTAGAAACCCAAAGACCTTAGAAAGAAAAGAGTGCAAATATTCTCATGACTACAGCCCGTGAGGATCAGGAAATAGCCCTACCCTGTCCTAAATATCCACCTTTCTTTTTCTTTGCGTTGGTATCTACAGATTTCAGAGGAAGAACAATCCTTTTTCTTCCATTCCTAAAAAAACCCAAAGAAAACTAAACAAAACCCCTTTACCTTATGCTGCATCTCCACTAGTCTTGAAATGTTTTTATTTTCTCTTCTACAGAAACAAGTTTTTAGGAATTTAATAAAATATGTAGCGATTAAACACACATGTTTGAGAAAATAATCCTGTCTCATAACAAACACTGAAAAAGAAACATGAAGAGATTTGAGCTTGTGGATTACTAGACCTGCATTTAGTTCAATAGGAAATAGATTCATCTGAGTCCTTTTGGAGAAGTCTCACAAATACACAGCAGATTGGTAACCTCACTGAACACTTACCTTGAGATGCACCCTGCTTTGAGCTGAAGCGCCATGTTAAATAGATGATGCATAATTGTGTTTTTTCTGATATGGTTTATATGCATTACCTACATGGCATTTTTGTGGATTAATTTCCAAAGCCACACTAAGTAGATTTTTTTTTAATAAATCTTTTGCGCTGATTAAGTGCAACAACCCTTTCCAGAACTGTACAAATTTCTGACAGACACAGCTCATGATTGCTGGAGAAAAATAGCTAAACTTATCATGCATTGTAGAGGCCATTTCTTCAAACTTTTCAGAAAATTCAGGAGGTATGAAAGGTCATAAAGCTCTTCTGGGACTCTCTCTATAGAGTCACAGATTGCAGTGCTGAGCCAGGCAATCTGGGACACTCAGTCTTTTTATGCCCCTTAAACTCGGACAGTGTGTTTCAACTAAGGATTTGTTATCAGTGGTGATCAACAAGTTTTATATTGTATGACATTTATATTTAAGAAAGAGATTGGAATTAAGGTTATTGGTTTGTTTTATATTTGAAAAAATCATAGAATCATAGAATCATTTGGGTTGGAAAGGGACCTTAAAGATCATCGGGTTCCAGCCCCCCTGCCATGGGCAGGGACACCT
>JAOQGH010000023.1:103868774-103889497 GCA_025769975.1 Gallinago jamesoni | reverse complement strand
CTGCCCATGGCAGGGGGGTTGGAACTCGATGATCTTTAAGGTCCCTTTCCAACCCAAATGATTCTATGATTCTATGAGTCTATGATTCTATGATTCTATGACTTATGCACCTTCATGTTCCTTAAGAGGTCTCGAACCTGATCTTCTCATACTGTGGACAGTTCTTCATTCTCAGAGCCCCTGTTCTTGCCTTCTGTGACTTGGGCAGTGTGGTTTGAGCCCTTGCCGGTGAAGACTGAGGCAAAAACAGGAGGAGCCAAATGGTATTAGAAAATATAGGCGGTAAACAGAGAAAATAGTCTCATGACACATTAGGGCTCCACTGATCATCAGTTTATGAAATGTTAATATATGCTGGATTTAGACTGTTTGATAGCTTGCTTGTACAATCCTATATTATAACACTTGATAATATATATTAATGCCTATTGCTACATGTAGAATCTCCCATACTGTATAATACTTATGTACAGATGGGGTGTACATGCAAAGTTGGAGGAATGGGGTGGGACATGGAAGCTAGACTACATGAAGGTGTTCTATCATGATTTTCTACCACTATAAATGATTTTTAACATTTCTGAAACAAAGAAGGACAATGTTTCTGGGACTGTGAAAGATCATGCAGATGAAAAGGAAATTATATTCTGTTTCCTCAGAATGTTGAAATTTACATTTATTATAACCATATTGGATGGCCTAGGGCTACCCAAAACCCAAAGGTAACCTTTATTACCCAGGAAGGGAGAGGGACAGAATCAGAAATACACTGAATTTTGTTACTGATATAAAGAAGCAAAACAGGGCTGGTGATGAAAAGCAAAGTGGCATCATACACAAAACTAAGAGCTGGTCTGAGAAGGGAACAGCGTATAGAACATGTGTACAGAAAAGCTCTGCCAAGAGATTGCCATCTTGGTGGGAGACAGTGTGGGAGAAGAAATGGACCAAAACCCCAGTGGGAGATTCTGGAGCAATTGCACTTTCCAGAAGCTGCTGTGAAAAAGGCAACAAGTTCTCCCTCATGCACAGGAGGGCTAGTGAGGAATATTGTGAATCATCTTCAGCACACCCATATCAATAGTTCTCTGCAAGAGCTGTCATGACGTGTTTCTGATAGCTCATGGAATACAACTGGTGTAAAAATTGTGCCAGTAAGACTGCTTGTATTCCACTGTGGACAGGGGCTCTCAGACCTGGGGACAGAGACAAGAAACTAGTCCTCATTCCTAGAGACCCGTATGTCTGACTGTTGAAATTAGACTAGCAGCGTTTTGAAATAAATTTAAGGAGCACATTGATAAAAAAATGTGTGGAAGGGAGGTTTGAGAGGAAAGAAAGGCTTGGTGACCGGTTCTAGAGGAACCAAGAGTTCTGTTCCTATCATCTCTCTCCATCCCAAAAAGTTTAAAACTCTCATTTATTCTCTGAATTCCAGGAGACTGCTACCAAAGGGGGTGAGAGAAATTCACAGCTAACAGTATGTGAACTGTGGAGCCCTCTGAAGCATAAAATTGTGAGCAAAGACCAAAGCTTTTTTCATGAGACTTTTTTTTTTTCTCACTAGAACTCCTCCCTTAGAAGAGTCAGGTCTTGTTCCTTTGCATTATCCTATGCGTTAGAAGTGATAAAATGAAATAAAATGAAAAATACAAAAAAACCCACCCCAAACTTTCAGGCTTTTAGTTACAAAATCAGAAGCAGAAATTTTTGTGACAGAACTGCTTCTTCCTATGTATTTATAGGCCATCTAACACAATGACTTCCTTATGGCATAAAAAATAACATGAATTATGGCCTGAACAAGTTCGGTTACAGTGCTTTTGTGCTCAAAGGGCTTTTTCTCCTGGGCATTTCTCCTCAGAAACAATACAAAGTTTGTATTACTACAATGTAATTAAACTGCTGAACAAAAAATATCAGCAGGAAATCTCTCTGGATGGTTGTGTACGCTACATATTTATGCCCTACGAAGCCTTCAAACTGATGTGCTTTAATTATATTTTTTTTTTAAAAGAACCTAAAAAGGACAGATGCAGCCCAAATTCTTTCATCACCTCCTTCCAGATTAGGACTGACAAGATTCCTTATAAAACTGGACTTACCACTTTATGACTTTTTTCACTCTTCTCAATAAGAAGAACAGTTTCTATAGTGAGATCAGAAGTCCTTCAAGTAGGATAAAAAAGAAGATTGAAGAAAGATAATGAAACTATAGATATCATATATATAAAAATAATTTATCAACGTTAGAGGAACAGAGATTCCTTTCAATTTATTATTTATGTTTCTCCTTTTTATATTGGAAAAAACAGACCTTTTTTTCTAAGCTGATGTCTGGGGAAGGGGAACCAAGATGCAGTTTTTTATTTGTGTCTTTTCTATGGTGGGAAAAGCATCTTTTGTACCAAATGCAGGCATTTCCTCTAGTCCCCAGAGGAGTTAAAAGATGATTTGCTTTCTAGATAGTCAGAATTCATCAGGCAAGAGGATGGGGGAGTAGGCTATAGGACTTGCTAAAAATAATGTATATGCAATCCACATCTACTGACTGTTTAGAACTACAAATTGCAATCAGATTACAGGAAAAGAAATAAATTCTGTGTCTGACAGATCCTGGGTAGAAAAACAGATATGAGGCTCTGGCAGTTGTATCCTTGGGGCCGTTTTCACAAGGGTACTGGAGGAAATCTGTCTGAAAGCCTTTCTGGGACCATCAGTGCAGGCTGTGACCATGAATGCTCAGTACTGCCTTTGCTTCTTCAGCTTCTCTTGTGTATTTACAGCTCTGCTTTGAGAGGATAGGCAGAGAAAGCACAACAGCGGGTATTTACGCTTTTATCTACTTCTTGGCCTTATGGATTGTGGAGCATCATGCTATTGGTAGCTTTTCTCTGGATTGTAAAAGCATAAGTACAGTTTCAGTGGAGATGCTTTCTCAAGGTCATCTGTATCAAGGATATCTGAGATTTGGCAAGCTCAGAGCAGTGACTAGCAGTGGCTCTGATTGATTGCTGTGATTGCAAGTGGAGAACAATATTTCTCTTATTAGTGTGTTGCTGAGTTTCCGAAAAAGCTCTTTGTTTGTGGTGGTGCTGTGAGAAAGAAAACTGAGAATCTATATGGTATTTTACTTCTTCTAAATAATTAGAGCTTTGTACCCAAGGTGTGATAAAATGTAACCGTAGGCATGCATGAGTGACAGCTCTTGGCAGCAAATCATGGCACATACTGGTGAGGCCACTCCATTGCTTTCGTTTTGGGCAGTGGGTGGAACAAGAAGAAAATACAATATGTCACTTGTGACTTTAGTAATTCTTAGGGAGCATCATTGCAGTTTTTAAAACTCCTTCCTGACAAAAGAGGCAAAAGGAGCCTACACAGTAACTCCTGCTCCAAGCAGCTTGGCTCTGACGACGGTGGTGAGCCCCATGTAGTCATTTTTCCCTTATCTTGACCTGACTTCAGCAGCTGGAATGGAAGAGATGGCAACCCTGGATTTTAGGAGAAGATGTTGGGTAATATCTTGGACTTGCTTTTATGTTTTGAATGCTAGTGGCTACACATGGTGCAGACACAATGGCTATAAGGGGTAGAGGCAGCATCTTTCAACCCCTGCTCTTCAAGATTTGAACACTAAGATTAAGCAGCCATAGAGAGTTTTTTTAGTGCCTTTGCAATCTGGCAAGTAAGTATTCAGCTCCTGGAACTTATTACTATCTTTTCTTATTTCTTCCAGGTCAGCTTATTTATATTGACAAATTCTCTCGCTTAGCCTCCTGATGACTGCATCTGTTTCTGATGGCAGAACTAGTTGGTTGAAGGCAAAATGAATTAATGAAAAAGACCTGGTCTCTGGACACTTTCATTATTGATGATTGTTTTCTGTAGGTTTATTATTTTAACACTCATTTCAAAATACATGATAAATGGAACCTCATGTTTACATAAATTTTTACAATTGTTACCTGGAAGAGAGACATTGAGACAGAACTATTGCATTCTAGACTTTGCAGAAGCATCAGTCAGGGCTACGTCTTTCTGGAAGGTGTCACATAGCACTAAGCCTTTGGGTGCTGTGTATAAAATCTTCATAAATAGATGTTAATCATTCTCAGTTGAATTTCTGAGATTCGGTACCATACAATTTTTGAGTAAAACCAATATATGACGCATGCAAAACAGAAGTAGTACTTAGAACACTGAATAGCTTTTAAACAAAATACTGTCACTGGAAATTCGTTAGTGTACCTTATGCCGATTTTCTCACATTGTTGCCACTAACATATAATGCAAACATCACATTTCAGCATAAGTACCCTCATTTTAGTATGCATTTATTAAGACCCCCCCCCTTAATTTTCTTGTAGAGATGATCTGTCAATGTGACTGCAATACCCCATTCATATCTTTTGGCCTCTCTAGAGCATGACGAATAATTTCTTTTCACCAGGATTTCCATGACTTCTGTCGACAAAGGGCTAAAGTTTCTCTACAAGTCTCACCAGTTCAATCTTTAATAGTGGACTAGTTTCAGGACATGGCAAGATGCATGACCTGCAAACTATATCTCAATTAAGTCCCAGTCTGTGGAGCAGGCATTTATTTGAGCCCTGGGTTTTGTAATAGTCTTCCATTATACAATAAGCACTCTCTGGAATGAAGAATTGCTTCAAAGCATCATTTTCCCTGTGCGAGAGGCACCTCTCTGGCTAAAAATAAACACACAATCCAGGCAGTCTTAAATAGCTTAAAAATAACACTCTTGCATTTCTTCCAAGCAGAAAAATTAGGTAAGAGGACTGCAACTGAAGTAAGGTAGTTGTATCATGTAACAGGAGCCTGGAAGGTAGTCAGATGCCACAGTGATAAGGGCCATGTAAGAATAAAAATAGCACGTTATATAGACTGCTCTAAAGCTCTAGAAAAGGTGTTCCCTAGCTTTAGAGGATTTAAAAATGGCAAGATTCTAAACTAATAGTAGGGTCACACTTCTTTGATAAAACTTTTCATTACCTTTTCTAATTACCTGGGGAAAACAGTAGAGAAATTTGTAACGTAAAAATTATTCCACAAATATTGATGAAGCATAGCTGTATCACTGATTGAACATGCTAAAATTAATAAATATCTACTTTAATACTGAGGGAACATGTTGTATCCTAAAAACAATAAATAGAAAATTCTGTGGTCTCCATAAACAAACATTGCTAGCCTAGAAATGAAAATTATATCTTTGAAAATAATAAACCTGAGGTAGAACCAGCTTCCTTCTCTGCTAGAAAATCTGGTGTATTCTGTGGTCTCCATGTTAACTGCTGCATCCACAGCAATAACCTGTCAGCTTTTTTGGTCTTAAATACTGCTTTCAAAAAGAGTCCATCACAGTTTGTTAATATCATGGCAATATCATGACATAAACCAAATCTCACAGCCTCCCTTCTAGGTCTAATGCAGCCTGATTCACTTTTTAAATGTTCCTGTAAGTATACTAGGATGTGATGTGTCTGCTGTATGTTCCTGTCTCTAAACTCTCTTTCTGTTGTCCCCTAGCTTGCAGCAGAGATTTAACCCAGTTCTCACAAATTTTGCTGTCATATTCATTGCCTGACATCCACATGGAACTCAAGGCATTAATTAATACATAGAACTTAAATTGCTAGTGATGGCTTCTTACTTCATTATGCTGTGCTCTCATCCAAACTGAGCATCCCCCATGTAATTAGAAATGAAATTGTTAACACACCAAAATGCCAGAGTAAATGCATTGCACAGGTGTTAAGTTGATGCCTATCTTTCATTTCTTATGAAAATAAATCTTACAAATGGCTGTAACATTGCACTTAAAATATTCAGCCCGGCACTATTTTATTTTCAATGTCTGCCTGATTAGCACTTTGACAGTGTCAAGAACAGAACACCAAAATGAAATATGCATATTAGTAAATACATGATGCAATTCAGTTTATGTTTATTCTTTATTCTGTTTATTTTCTTCTACTTAAATTCCTCGGAGGATTTAAATAGTACTTTAAATGGCTTGCTGCTTTTCTGTCCTGTGTCAGAATATTGTGAGCTCTACGTCAGCAAATCTGTGTATCAGATGGGAGTCATGCAGCAGCCTTCCTGTAATACTTCTTCACAAGAAGTTCTACTTAAATGACAGTTTGGTTTTCCTCTATTTATTGTTTAATACAGTTTATCATTAAAATTCCATTTTCTCCTATGCCTTATTGCACATAATGGATAAATGCTTTAAGACATTTCCCTTTATTTGCATTGATTCAGTTAATGTAGGAGTATTTAAATATGGACAGCCCACATTAATAAGTATAAATATATATTGAACATTTTCTTTATAATCAACTGATTCTTGTCCAAGATACTGTAAATAAGGTGCTTCTTACCAAACAGAAAGGGGTAGAAAGAGGCAAAGGCAGATAGCAGATATTGAAGATGTTGTAATGATTTAAAAGAAATGTTGTAACTAGGTGCTACTGGGAATTCCATAAACAAATTTCATCCCTTTCCTTGGTTGGGTAAATGTCGAAAAGGAGAACTTTTTGAAAGAGAAAGTAGAGAACAATTCTACACAGTCACTGTTCAGAAATGCCTGCCAATATCACAGGTAAACTTTGACATTTTCCTTACTTAAGTTAACTTCATGAGAAAATCTGATTTTCCTTCATTATTGCAGAGATATTGCAGAAATATTGCAGAAATAGCATCTCCTGACAATAATGCTGTTCTACCCTTCTCACCCAACCATTTTTACAAAAGTGGGAAGAGGAAAATTACTTCATTTACTGTTTTGATGAGAAGCAGTCCTCTGTCCTCAGGGGAAAAAAAAAAAAAGAGGGAAAAAAAAAAGGAAATACTGAGCTTTTTGGTAAGATGTGATCTGTTGGGTTTTTTTTTCAGAACAGCCCAATTTTATCTTCAGGATTTGGAAATTTCTTTTGTCTGTGATTTTTAATGGTCTCTATTGTTTCAAGAAATTTATAATCAATAGGCTGGATGGCCAGTTTTTTTTGTGTTCCTTTCTATTTTTTCTTGCTTTTTTCATTTTCTTTAGCAGTGTCCTTGCATGACCTCACAGAGAATGGAAGATATATCTGTCTTTTAGATCTGCCTACTCGCAGTTGTGCTGTCAATGCACATCTCAAGTTCCCCCAGCCGCAGTTTGATTTTTCCTTTCCCTGTGTTAGTTTCTGAATTTTCATTGGCACTCTGACTCTGCACAGCTTGAGCGACTTATGTATTCCTTTCCCCTGTAAGCTTTTTTTTTCCACCAGTGCCTTCTTGTACTAATTACCAGTATTGTGTTTTCATGCTCCAGTTACTTGATTTTTTTCCCCAGAACCTTTCATCTTCTTTATTTTGCTATCCAATTTCTTCCACGTGGCATTCATTTATACATTTTTCAAAAACTAAAGCACTAACTAGTGTTATTTCTAGTCCTCCATCACACCTGATATGTTGCTCACCTTTTAATTTTCTTTTTATTTTTAAAGTCTAGGTACTAGTAGACTGTCTTTTCCTGCATTTGGGGATACCCAACAGATGATACAGGGATACCTGTTGGGGATATCTGGCCGATCACAACCTTGAGAAGTCACCCAGCATAAATAGTAAATAATACATTCTAATAATAAAACTGTTGCTTCCAGCCTCTTGAGACTGGACTAATGTGCATTGTCATAGCACACTGTGAAAAGGCCTCAGGCTTACATGTTAAGGGCTCTTGGATTCTTGAATGAGCAGGTCTGGTGGTAACCCTGTGGTGAAAAATCTTCAACCTGTTAATTGCAGAAGGTAGCATGATTCTCATCTGCTTTTTTTGTCTCAACACAGTTACACAGAAATATTGATATTGGGCAGGTATACCTTAAATGGGGATGCTCTTCAGACATAGGTTTTCCAGGCTGGTCAGAAGATAAGCTGACTTGAATACCCAGTGACAAACTCCCCACCCTGTTACCAGCCAACTTCCACAGATGGTGAGGACGTTCTAGGCAGATAGCTTGTCGTAGCTCAACATCAATACCCAAATGTCACTAGGTTTGTAAAAAGACTCAGTCTGGGTGTTTTTGCTGTGTGTTGTTTGTAAGATAAGGCAAAATGTTAAGCAATAATGACTAATAAAACATCTGCTTCTGGACACCTGAGAAAGCCGTTAAAATCCTTCAAAAGCAGTAGTTCTGAAAGGCACCAGCTTACAAAGACGAACAAAGCTGCATTCATATTCCTGCTATCAGTGTGAATGGTGATTATCCTATTTCCACTTGCTACTTTTACAGTCACCTCCTCAGCTGTGGTATTTCTAGTCTTGTGATTAGTTAAAGAATGTTATTAAGGACATTATCCAAATGCCTCTGAAACACTAGCAGGTTTGGGACATTGACCACCTCTCTAGGAAGCCACTTTGGTGTTTGACCACCCTCTTGGTAAAGAAATGCTTTCTAATGTCCACTCTAAACCTCACTCTGAACACCTTTCAATAGTACTCAGTATAATCTTTTCCATAAATTTTTCAGGAGCTGAGTTTAGACTAACAGGTCTGTAGTTCCCTGGATCTCCCTTGACACCTTTTGTAAACTAGAGTAACACTGGTTGGCTTCCAGTCAGCAAGGACCTCCCCAGACCTTTGGTAGATGATCAAAGAGAGGTCCTGCCATAACATTTACTAGCTCCCTCAGGGATCTCTTCGATTGTAATGACACTTAATGTAAACTGGTACGTAGAAAACTAAGAAACTAATAGTTACTACAGAAATTATCAGGGGACTAGGGTTGTGCAAATAATTTGTTAAATATCACAAATATAAGGCTACTGCAAAGATAAACACAGTGATGTGTAATGACAATGACAGAGTGACCTCAGAGCATGCTCACCTGTGTGAGGTGAGACTATATCTACAAAATGAGGGATTTATTCTGGATAAAGTGTTTCCAACTCAGGGACTGCACTGAAAGAATAAGTCAGCCTGAAATTCTTATTGCACCTCTCAGGCACTAACAGCATATTATGATCCCGTATTATGTAATGAATAATTATTCAGTATTAATAGGATTTGGGAAGCATAGTAATTCCTCTCTCCATGTTTTTCCTAATATCTTGTGTCCTTACTAAGAAAAATAAAATAAAATAGAGGGCAATCAGAAGAATGAAGCAAAATTTTAGGTAGGGCTGACAAAACACCTTCTAAAAAGGCTTAAAAAGCTGTATCTGTTTGACTTATATGAAATAAGGTTGAGATGGGAGATTATTAGATTAGATATTTATGGGAGAATATAACAAACATAATAGTATGTTGGCCTGTGAAAATAATTGTAAATGATAAATAAGTAGTATAGGGTCGTTTTTTTAGCACTAACAGGCAGAGTCTAGTCAAACTCATGCTATTAAATTCTTAAGGCTTCCAATTTAGGCTCCAGACTTTTGCTTGGAGAAAAGAAGGCTTTGGGAAGACCTTACAGCAGCCTTCCAGTACCTGAATGGGGCCTACAGGAGGGATGGGAAGGGAGTCTTTATCAGGGAGTGCAGCGATAGGACAAGGGGGAATGGTTTTTAACTGAAAGAGGGAAGATTTAGATTAGGTATCATGAAGAAATTCTTTACTGTGAGGTTGGTGAGACACTGGAACAGATTGCCCAGAGAAGTTGTGGATGTTCCATCCCTGGAAGTGTTCAAGACCAGGGTGGATGAGGCTTTGAGCAACCTGGTCTACTGGGAGGTGTCCCTGCCCATGGCAGGGGGGTTGGAACTCGATGATCTTTAAGGTCCCTTCCAACTCAAACCATTCTCTGATTCTATGATTTTATGAATATAAGATGATTACATCCAAGCTATCTATTCTGAAAATACATAGATTTTGCCTGGGAACTGCTTGCTTATTGGTAGATTTTTTGAGGACCAACTAACATTCTGCCATTGTAACAAATTAACTATGCGGGTGATAAAATTTCAGAACCTATGTTCAGGTTGTGACATCATTTAATTTTCTGGTAAAGACAACCATTTTTCCCCTGAAAAGTATTGTGACTGCTTCTTGGGACTCAAAACGTATTATCATATATTTTTTTATATACACATATTTTGATTTGGTGTTATTAAATATAGTCTCACCTCTTAATTGAAAAATTATATTGATACTTTCAGAAGAACAATTTTTCTAGTAATTTCTCCAATAATTCCTAGTTTTAACTAGACTAAAGAAATAAAACAGTTTGCTCATAAGCCTAAGATGGTACTTAGGAATCTATGATATCATTTCATCCCCTTTTTCAACTCAGGGAGTTCTTCTTGGTACCAATAAAAAAAACAAGAAACAGCACACCAATCCTCCTATGGGACTGATTTTTGGATAATTTCTAGCCTTCAAATAGGCTCACTGGGTATTTGCTTTAATTATTTGGAAAGTGCTTTTAATCTGCAGGGAAGGTCCTGTATCACTGCATCAGCTACTGACTGGTGCTGAGTAACAGAGCAAAGAGCTCACTCTGTTGCAGGATCCTGCATGGTACCGCTGAGCTAGTTGCACTTCTGAGTTCAATGGGATCAGAATGTGGCATGGGGCTCTGGTGTACAAAGTCCAGTTTCTGTGTGTAAGGCAAAATAGAAAAGATTTAGAGTTGTAAATAACGTAGCTGCACCCCACAGTCCTCCTCTGAGGCTGTGCTGCTCACAAGTGCAGCTGCCACTAGATTTACACTAATATGGGTATTATGATGTTTGATATCTCACTGTCTCATTATCAGTAAAGTGGTCATTAAGTGACTGTTCTGCCAGGTGGCTCCAAAGCTGATAGATTTGCTTTATTTAATAAGTAAGGAAAATTACTTTTGCTGTTCAGGTAATCAGGAAGGCAAAAAGGAGGTTTTTTGCAGTTAGGGGTGAGATACTTCTCTATTACAGTGTCCAATAAAGGCAAGAAAGAAAGCATTTGTCAATGCAAAGCAGAGGTGCACTGGTTTTGGCTGCAAGGCACAGGCGTGTGTTAGCCATGAGACAGGGCACTTGAAAGATCAGGCAGAAACGTTAAAACAGAGGGAAAAGGGGAACAGCACCTAGAGGAGTTGAGGAAAAACAACTGCAGTCACTTATCAGAGAAAGAGTAGGAAGTGAATCAGTGAAGGGGAATGCACAATATACCAATTTTCAAAGTTCAGAAGTGTTGCTCAGTGTCTTAGGTGCCTTCCCCTTCAGAAAGCTCAGGGACTTTTGGATGCAGTTCTGTTTTTGCCTTTTCCTTGCAGCTCTGCAATGTTTCACTGAGGCTGCTGTGGCAGTGGTTTTTGTGTTGCTTCCTGCTGTTATTCTCATGCTATTATTCTCAAGGCCTTATTCCTGCAAACCCCAGCAGTCCTGTTATGGAAGGTGCTCTTGGGAAAAAAAAATTTTTCCCAACACCAGACTCACCTTTTTCCCATTCCTTTCCCCTCCTTTTGGGTGTAGCTTTTGGGTTATGTTACAGAGACCTAATAGTGTGCAAGCAGATACCTTTTTAAAAGTGAAAGCGTACTCCAGCCAGCACTAACAGCAACGGCCAATTAGGGGTCGAGTAAAACGTGATGAAAATTATATAATGCCAATGGAAAGAGATTGCTGGGGTTTGCCTGCTGCACCGCAGAGGAGCCCGGGGAGATGCTCAGTGGGGGTGCCAGTTGCTTCTCTTCCCAGATGGTCAGCGGGGAGAGTTTTCTTTTTTCTTTTTTTCCCTTTCTCTCTCCCCCTTATTTTTTATTTTGCCATGAGACTAACTTTATGCAGAGTTGTATGCCATCAGCTAAGTACGCCACTAACAAGTCTTTGTGTTAGTGTAGGTCTATCTCACAACACAAACATACACTTAATGAAACTTTTACAAGAAAAAGAGCATTACTATATTTTTAAAGAGGACAAAACCCAAGATGTTTCAAACACAATTTAAAGTCTTTTTCAACAAGAACCTCTTCTAGCAAGCCAAACAAAAGAGCCTTTCAGTGCTTTTTCAAATTTGATACCTTTATCAACCTTACTGTTTGCAACTAGCTCAAATACCTGTGTTGGGTGGTACAAACTTCTAAAAATCCCAAGGCTGGAAATTAATGTCATGATGGCCATCCAGTCCTTGGTGGGAAAGATGGATCCACTACATGTCAAAAACGTGATAAGCTTCCTGAAGAAGCCAGGTTCTAGCAGATGTAATTGTCTGTGGAATAAGATGCAATGTCATTAGTAGAAACGTTTATGAATAAGGAGCAACCTCCAGGGAGGAAAGCTGCTTTCAGGAGTTCTTACAGATTCTGCTAAATAGCCCACTTGAGAAACTTAGAGTAGCTGTCATGGCATTAGAGTTGGATTACCTTTAGATCTCAGTTGAAACACTCATTAACCTGTTAATGATGACAGGTTGGTTGGTGGCTGGATGACATGTGGCCCTGCTCCACCTCCGCTTGGAGACGAGTCTCTCTGAAGCAGCAAGGGAAAGAAAAGCAGCCCTGGAAGGTTCCTCTTGAGTTCTCTTTCCTCCCTCTCTTCTTCCAGCCTTGCGTAGACCCTGTCTGAAGAGCATCTCAAGAGGTAAGGGCTCCCGCATATTGGAAAAAGAATGCTGGAGTCTTGTGCTTAGTATGGCCACAGCTCCCTCAGGGAGCAAATGCTCCCTGCCAAAAGCACTAGGTAGAGGGGGAGGAAATCATAGAATCATAGAATGGGCAAGGACACCTCTATCCAGCCTGGCCTTGAACACTTCCAGGGATGGGACCTCCACAACCTCTCTGGGCAACCTCTTCCAGTGCCTCACCACTCTCATAGTGAAAAATTTCTTCCTGATATCTAATCTAAATCTACCTTCTTCCAGTTTGAAACCATTGCCCTATGTTCTATGGTAAAAAGAGCCTCTGCAGCTTTTCTGTAGGCCCCCTTCAGATACTGGAAGACTGCTATAAGGTTTCCACAGAGTCTTCTCCAGGTTGAACAACCCCAATGCTCTCAGCTTCAGTAATCTTCAGTAATATAGAGCCACCTGGTGCACTGGTCTGGACAGCTACTGCTGCTATTGTTTCCAAGAAAGCCTACCATCTACGTATTCATAAACTGTCATTTTGAAAGTATCATTTACGGCAGTTGGTCTGGCCAGGGTGGAGATGCCAAAAAATGAAGGCCAGATCTGTGTGCACACTTGGACATGAATGCCAAGGTGCTTGAAAAAGTGCTGTCAGTTTTGGGACCATTCAGCTGCTATCTGAATATTGCCTTGTGCTCCTTTATTTGCTGCTATCTTGGGAGCTGCTGTCTCACCAGTAGAATTGAACCAAGACCTGGCACGTTTGTCATGCATATGCAGAGTTGTTTTGAGTCACAGAATTTTAAAAAATCTTCTATAACAAAACAAACATTACCGTGTCACTTATTGAAATAATTTGGGTTTAAAGCTGAATTCAACAACAAAATTTTTTTCTTGCACAGCAACATATGTCTAGGATAAATCAATATACATAAAGAAGCTTGTAAATATTTCTCTTCTTTTTCACAGTTGTTTCTACAAGGAAGGCCAGACTGACCCTGCCTTGATGAAGAGGGAAAGATCGAGTGCCCCTTCAAAGGTTCTTCCCAGTCCCAATTTCTAATTTTCTTATTCTGCTCTCATGCACAAATGTAACCCCAGAGTTGAGGTCATGGTAAATATCTTAATTTTTTGCCATTTCTCCTAAAATCAAAACTCTGTTGTTTTGTTTTGGTAAGAGTCTCATACTATTCTAGAAGCTAGGTTGTTAGGAAAATAATGGAAAAATTTTCTCCCTGTGGAACATTGCATACGCTGTTTTCTATTGTTTTCTTAAAGTATATTAAACTGCCAGCATCAACAACAGCCTCATATTTTTTCTTTATATGAATAAAATCTGAAGAAACAAAAAAAAACATTTCCCATCATACTGTTGAAGGGCAAGATGTGAAAAACCTGGCAAATGCTGAACAGTTTAATAAAATTATTGAATAACTGCTGAACAATAGGTCTGGAAAACAAAGGTAAATAAGTGCAATCATGTGAGATAGAGCTCCATAAAATAAAAACTAAATATACATGCATTAGTTCAATCATGTGAGAAGCACTTTTAGTCATAACAGTAAGCAGAACAATCAAACTTCATTAGAATGACATACAATCATACTTCAAGGCATACTTTCAGCAATGAAGAATCCGTTTTATGGTAAGAATGTTATTTTTTTATATCTTTTTTCTCTGTAGTAAGTATATGTCAGAAGATCTTAATCTGCCATTTGCCATGCAACTCTAGGAAGCCTTTTCCTGTTAACGAATTCCAGCAGCAGCTGGTGAAAACTGGTCCACTGCATCTTTCAGCTTTTTTACCGGCCAGCACAGTCAGTCCCAATCTCTTTATTGACAGCGAATTAAAGAACTGCTGTAGAAGAATAATAGCTTTGTGTCTGATGTCTGGGACAGCTGGCTCATAATCTCACTTTCTGACATTAGTGAGTTGCTGCTTCTGTCTGTGCTGTACCTCACCGACAAATAGAGGAAAACATATACTGGCTCTGATGTTGGATTTATTCTTCCTAGGTGTCTATAAAGCACAGGTTTGAAAAACGCTGCCCATATACAAAGAATGAGCTTGGAATAAGTTTTCGGTTGTTAATATGGACCTTGTTTTTCTCAGTTTTACTGCTTTGATTACAATGAAATTCATGTGAAAGTATATATACATCATCATCAGAAATACATCAGTTCATTTAATAGACTGAAATAAAACCAAATCATGTTTTCCCTGCTGTTTCTACAAACAATTTTAGGTTTTATTTAGATGACAGTTCAACTGCATATGGCCAGATGGGATTCCATTTGTGTTTTGTCAATACACTTTTGAATTTCTCTGCTACTTTAAATTGAGAAGCCGACAACTAATTGTAAAAGGGAAATTCACACATCTATAATGACTTTCATTAAAGAGCTTATCATCATGGGACAGTTAATGAAGATCACTTAATGAGTCTTCACATGACCTCTTTGAAGTTGACATTAATATGATAAGCCTTTGGCAGATGAGGCGAGTAGGATGATAAAATCCATACGTGCCGGTAAAATCAGAGGCTCTGAAAGATTCGCTTTTGCAATATGCATTCTCAAACCTCTGACTTAAACTAACTGACAATTCTGTTCATCCAGAACACTTTAGTGAGGAGAAGGTTTTGGCAACATCGCCTTTTTTTAAAATTCCTTTACCTTCATTCAATCAGTTAATAGGTTGAAAAGCAGTAAATCACAGAAACTCAGGTGACATTCCTAAAAGTTATCAGCTCTCTTTATACCTACTTCCCACTATATTCTCCAGGCTTTGTATTTATAGGTATCAGTGCAAATAAAATCTCATGGAAGAAGAGTGAGTATTCATCACATTTCCAGCTCTGAAAATGAAATGTCAGAGATTTCTGTGAAAATGTCAAGAACACATGACAAAAATTTCAGTGTGCTAAGATCTTATATTCATTTAAAGTTTATTTGAACAGCTCAAATTTGAATACTGTGCTCAGAACCCAGACCCTGTTGCAGCTGATGGGGGTAGTGGAATTTCTACAGTACCTTGAACACAAGCCTAGGAATAGCCACACTGAAGCCCGTGTTTCTCCTACAAGCGTGCTCTGCTGATGCATGATCAATATTTGAACACAAGCCAAAGCCCAGTGTGAATCTTTACAAAATTCTTCAAGATAGACTTTAAATCAGACATAAAGTACCTCAAAGTTTTAAAAATTATAGTATTATGCCATATTTTTAAAAAATTAAGACAGGAGACAGTGTGCCAATCAATGCACTGGATGTTGGTCCAGGACCTGAAAGGATTTTTAATGCCCTTAAAGGTGAAATAAAACAAACATCACTATGAGGACAGAAGAAGGAGTCATAACCAGAGGAAAATGAAGAAGATCAATAATAACAACAACAGAACTCTGGTTGCATAATTTTGGCTTGCAGACAATAAAAAAATAACCTTAAAAACTGCTTGCCAAAAAGACAGGATAAGTAATGAGAGACTTGTGCCATCATCATACTAGCGAATGGAAATGACTTCTCACCTAGCAGAAGAGACACAGAACACATTTTCCTATATAGCAGCTATAAAAGAGGGAATATGCTTTAGAGAAATAAGAATGGTTGTCATGGCTATCAGGTGAGTTGTTTCATAAAATTCTTTTTCTCCAGGGGTGTATTCCTAAGGCCACGGATCAAAGTTTTTGTGTTTTCTTCACACTATTTAGATGCAGATGAGATAACCACCCTATGTCTGGCTTGGTGGATAGAGTAGTACATTTTGAGCCCTATTTCCACCTAAGGAGATATGGAAGCACAAGCCAGCCCCTTTCTGTCACATGCTTTTTTTTATGGACACGAATGGGATGCCCAGATAGGATCCAAATTGTCTAGTATAGACTGATCATCAGTGGACCAAGAATCTCAGCTGTGCTGTAGCGTGTATGCAGGCCGGCTAAGACAAAGATCTGGCTCTTGGTCTCAGCCTTCCAGCACTCGTAAAAGTTAAACAGCCACTGGTCCCCAAATTAACAAGGCTCACACAACTTTGCAGTGACAAAAGCATTCTCAAAATAAAGATTGATTATCCTCATATTTATAGTTTTACAACAAGTATCAGAAAGAATTACTGGGAAAAAAATACTAAGTACTTGTTTACTGAATACTCTTGGTTTAGTCTGTAGAGCATGTGCAAGATCCTGTTTCTCAAAGTATGTAGAATTTCTGGCTTGAGAGGGCAGGTTTTAATATCCATAAAAAGCTCTGCTTTAGTGTTTATTTGACCTACACACTTTTAAACTATTTGGGTACCAACACTCCTCTCCAGCATCAGACTGAAGGTCAAAGATTCACCCTCATCTTCCTTTTCACAAGCCTGAAAGCTTAAATTGTATTACCTTGGTGGGACTTGAATTGCAACCTTTCCCAGCTAATGGTTCCTCTGTTTTGTTCCCTAAATAAACTGTATCATTGGTTTGCCTTTTCCACTAGTCACCTCTAACAAGTTCTTGGATTTAGGCAGTACACTAGCATGAGTATCAGGAGGGTTTTAAAGAAATTCTCTTTTTTTGCAAGGACAGATAAATGTTTTGCCTTGGAGATAATCTTAACTGTCCCATGCAAGCATTGCAAATTGTGATAAAGGGCATACCTTAATATGGGTATTGGAGTTGTGTGATTAGGAGCAGAGACGAAAAACATGTCTATTTATGGTGCAGTGTAGCAGTCAAGTGATAGACTTTATATGAAGAAGAAAGAACCACTAATGCAAAAAATATTCTGAGTTTTCCAAAGGAAAGTGCCAACCAATGACATGAGAGTGAAACACATGGGAATATTTACAAAAGAAAAGTTTGTTTGAACCTGAAATGGGACTATTTTAATTATACCACTGACTCTTTGAGATGCAGTTTTTGAGGAAGAACAGGCAAACAGTTGACCTTGGACAACCAATGGCACCCAATCAGGTGAAGGCAACTTAGCCAGAGCACTGAGGTGCAAACCTCTTATAGTAAACTCTCTCTCCTTCAGCTTTAGGCTGCACTACTCTAGAGGTTTTCACACCTTTTGGTAGAAGTGAGGGTGTTTCCATATCTGCTACTTCCTCAAGAATACTTCTGAGCAGCTCTACTGCAATATCTGCATCTATGACAGCGAACAAGGGAGAAGAGTAGAGGTGATTGAAGAGAATCTGAAAAGAGCTAGGAGTATCTTTTCTTGGCTCTGAAAATAGAAGTTCTGTCTTGGGTAAAATAACACAGTGGTACAATCTTTGTCAGGGCAAGGTCATCACTTGTCCAGATCTATTTTAAGGATCTTTTGGTCCTTAAGGTCTGTTTGCTTGCTTTTTCCCCTTAGGTATGATATAATTAGATATAATTTGACCTCTCCAGAAAACCCATTCCTTAATGTATTGGTAAGTAGCCCCATTAATATGTTGCTTTAAATTTCTTGAGGAAAAAAGTGTCATCATATTTTACCAACATAATCAGCAGAGAAAGAACAAACTACTGATATTCAGACAGGTATTTCCTACTCAGCTTCAATGGGAAAATTCTTCTAACTCCTGTTTAAGAGTTAGATTTTTTTCTGTTTTCACCTTTTATGCTCTTTCATGTTTTGTGTTACCCATGTTATTACTTCTAAGCTTTTGTTTATCGCTGTACAAGGAGAAAAGAAAATAAACAGGGAAATAATCTGTTAACACCCTGGTTCTCATTTTAGAGGATTTGCTGGCCAGTGAATCAGCAACAGAAACAGCTGTGTTCATTCTTCCTTCCTTTGTAAGTGTAATTTCTCTCTCCCACCCCGGTATGGCTTAGGTGTTTGTTCCAGACTGTTAGCGCTTCAAACAAGTTTTTGATGGAGGAACACAGAAATATCTGCAACAAAAGGAAATGAGAAGATGCGACTGGTATTTAGTGATGAGCCAAAACAAAAAAATCTATCCCCAGAGAATTCAGTGGTCTTACACTGCACTCCAAACATCCTTCCTGACCACAAAATAAGTACATGGTGAGAAAAGAAAAAAGCAGCTAGAACGCAAGTGCATTGACCTTGTCATTAGGACAACTGAAGTTACTATAAATAGGCAAAATATCCAGCTGAGGATAAGAAGACTAATATATAGCTCTTGCCCTTGGTAACAGAGTCTTCTATATACATTCAGATTACCTCACTGCGCTTTTAAATTTGTATTAAATCTCTAATTTCTTTTTTCTTTGGCACTTAGATCCACAGTCAACATTATAGATAATACCCATGTACCTGAAACTCTTTTTTTTTTTTTTTTGAGTAAAAACCACAAAGTAGGAATGAATTTTAAAAAGCAGTACCAAACCCCCACATTATTTTCAGCCAAGGAACTGGATAAGTGGGTAATCAGCCAGCCTGCTTGCCTGTATGCCTATTCCAGCCATTCAGTGAACAGAGAGGGCAACAGTCAGAAAGACTACAAAGATGAGCAGGCCATTATGTGTTGAATCAGATTTTTTTCCTCCATGGAATGTTTAGATTATTCTGCCTTTCCATGTTTCTGGAAAAAAACCTGCTCAGTTAAAAAAAAAAGAGTAAGAAAAGGTTTTGTCTGTTGTCAACATCTGTATATTAATTAGCAATTAGCACCAAGCAGGAAATGAGCAGCTTTCACAGTACTAAATCATGAACCAAAAGAATAATATTTACTATATTTGTTGAATGGTAAATTTTTAGTGGTTTTATTTGCCATTTAGATGGTCACTGAGAAGGTAAACAGACATAAAACCCAGAAGCTATATAAAATGTTTGTATAAAAACAAACTGTGTTTGATTTTAATTGATTCAATTTATATTTCAATTGTAAAATTCCAGTGTTCATTAAGAAAAGCTGTGTTTTCAATAAAAAGAAAAAGAGAGGATTTCCATTATTGTGGATAGAGATGATTTTTAATTTTACCGTGAACATTTCCAATGGTTTCAACTGGTTCAATTCACAAGGCAAAGAACGAATCCCCATTGCATTTCCAGCAGAGGTGTGAACCTCTGTATGAGTATAAACTTAACTTCTTGCAAGCTGACTCACACAAAACTACCCTCTAGCTCTGGCTTTACCTGCAGCTGGAGAACAAGGTAAGACAACACACGTGAAATGTGGAGAAGGGTGGACAGCCATGGTCATCCACCTTTTGGCTTCTACTCAAGTGTCCCACACAAGATCCTTCAGAGAAAGTTGGTTGGGACCTTTCCTTGAAGAGTTCAGCTCACATGTAGAAAGACTATTTATAGCAGCTCAGCCAAAAATTTCTTCACTGGCAGCTTACAGTCAATGACAGATGGGAGACCTGGCCTTCACCTTCTCCCTCACCCACAATCTTGGGAAGAGCACAGCCATAGTTCTAGTAACAAATAATTCTTTTTCCTTTCCCTCACCAGTCAGACCCCTTCCTCCAAGCAGCCTCACTGAACTGAATGGGACCTGCTCAACTTCTATGTGACTATATGTGTTGTACAGGAATGAGAACAACATCAACAGGAATAACTGAATTATCTTGCTGTTCTGAATTAGCAAATAGATAAAGTTATCTGGTGGGTTAACCTTGGCTGGCCACCAGGTGCCCACCAAACTATTCCAGCGCTCACCTTGTCAAGAGGACAGTGGGAGAAAATACAACAAAAAGCTCGTAGGTCAAGATGAGGACAGAGAGATCACTTGCCAGTTACTATCATGGGAAAAACAGGCTCAGCTTGGGGAAATTAATTTAACTTATTGCCAATTAAACAGAGTAGGCTAGTGGCAAATAAAAACAAAACTAAAACCACCTTCTTCCCACCCCTCCCTTCTTCCCACCACTCCCTTCTTCCCAGTCTCAACTTCACTCCCAACTCTTCTGCTTCCTCCTCCCAAGTGGCACAGGGGGATAGGAAGTGGGGATTCATAATGCTTCATCTCTGTGCTCCTTCCTCCTCACACTGTTCCCCTTCACCAGTATTCCGCAGTATACAGTATTTCAAGAACTGCCACAGCATGGGCCCTTTCCATGGGGTGCTTCAGGAAAAGACTGCTTCAGTGTCAGTCCTGCCAGGACCTTGCTCCAGCACAGGCTCACCATGGGGTCACAGCTTCCTTCAGGGTACACCTGGCGAAAGGTCTTCCATGTGCTGCAGGCGGACAGCCTGCCTCAACATGGTCTTCATGTGAATCTCTGCTCTGGCA
>JAOQGH010000023.1:103847234-103868674 GCA_025769975.1 Gallinago jamesoni | reverse complement strand
CTGGCGAAAGGTCTTCCATGTGCTGCAGGCGGACAGCCTGCCTCAACATGGTCTTCATGTGAATCTCTGCTCTGGCACCCGGAGCACCTCTTCCCCCTTGTTCTTCACTGACCTTGGTGTCTGACAGGCAGTTTCTCTCCTGTATTCTCATTCCTCTCTCCCAGCTGTCATGTAGTACTTTTTACCCTTTCTTATATACGTTAACACAAGGTGCTACCACTATTGCTGATTGGCTCAGCTTTGGGTAGCGACAGGTCCATCTTGGACATGGCTGGAATTGTCTCTGTCTGACATGGGAGGAGCTTCTGGTGTCTTCCCACAGAAGCCACCCCTACAGCATCACTGCTACCAAAATCTTACCACAAAAAGCCAATATGAATAGTAATGGAAATGTGGCTGAGTGCTAAACACCACAGCAGGATGTTCATCAGAGCACTCTGGTTTAGCACATGCACAGCTTCACCTCTCATTGTGCTTTGTCTGCTCTGCTCTTTGCAGTCTCTCTCAAGTCATTTTGGAGCATCACTGACTTGCTTCTTTCCAGCTTGTATCTTTTCACATCACTCTTTGCATGCGCGTCTTTGCAAAATACATCTCTTCTCTCATGGTCTCTGGGTTTCCTTGCTTTTTCTTGGTGTATTACCTGAAGTCTACTTATCCCTTGAATGAGTGAAATTTGTCAGCTGAAATAATTTCCTTAGACAAAATGCTCATTTGGGTTGACTAAAACAACCTCTCAGCTCATTTAAGTGTTTCAACTGGAAAAAATGTTTTCACGTCAAAACACATTACTTGAAAAATTTATTTATGTTTTTTTTTAAAAAAGATACTTCAATATTAAATGTACATAAATTAAATTTTAATAAAGGTTACAAAATAATAACTTGCGTTGCTTTGACAAAAACCATTTTCCACAAGCAATTTCAATAATTTGTTTCCAGGATCTAGAGCAAACAAAATATAATTTTGGTTCAGTCTAAATACTTTCATTCTGTGGTGCGACCATTAAAAAACAAGCATACTACAGTTCTGTAATTGTAACTTCAATGGGCTGAGAGTCTTGTTACTGGTAGCACCAAACATTCTTACTATGCATGCAATGGACTCTTTTGCACACAGTGGCGATCACACACCAACAATTCCTGTCTGAATTTTCAGTTAGAAATGATATTCCATTCATTAAACTAACATAATCTTTCACCCACAAATTTAAATCACAGTAGCCCACAAAAATACTTGTAGGTGTGTCTGTTTATGAGTTTATATAGTAAAAGAATTCATCAAAATGGTAGATTAGCTTATGGTCCTTTCCATAATTATTTTTGTCCACTGCATCTGTCTTCCTCATTTTGTGATGTTGTTTGTCTACAGTGCCATTGCCCACATGGATATAGGTGACATCACAATGCTGTAATAAAGATGTAGTTGGTTTTACCATTACTATTCTATTTACATTTACAAATATCCTTGCACCTGTTTATTGCTTTCCAAGACCATTTGAGGCATTTAACAAAGAAAAGCCATTTTTTTTGTCTTCATAAAACCGGTTTGTTGATAACAAACAGATTTTAACTAACATTTGGACCATTCATGATTTCAATAAAACAGATGGAATCAATAAATGTTACACAGCACACATAGCTGTTTGCTGTGTAACAGAGTATGTCTAACATAACAAATATGCCCAGAGTGTAAAACAAGAAGAGAAAGAATGCAGAGAATTAACTTGAATGAATCAGATAATAATGTTTGCATATCACTATGTGGTTATCTCAGTCCTTGTAATCAATAAGAACATTTCCATGAGAAAAGAATTCCAAACAAATGAGATGAACTAATTCCCAAAGTCAACTAAAGAGAAAAATCATGATAAGATATGCATATGATATCTGATAAGTAAGCATCTGCGGATCCCTGCTTGTTCAACTTAAGCAAAAAAAAACCTCCAAACACCACAACAAACCCCTACTTTTGTGCACAATTTCTTAGATTTAAAAGCCCATCAACAAGTTTACAATATCAATTACTTAGCTTGGAATCTTTGTTCAGGTATCTTATCGTATTGGTGGACTTGTTGGTAAAGTGATGATATCCTCTAGAACCTAGTCTAGTCTACTTATTTGGAATTGCTGAACTCTCTGTTGAAGGGACTCTTGACTTTGACTTTTTGCCATAAATGGGTGAAATTCAATTACACGGATCTCCTCCCAGCACTTGCAAGCACTTGGAATGAAGTGTTCTGATTTCACCAACATGTACTAACAGATCTAATTGTTACAGGGACTTGAGAATTTTTCTTTTATGGCTACTAATATAAGTGAATGTTTCACAAGAAGGGTGTATTCAAGAATCTGATTTTTGTTTGTTGATGAATTCATAAAAACAATATAAAAAAGGCTATTAAGTTTTTATAAAGTGGCCTTTCCCACAGGTGGAGCCAGCATGTCTACAGTTTAATGTAACACCTCTGCAGCTTAATGTACCCTGAGATTAACAATGGCGATGCAGCGTGAAATACATTTTTTTCCAGCGTCCAGGCTTTCAGACATAAGAAATCACAGATGCCTCTTACTGGTTATGGTAAGCAGAGCGAAACTTTGAAAAGGAACTTTTAAAGGCACTGAAAGTGCCTTTTAATGGTTTCATGTTGAAGGAATGTTCACATTTAATGTCTAGAAAGAGAGAAGTATTTTTATGAAGCATTTCTCCTCTACTAGTAGTCTCTATTGGCACAATTTTCTAGTGAAAGAATATGTAAAATAATGAATACATAACATTTGTAAAACTGTGGTAATGCATACATTTTAAATTTAAAGTAGCCATTTGATTGTAGAGACAGAATATAGCTGAGTTCAATTTTTACTTTGAAATTTAAATAACTGCTCAGCTCGAGTATTGCATTTGCCGTTACTTTCTAACACATAGTCAAAGAGGAAAATTCCTGGAGCCCGTTTCTTTCATTCTCTATATTACTTTAACAATTTCAGATATAAATAATTAACATATGTCGGGGGGTTAAAAATAGTTTAAAACAAATATAAAACTGAATCCTTTCACATAATAATCACAGAATAATTGTAGTAGTACTACTCATGATATGATAGAAAAATCTAGTCAGATTTGTCACAGGCCAATTTTCTGTGCTCCCACAGCATTTTAAAACTCCTTCATCTTCTCGGTCTAGAGGAGAAAAAACAATCATATTTATTCCCTGTCTTTAAAACAGCAACATTTTTTGCTGCTTTAAGAGTTAAATACAGTACATATCAAATTGTGTAAAAATAAAGTATTAGATACAATATGATGAAACTTGATTTTTGTACAACATACTAGTGAAAAGCTGTGTCTCTCCTTTATTTCTAGGTACCAGAATCCCTTTTCTTAATATTTTCTGTTCAGGGCAAAGGAATATACTTTTTCTATTTAGGCACTTCAGCAATTACTGATGTTTGGAAAATATTTCCAAACCACCAATTATCTCCTCGAGATATTGGACTCATCATTGTTACAGTCAGTGTCTGGGCTAAAGGTAGCAGGTGAGCTTTGAAACTGGACAGCTAAAACTCAGACCTGTATCTAACTCAGTGGAACAGGAACAGAGTCCTCACCTGAATATTAGCTACAATCTGAGACAAACCTAACAATTGCCAGAGAACCCTTGGTATCCCTTGTGTTGCTGCTGCTGCAGCACCAACAGAGTGATTACTTGTTTAACCAAGACAGCCCTTAAGAGCTCAGCTTCGTTATTTAATTCAGGGGTTTACATTAAACAGTGTGCTAAGGTAGAACATAGGGATGGCACTGGTTTTAATTTTGAAGTTGAGCATATACTGATGGACTGAAGGCTAATGAGAGACATTCTCTCCCCATTTCAAATTGCTTGGAAAAAGATATCTTCTATATTTCCTATTCTTTCTTCTTCGATATCTCCAAAACTGTACTGGTACTCTGTGTAAAGATTTTCCAGATTTAGAAGGAAAAAGAAAGCTACATGAAATTATGCCATAAGGTTCGTTTCCTTTTTTTTTTGTCCTTTTTTTTTCTTGTCCTTTTTTTTTTCTTTCTGTCTTTAACAGAAGCCAAAAAACCACTGATTTATTTTAAACTTTAAACCTTCATCAAACAACAATGAGACATTTTCAACTTAAACTTGAGCTTACTAAAAACTGACCTTTGATTTTTTTCACTCAGTTTTAAGATACTAAAAATCCATATGAAAGGATGTAAGGTTATGTTTATTTAGCAGGTATGTCTCCCGATTGTCTTAATTATGTTATTTTCCTACTCCAATGTAATATTTTAAGTTTCCATAACATTAAAAAATGTTAAGAGACTATTTTCAGGCATCATTATGACCTTTAAAAATACCTAATCTAGCTATTTAGAAGCATTATAACTCATGGGCCTATTTTAAAAGGAGTGTGGGAGGATAATCAAAAAAAGTCATTTCGTACTGAGTAAAAAGAGAAATGCCCTAATTCTACATTAGTAAGCACACTTCTAACAGAAAGTTGTTCTTCAGACTGAATACCACTGAATATTGTGGTACCACAATACCTCTTGAGTGCCCTTCAAAGTGGCTTTATTTGAGGTTAGTCATCCATTTTAAAATTCCTTCCCATCAGATTTTTTGAGTTATTTTTTTGATCCACACAGGCTTCTATCTGCAACCTTTTTTCCCTGATTATGTGAAATACGTGGCTGGTCTTAGTCGCTTTTTCTGCATGTCTACAGTAAAAGATGCCCAAATGCTCAGACAGTGTACGTTGCCCAGACACACACATTTGTGTGTTAAAACCATGGTACCTATATAGCTGCATGCCACTCACAGACACAAACACACAGAGGTTATATGTAGAAAATGCTTGTCTCATGGACTTTGAATCAAATTAGAACTGGAAGTTTATTGATTTATTAATAACATCATTAAGTGACAATTAGTGAACCATCATTCAGGACCTGTTTTGGTAATAAAACAGATAAAGCAGAACATGAGACACAAGACATGGACAAACAAATTTTGAAATACCTGTTGTAACTAGACTCCCAAAATTGTAGTCATATATATACATGCATCCTCCCACAGGCCATATGGATTTCAGGCACATGAACCTCTCTGGGTAGCCACTACTTGCACCTCTCTCCCACAGGACACATGGGTGCTCCAGTGCTACACGTGCCCAGCATGCTCCCTGAAACACCCAAGCACATGCAGGGGAGAACCTCACCTTCAGGTGGCACCTGGGAGTCCTTGCTGGTCCTCCAGCACTGTGTGCCCGCTCCTTGTGCCATCCCATGGAAGGATGCTCAACCCATCCAGAGCAATGTGTCGTGAGGAATTTTCAGGCTGTTATCCACCTGTTAGTGGAAGTTTTCACTTCCAATTACATCTAAAGTCCAATTAAGAACCATTGTGGAATGCTCTGAGTATAAAATCTATCTATCCTCCACAGATTAAAGGAGTCCAGTGAAGCTTAAATATTGGAAGCTCTTTGGCTTTACCTAATTACTGCCACTACGGATCAATAATCTCAATTTGAAAAAAGTATACTGCCCCAAGAGGCATCTGATATTGCTGAGAAGACATCAAGGGGTGGAAAACTGATATCTCTGCAGAATTGTTTTTTCCCCAGCATGCATACATATACAAATATATATCTTTATGCATATGTATATATATGGATTCCTGTGTCCCCCCCCCCATAAAAGAGCTTGTGTTTTGTTTCTAACTATTCAGTATCTACCTCAGCATTCAATACTTGAATGTTTTAACATTACAAAGATAATCATCACTGGTAAACTGAGCTCTTTAAGTTTCACACTAGGAGGCAGTTTCTTACATCATTTTCACACTGTTTTTACCGTATCTTTTAGTAGCTTTGTTTTTATCAATGGTATAAAAAGAAGAAAGGTCACTTCCTGGATCTTATTTAGCTTTCTGGTGCTTTTGTATAATTGCACTGTACCTTTGAATCACAAAAGTGCAAGCTCATTCTGAATCGCCCACTAAACATACAAATCCTTTTCCTAGTAGCTGATTTCTAAAGTGTCAAAGGGAAAAAAAAAAGTAAGCCACAACCTGAAATGGGCTTGGGTCCTGGTATTTATTTAAGAACCAACAAGATTAGACCTTTTTATATGGTTTAATTTTAGGTAGTCCTGCAAGGAACTGGGAGTTGGACTTGGTGATCCTTATAGGTTCCTTCCAACTTGAGTTATTCTATGATTCTATGAATTATTTAATGTGTTCACTTCTTCCTTCCCACAGCACTACACTCATGAGTCTTGACGTCTCTCCACAGCGGGGAAATCACTGTTGATCTGGGAAGGCTGGGATGAAAGCTATTTTGTTCCTGCTGTGCAACTGCTCAGTTACCTGTTTGAGGTGTTATTGATCAAAATGCCTGGGCATCATCAGCATTTGACTCCATCTGCAACCTTTCCTCCAGATGGCATCTTCATCTTCTGCTTTCTAAGACTTCAGGAACCCTTCTTTTCAGCACAGCCTCTTTCTTTCAGACCCCAAGCCCCCAGTCAAAACAGAAAAGGTTTGGAGAATCAAATGTCTGATCAACCTCATAATTTATTGGAAGTTCCGTCCAATACTTCTTCATTACCTGGAGGATTTAGGACGTGTAAGTTATGTTTATCTAAATTTGCTATTGGTTGCCTTTAAACTTCATTTTGTATAATAGGCGAGTTTCCTCAAGCAATCCAATTTGCTTTATGTGATCCACCTAGCCTAGTTTTAGCCATTTAAAAAGGCAATGACAGGGTTCAGTTTGAGACTGCACCTTCTTGTCCCTACATATGTGTCCATACATAAACCAAGTGTCTAAGCTTACGTTATCATTTATAGAGATCTAGTTAATAAAGTCAGTGGAAACCAGACAAATATTCACACATGTCACTGTTGACACCTTCACTTGGTCAGCTGAAATTGCTCTAGACTGTGGTGTCCATGTTGATTATATCTTCATTGACTGCAATGAGAGCCTAGGCATCTTTTATGCTTCTGGACAAGCTAAAATTAGTCTGGCAAGTTAATTGATGCTGGCATCTAAATTTCAATGTTTTGAATTGAATCCTATCCCATATGTTTACTATATCCCTATGTTTACTATAGACTATATAGTCTATGTTTATTATATCTCATCCTTCCCTAGTCTGGATAGGAAGAGGTGCCTTCAGAAGATGATTCATCCCACTCGATTGAGGATGAAGACACCTTTCCCTTTCCCTTTCTTTTAATTGCAGAGAATCTGAAGTCATTGTCTGAAGCTATACAGTCAGTTCTTAGCTAATTCAAATGAGATGAGATGGGTTCCATTCTGTTCTCAAAGCTTCATCCTTCCAATTATTTATTAGTTTCTCATTTGTTGTATAATTATCAGTTGGTCATAATTTATATATATGTGTATGGATATTTCTGTATTTTTGAAATCCTGTATTTCCAATATATTTTTTCTTATTCAGGCAGTTCTAGCTGCTAGTAAAAAATTTTAATTATAGGCAGACTTGTAGGTTACCTGGGATTGGAAGATTTCTTAATGCAAACACACTCATCCTGCAGATTATTCATGCTCTTCAAGCATACTTCAAGCATACTTTGCCCAAGGGGATTTTATCTGGGAACCTGCAAACAGTTACCGTACAAATCCATAGCAATGCTGGTTTTCCATTTTGTATGATATCCTCATACCAGGAGCCATTTGGGCTGTAATTCACAGGACTGGTGAAACATGCTTAAAAATGTCCCACATATATATACTGCACTACAAGGTACAAAGCTATGTTAATTTTGCCATTTTTTGTTTGCTCTGGTTTTAGTTTGTTTTTAAGGCTGATAAAAAGGATATTGTTTGACACTTTTTACTGTATCTCTTTCCTTAATAAACTTCCCCGTGAACAACTTTGCTACTTAGTGTAACTCTCATATTAAGCAAGATATAGATAAGAAATAAAGCTAAATATTAAACTGTTAAAGAAGGTAAACAATGATCATTAAATAGGCACTTCTAAAATGCAAGAGTTTGTGTCTTTAAATTCAGGCTGAAATTTACTTTTACTGCTGTTTTTAAAGAAGTAACAATGCCATCTTGGTTTCTGCTTTAGATTTGTCTAGGATCCTGAGCTGACATATTTAATTTTAATTAGGTATTCTATATCTGCTCTCCTTACTTAAAAAAACATCACTCCTCTACATACCCAAACAATCTCTTCAGGTTACCTTGAGGTCAGCATCATAAATATAGCAAGGGAAGAGCTGGCTCACTGCTGTCAGCACTGCAAACAAAACTAAATTCTGCAAAAATGAATAAGGATCCAGGGTCTGATCAGAGCTGGGCCTTCCTCCCACACAGGCTAAGGAAGAGGAGTGGTATAGAAAGGGGGAGGAATAGGGCTAAGGGAGAAAGAGAGGAATAAGGCTGAAGGCCCCCAAGAGGTTTATTTCTTTATTTCGGTGGGTAGATTGAGAGAGTTAGAGACTATTTCTGTGGGATGCTACTAGCTCTTAGCCCGGCTCTAGACAACAACATTTAGCCTGAGCTTGGGCATGCTGCAGCCCTATATTTTTTGGTGTACGCCCTAGCCTGCTGACCAAGAGGACTGTTAAATCCATGTGTTTCTGGAGCTGGCCTTGTCAGCACCTGCATAATAAGTAGTTATCAAGTGTATTAACCATCTTATGTTTCACAAGCAAAATACAAGCAAACTTTTTCATTTTAACTTAATTTATGCAATACCACATTGTTTCATATTGTAAGAATGGAAAGTTAAAGCAAAATTTTTCCTGAGCACATGACTGTGTCATTTTGGGCCAGGTTCTAGTTAGGATGAAACAAGTCTTTGTTTTCCACACCAGTAGCTTTAAAAGTGACAGTAACTGGAATTGAAATCCAAAGTCAAAAATTAGTTCACTCTTGTGAGAAATAACATCTAGGATGAAAAATGAATTAAATTCACTAAATGTTTTCCAGAAATTAAATAGTCAGAAATACACAATTACCATTGGTCTTTTGAAATTATCCAGTCTGTAGCAAGCAATCTTTTATTATGTAAAGAAAAAAGACTATACTGTGAGTCAAAACCATACAAAATAGCTTCAGGGACAGACACCAACTGGAAATCAATAAGTTCAACCAGAAGGATCTCATACTTTAAAAGTAAGGTAAAAAGTGAAACCTTTTTGCCCTGGAGGAAAACAGAACAGTGGAGCAGGTTGCCTAAAGGGATTATGGTATCCATGCCTTTGGAGCTGGGATGAAACCTTAAGCAACCTGGTCTGACCTCACAGATGACCATGCTTTGAGCAGGTGATTGGACTATAGACCTCCCAAGGTCCTTGCCAACTTGAGAGATCTCACAATCCTACGAATTTATGGCTGTTGTACTTCATATGCTGAAGTCAATGTGGCCATAGCAGCACAGTTATTATTGCCCTTCTAACTTAAGTACATTTATCTTCATTTGTGTCTGCAGTCCAACATATCCAAATCTCCAACAAACACGGAGTTGGAAAAGGAGGGTGAAACTCTGCTTATTTTGCATGATAATTTTCACTGTTTCTGCCTCAAAGGACCTGAGACATGGATAAAACATAGTCCAAATTTATCACATATAAATTGGGATAGAGATTCCAACAGTTTCCATGTGTTCTAGAGCAGGTAGAGCAATTTTCTGGAAGAGAAAGCCATTTGGTTTACCAAATACATAGAAACCACCCCCATTATTTAAAATCCTTGTGCTGTAGAGCAGAGACTAGGAAAATGTCAGGAAAAAGCACACTGTGCTCACTTTGTGTTTATACTCAGCATGAGTCTGCCTTAGTCAAATTTTGGAATCGGGTAGACCTTTAGTCTGAATCAGGCCATTCTAATAATCATGTTCTAAATAATGAGTCACGATCCTGAAGGAATCTCAGGTTTTGCAACACACAGGCTGAAAGATACCAGTAGAAGGGGTTCTGTGACTCAACATTACTTCTCCTTGAGTTTACCTATTTTCATTCTGAATATACTATGGACAGAATCCAAACCAGAGTATTCAATATTTCTAGCTTGATTATTTGAAATCCAAAACTGAGTGCTTACTTGCTCAAATTCTAACATATTTGGACTTAATTCATTATAGTAAATTAAAGCTAAGCAAGTAACAAGTATTTGATACATGGCGTGTATCTAAGTTAAATTTCATAAGCAGAAAAATTGCTGTGAGATATGAGGAGCAGGAAGATTAAAAAGTCAACCCTCTAAAAAAAGAATGTATTAAAAATCAATTCATTTGGTTTTAGCCTGGCAGCTGCCAAGAAAAAAACTTCACCCAAAGAGAATTTTACTACATCCTCCACCTCTGATACTCTTAAGTATAAACTGCAAAGAGTTTGGATGCCATTGGATTACTGGGATTGTGTTGGTTCACAGACTGGTATGACAGGAGAATAAAGGGAAAAGAATTAATATCACATAGTAATGGGACAAATACTCCAAAGCTAACAAAGCAGACTTTGTTGGAGTTAAGTTTATACTAGGTATATCAACTAACTTTTATCTGTGAAGGTGCTACAGGGCATAAACAAACCTTTCTTTTCATTAGATTCTGCTTTTGCTTCTGTCTTTCTAATGTGCACTGATTTTCTTAAAGGCTTTGACTCAAAAAGCCATTCTTTTATTCCCAAAATATTTTACATAATTACTTGGGAACAATGTTAATGAGGCTCATGGATGTATTTTAAGGTATCAGCAGTGCAGCTAGCTTTTCAGTACTGCAATGCAGAAACCAAGACAGCAATGGACTGAATTACAGTCTCTTATTAATTAGTAACAATTTAAAAAAAAAACCTTATCGACAAGGTATATACAATTCAGCCCTTCAAAGGAAAGATTTTGTTTGTTTGCTTTTGTTGTGTTTTTGTTTCCTTGCAGACTATTCCTCTGAAGTATAGACAAAGAAATAAACAGCTAGGAATTAGTTTCTTGGTTGGTGTATATCCCTTTAGGCTCTTTTCACTTCACTATGGAGACATGAAATTTCTTCAGGTTGAAAATATAGATAATATTTTTGGTCTGGCTCTTGTATCCCAAATACGGATTGTACATGATTTTCTATCAAGGTAACTTACTCAAATGTCTGTATTTTTCAGTTGCAACTGTGAGCATGTACTTAATATGCTGAATGTACTTCCTTTATAGGTGTTGTTTCATTAAATTGCTAGTAACCTTAATCCTTGGATTGTTAGATAACTTTCTTTCAAGAATTGACTACTTTCCCAGAAGTAAAATATTCTCTGGGCTAAAATGGAATAATGAAGAGGAACAAAACACATACCAGAATTATTTGCAGAAAATACCAAGAATAGATGCCCTCTTGGACAACACATTCTGTATTTCAAGAAAGATCTTGGGGACTTGTAGATCATCTTTGTTGTGGCTGGTATTATGGAATATGTCAATAGGGTTAAGGATAAGTTTCCTCAAGTGGAAGTGAATGCATGAGTTGTATCTCAGTTAACTTTGTCTTAAAATCAGATATCTAGACTAAGGCATTGTCTCTATGTTTCATGTGAGGGGATTTCCAAAGAATAATCCAGAGTTTCTTAAGAGAGGTTGGGTGAATTGCTATGTAGAGGTTCTTGTATCTTCCAAATCACCCAGATAAAGCATAGCTTAAACCAGACACTTAATTTTGAGGTGGTTAAAGGTAAACAAAGAGAACTTGATTGGAAGGTTCCTTATTCTTCGAGGAACTTTAGAAAATGTGTTGAAAACATGAAAGGCTTTCCATTGTGCTTGGTAGTTTGTCTAATAAGAACATCCATCTGAGGTTAAAATAAGAATTTTTTCATGCTGTTTGTAAAGACGGAAACATACTCTAATGTTCTAGGTATACCTGGGAACTGAGTAGCACAGAACCATGAGGTTTCTCAGGTCAGCTTTCCATATTGAGAAAGTCATCTAACGCATATGTGCAGTGGAAGTTGTTTTGTTTAAATTTCTTAGACCAGCGGGACTAAATACCACTATGCAAATAGTCTCTTAGTTGAGGACTTAAGCCCAACTCTTATTCTAAGGAGTTGATTCCCATCAAAAACTTTGCTGTTACTCTTATGATCTTACTGCTCATAAACCTGCATGGCAAAACTAAAAATACCATACTGTATGTCTTCACAAACCTGAATGTTAATTTGCAAATTACGTTTATAAATTCTATACTACCTGACAAATGCATACTGTTCTTATGATTTGTTTGGCTAATCAAATTGAGTCAGGGATCACTGCAGGGTTTCACCATCTTGGTTCTTGGAAATTCAGGGACAGATTTGTCGAATATGCAGAGTGCCATAAAAACATGGTGGGGCTCAGGGTACACGATGGTCTTTTTGGACATCTACTCAGCAATTATTCATGTCTTTCTTAAGAAGTGGATAGCTGAAAACCCCTTCTGCAACTCTCATAGAAGATGATTCACTGAATGCAGAGATGATTAACTTGAGCTAAAGACCTACACAGTACCAGCAAGAGGTGTAGAATCAGGCCTGAAAAAGTTCATTTTGCTCAGCAGGGAAAAGAATAGTGAATCTTATGTCCATAACTCTTCAGACACTTGTATTTCTGTGCCACAAATACCTTCATTAAAGAGTCATCATATCTTGTAGCAAAACTGCAGCTCTCTGGCTCTTATCACAGGAGAATTTCCCAGTGGCATTAAAGGAATTTGTGCTGTAAATGTATGCATAGTCTCTAGAAGACATTATTCAAGTACTTTCAGTTATTTTACATGTTGACATTTTTAGCCTAAAGCTGATTTGTATCTTTTATGTGCAAATGTTCTTATGCCTTTAAATTTCTAGAAACAAGTGAAGTCATTTAGTGTAAAGCAACTTGATAAGAAAGAGAGTATATACAGTCTGCAAATGATTTAACTTTACCTACAGTGTTTTATTTGCAATCACTAGTTATATCTTCCCTTAATCTACTGAGGGCAGTGGAATGAATGCTTTGCCTCCAGAGGACTGCAACTAAATAAATACAGAATAATGCAGAAGATACTGCTAAACATACTCAAATCCTTGGAATCATGTAAAAGGTCTTTCCAGTAAAGAGCTCCACAAAAGGCAAAATTGCTAAATGAGTCAACTTGACCTTCAAAATGTGAAGATGCTTTATTTGGATACCCCTGCCCCCTATGTTTATAGCTTTCCATCTGCTTTAATCTGCTACTCCATTTCATATTATTGATTCTGCAAGTATATAGTTGCCACAGTACAGCTTATATTATAGAAAGCCAATAGCGGCTGTGAGTGTTTTTCCAGTCAGGAGTGTGTAGTTGGTTCTAGAAGATTATTTCAGGACACCTGAGCTCTAGAGGAAAGAGAAGGTTCTCCTGAAGAGCAGACTGCAATACCCATGGAAGTTGCTTACCTTTTCCCATGGACTGAGTATGGACAGTGACACCCATTGATTTTGGGAGCTACCTAATACTTGGAAATGAGCCGTATTGGTTTTTCGAAGGGTTGAGACTTAAAAAAAGGTGTATTACTTTAATTTTATTATTTTTGTATATCAGATGCCTGTCATATGTTTAGACATACAGCCCAAGAACCTCTGTGGTTCATTGCCCTGTTGTAATGAACAACACATATTGCAAGAAACTCTGGAGCAGACAACCCAATACTGAGACATTGTATTGCAACAGACTCCAAGGTGTCTTCATATACATAGGGTTAAATTAGGTACGGCGTGATATAATTTGCTTTATATAATATTTTTCAAGATTACTGTATGAATAATGTTTACAGCAATGCACAATCCTATTTGAACCTTCACTAATTAATAACTTGGGAATCATTAAATATTCTAATGAGACATAATCAACTGCTATCTGCAGAATGGACACAGATGGCAAGGCAGTAAGAAGAGGAGGTATGGAAGAAGTATTATGGTGTAGCCATGGAAACAATGTTTTTCTCTTTCTCCCTTACTTCTCCCTTTTAGGTTCAGAAATGCTGCACATCATTAGGGTGTCTGCCTCTCCTGACAAAGGCAACTTTGCAGTGTCAGTCAGTAAATCTTTGCATCCATTCATGCTGTCAGCATGAAGTGATAGAAAGCCTGGGGAAGATGCGAGATGCATACTAAACAGGCTTCTGCAATGTAACAGTCTAGTCACGTATTCTTATGCAACTGGCAATTTTGAGGCTCAATTCAATAAAGAAGAACAAAATGAAACAGGCCTGGCTAGACTTTGTTCTGTTAGTGTGGTTTCTAAAGTTAATTTCAGTGCTCATGTAAGTTAAAAAACTGATAAATGAGACTTGACTGTGTAGGAACATAGGTGAACACAGTGCACAAATGGAATGAGGCTGTGTCTGAGCTCTGGTTAGAAGCAGTTTTGTTAATCCACTACAATCAGACCTTAGTACATGTGTTTAATTGTACTAAACTGGATGGTAATACGCTTTTGAACTGGTAGCAAGAAAGAAAATGTTAAAACCCTTGAATATCAGTTATTCTCATACACAGTTGTTGCCATGTGTATTAAGAGCTTTTAATTATGCCTTGCAAAAAGCCCCATAATTATTGGAAGCTGAGGCAGAAACAAAAAGGGTGAGTAAATATAGAATAGAAGCTCATTTTAAAAGAACTGAAAGAAAATTTCAGCGTGAGCTCTATCCTTAACCTTTTTCCCTCGGTTTCAGCAGTAATTAAACCAATTATAAATGCCTTATTTAACTCGTTTGTGGTTAGAGATTCTAGGAGGGAGTGGAAAGATATGAATTTATGGATCTTACAAGTAGAAAGGAACAAATGACATACTTATTTCCACAGATTTGTGCTTATTAAAACTTTTATCCCCAAAGAAATGTGAGGCACAAATGATGTCTTCATAAGAGACAAGCATCAATTAGAGTTGATATCAGCTATTCTAGCAGAAGAAAAGGAGTGACTTGTGGCTTAATTTACACCAGTAAAGGCATAAATACATACCCTCCTTGGTCTATATATAATGCTTATGTTGTGCATGGGGGAAACCTGCTTCCTGCAGAACTTGTCTCTACATCTTCCTCTCTGGACAGGAGACAGTCCCCTTAGGCATGGATGTGCTCCTCCCACCTCAGACCCAGGAGGATGCCGATGAGACAATGTCTGAGTCACTGTCTGCTTCCTGGTCACCTTCTGGGTCAGCACAAAAACACACAACTTAACAACCCCAAAAGCACTGATTTATCCCAAACCATAGACCTAAATAAAACACAGGACATATCTTATAGATCAGACTATGTTCATTTCTGACCCAATGAGTTGCAGGTCAGTATCTTCTCCTGGCCAAGGGCCAATGGGAATGGTACATACTGTGGATCTTCAAGGACAAGCCATGATCCAGGAGAAGCTTCCATCAGGCAATGACAGCAAGCAGCTTCACGGGTATGGAGTGCAGGCTGGTGCTTGGCTTTACAAGTTGCGTATTCTGGTGTGACTGGTGATGTTTACCTGAACAGTCCCTGCTGACTTAGAGATTTGGATTACAAAACAGGAGAACAATCCATATGGAGTTGCACTTTGGGATGCTTACTCAAAAAGAACATTTAAGGGGGGCATCATGCAGCTCTCGGGGGGATCTTTGCATCCAAACATTACTGTGGAGCTCTGAGACTGGGTTGAAAAATGGAAACTACCAGACAAACTGCTTCTGAGGATGTCTCACATCCAAAGGGACATTTTTTGTTCTCCTGGTCTGAAAAAAAATTCCAACTCCCATGCAGACTTCTAGTTTCTTCATGCTTAAGGCCTGTGCATTTTCTTTAGTATATTTGTTAAAATAGAAGACAAAAAAATCCACAGAATTTAGAAAAAGTTGGCTGTTAGGTACTTAGTTTACATGAGAACATATCCTTCCAACTGATTTTTGTTCCTCAAATACTCTGAACAGTTGTCTTTGGGAATTTCTTTTTTCTCTACTATGCTTGTGCCAATTTCAACAGGCTTTGTATATTTAGAATACCCTATGTTCATGTTTGTTTTTAATTCAATAGATGCTTAACTTAGCTACCTAAACATACTTTAATTAGTAAATGATTTTGACAATTGAATTTCAAATTCTAGGTGTTAGACTGTGATTTCCTCAATTGTAGTTCTTTTTTTTTTTTTTATTTCAGAGCTTGGGAGCTCTATCCTGTATGCCTTTTCTCATCTGGCTGGTCAAACTTTGAGAAATGAGAAACAGTAGGACATATGAACAGCTGGTTAAACTCTAATTTCTATTGTAGTGTTAACGTAGGCCTCCAAAGTCAAAACCACTGCATGAATGTCTCTATTTGGTTATCATATAGATAACCATAGAGCCATTAAAACAAACATAATTTAATACAGAAAGATTAATAGAAGTCAGTTTTCAGAAACTGCAATTTAGAAGTTTCCGATTAGAAGATCCAGGGCTTTTATTACAAAAAAATATCTACAAGTTTCTGAGTTTTTGGCAAAACTGAAGTGTTATCTAGTTGGAAGAAAACCTTGTAAATTCACTAAAACAATGTTTCAATTTTTCAGTTCAAATATATTTTTTTTAACTTGTTTTGCTTTGTTTTCTGAAGCATAATGTTTGTGAAGATTAGTTTTGAACCATCAAAAAAAAAGAAAAGAAAAACCTAAAAATTTACTTTGAAATAAATATTTCAAATGTAAATGCTTTCTGTGAAGGCTCAGCAATTTTTCACATGAAAAATTAAAATTACTTCTAATCTGAACACAATGACCTTGCAAGGCAGTCACCATGTCAAGAAGGAAGGACAGCCTTGTGATTAAAGCATTGGACCGAGACTTAGAGAAATGGGTTCAACTCCTGAATCTGTTGGAGTCTTTCTTCTTAATTTGATTCTCTTAAAGAAGATTACACAGACTGGGATTGTGTAAAATAACAAGGTGAAAACTATGGGGGAGCCAGGCATACTAACAAATTTAAAGTAAGCAGAAACATCCAATAAAGAGGAGGTGAATAATTTGTTTTCCATGTTCATGGTGGAAAGAATTAACAGATTTGAGTATGGGAATGACTCAGCTTAGAAGTTACAAAAAATAGGGACAATAACAGAAGAAAAAAATAATACAAGACCATGGAAGCTGTAGAATTTTTAGGAATATATTAAACATATGCTGCCAGAAATTACCTAGATATAGTTGGTCGTACTCTAACTGCTTAGACAAAGTCCTTGAGTGACCCCAGAATCTGCTCTATGTCTACAGTAGGAATTGCTTTGGTGCAGTAGGAGCAGATCAGAAGCGTAAGGCAGCTAGACCCTACATCTACACTATATGTGGTCTGGGGGACTTAATTCAGAATTAATTTAAACAGAACAAAACATTCTCTCTATGCATGTGTATGACAGCTGAATCAATTTACCAATCATCACTTCAAATCCTTATGCTTCCTTTGGGATTTGAAGACCATTTGATGTGTAGTTGAAGTAGAATCTCTGGTATAGTTGCCAACGAAATGAACCTAGTTTGAATGTAGCAAAACTGCTATGCTAACTGAATTAATATGACATAAAGATGATTATCTTCCTGACCTTGCTACTACTCCAAATCAGAATGGTAATGTATTTACACCCTCAGTTATCTGGAAGGAGATTATCTGGACTACAAATTAGCCAGGTGTTACCTTCACTTCATACCCTGGGTAAGGCACAGTGGCAGAGAGGGAATGTTGCAAGGCACATGCTGCTCACACCAAGGCTGGCTGTGCACAGTGCTGTTGAAAAGGCTTCTACAAAACCTCTTTATACTTTTTCAAGGTTCAATATACTAAATAGATGCTTATAGCATGATAAGCATATAAATTACCCATGTCTTAGCCTTTATCTGAGTTGTCTTTGCTCTGTATTCAATATTGAGAATATAGGCTCTTCAGATTTTATTATATTTACTCAAGAATAAGATAGTCCACATGGAGAACTTGACTGAGATTTTTAGGTGCTCATACGCACATAATAGACAATAGTATCTTGTAAGTTAAGGTGCATCTTACTCTATAAAATACAGTTGTCTACAATTAAATTAGTCCTCTAGATAACATTTTTAGTCAATGAAAACCAATGCCTTGAAAGCATGATTCATTGCATCCTATGGTAGCCATACAAGACAGGTGAGATTCATGCAGGACTTACCAGTGTCTCCACTGGCTACATAGAGTCTTGACATTTAGCTTAAAACTAAGATGACAACCTTCTAGCCAGTGGTAGAGTCTGCAGGGGGCTATTCTGTCTTTCTGGATGGGGCTCAGAGGTTTGAGTGAACATATTTAGGTATGCTTAGCTCTCCTGCCTTCTACCTATTTTTAGCATCATATTAATTAAAGTGCTGGTAAATATTTTTTCTGTCAATAAATTTGATTCCCAAGCACTTATGTCTAATCAGTTATATGTGTGGAGAAATTCTGTCTACTTTATGTTTTGGTTTTACCTTTCCAAATTTACTTTCAATATTGGTAGTTTACATAAATTCCTAATTTTTTTTTCACCTCCATTCCTCTTTACATAATTTCCTATTTAACTTTAAAATTTTAATTGTAGTATTCAAAGTAACAAAATTGTCCAATTCATTTCCCTCAAGGATATTCTCATAGCATCATCTATCAGAGGAATTACTACACAAGGCATAAAATGAATGATAACCAACCTGAATGGAAATGGGATTGTTTTGATTTCTCTTTCACTAATTAACACTTAAGCTGCTGTTATTACTCAACACACCATTCATTCACCAGACACAAAAATATCTAGATTAGCTCCTGCTATGCCCATGATCTCTGAGATAAATATACAGAGCTCAGAGAAATAAAATGGCAAAATTATTTATACAACCCTTCCCTTTCATTTCTGGATTAGGGACATTCCCATCCTGGAAAATCAGGATGACACAATACAAATAACAGCTTTGGTGTCCCCAGTGGTTCCCAGAAGATATTTCTTAATTTACTGATTTGTGGGGTTTTTGTTTTTGTTTTTGTTGGGTTTTTTTTGACAAATCTGTGCAGCTCAGACTGCATCCTTTGTATCCATTGGGCACTATTTACTTGTTTGAGTAGATGATGACCTCTGAAAGTGTCCCAGAGTCTCAATTTATCAAACTCCTACACTATTAGGTGGGAAATACCTTGTTGTCTGGACAATTTGAATTATATGTAATTTAAAATAGCTTGAGAAAATTAGAAGATAAGCAACAGTGTCCAAAACTGATAAAAGAGATCTGAAATGAAACAAAACCAACATATAATCTGATTATCTTAAGTGACTGTAGAAAGACCCTACTTGTGGGAATCCTCGGCTGGTCCGAGGGATTGGAATGTGAGCTTAACATTGGCCTTGAGCAGATACCAGTGTATTCTTGAAGAGGCCTGACAGTCCTGAGAAGAAGGGAGTCAACAAGATTTAGGAGCTGTCAGCCTGCCAACAGAGGAAAGTTACCGAAGTTGCAGCAGAGAACAAAGAAGGAAAAAGTTATCCAATTATGAACTGTTGATCTTTGACTGAACCAATTATGTATGGACACATGTTCCCAAGAAAGATATAAAAAGGCTTGTTAAAACAATAAAGTTGGGTCTTTTGGGCTTTTGCTCACGGAATTATATGTGTGTGTCGTGTCCGTCTCAACAATGACATCTGGTGACCCTGGACATCTAACGACGTGTAATTGGATGTCTAATTCCAATTGAACCAAGGGCAGCGTGTAGAGCTATGGAGACAGAGCCCAGCATAGCAGAGAGCACCAGGTAGAGCTGCCAGAGCCGGCTTTAGAAGAGACACCTGGATAAGGTGAGCTGCTGGGAACATAGGTACTTAATTAAGTAATGGACTATGATTATTTCTATATGGAAAATGATTTTGCAAAAACAAGGAGTTAAGTTGGATGAATTATCTTTACGAAAAATGCTATTATGGAGAAAAGAGCAAGTATATGAGGTGACTGCTGTAACTTCTTTTAGTGTTTCTTTTTGGAAAAAGTTAAGCAATAAATTGTTTGACTGTGCCGCACGGGAGGCAAAAAATGCTACAACACTTTTAATGACGTGGCGTCTGCTTTATGAGATGCTGAAAGACTTTAAAGCACAGCGAGACCAGGCAGAGAGCACAGCCTCTGCTTCTAATACTGTACAAAGTCTTGTGCCCCCCCCCCTCCCTTCAGAGAAACAGACTCAGGGGAATAAACAAATTACAGACCCTAAGGGAACAACGGTGAATGTAATGCCAGAAAGAGAAAAGATTGCAGATTCTGGAGTACACCCTAAAGCCCGTGAGTCGCAGAGGAGGGTGAAACTTTGGGCAGATTCTGATGATGGGATGTATATGAAACGTTCTTTTGCAGCTAGTAATAGAACTTATAAAACACCTGAAGAGCAGCTAAATGATCTGGAAGCATTGCCCTCTGCTGATACCGATACGCTCTCGCTTGACACCAGTAACTCAGTTTTAGTACAGCTGTCAGCTCCACCACCTGAGCCATTGGCTCCGCTGTTGGCTTCTCCCTTGGCTCCACCGTTGGCTCCACCACCTGAGTCAACAGCCCTGCCGTTGGCTCCGCCGTCAGCTCAGCTACCTCCTCCTTTGGATGAAGGAGGGATTCAACACACTACGAACTCACTTTTGTATCCCCCACTCTCAGATGAAGACCCTGACTATCCAATGGATGGGGGTGGGGAGAATAAGCAGGGGCAGGAACTGAAATGGCAGTCGGACAAACCTTTTGGGGTCCCTCTTGCAAAAAGGTACCTCGGTCATGGGTTTTTCGTCCTGCACATATTACTGTTTGTCCATGTAATTCTTAAACTTTTTGGCAGAATGCAAAAGCGCGGGCTTTGCAGGAATGGAACTGGGATTTATCTGAGGCAATAGACACCCCAATGATACAGCCTGTTGCTTACCCTTCTGCAGCAACGGCTTTTCCTGTAGTGAGGGGGGATCCAGCACAAGGGGTAATGGATAAGCACGGAGCATATGCATATGCATGGAAAGTAATCCAGGGTTTGCAAAAATGTGTCGCGCAATACGGTCCGAATTCTCCGGCGATGATGCAGTTACTCAGACTGTTAACTATGGAGAAGATGATGCCCTATGATATTGCTATGCTAGTGCAGATAATGTTTCAGCCGGTGCAATATAGTGTTTTTAGAACGATCTGGGTGCAGAAGGCTGACGCCCAAGCATTTCGAAATTTACAGTTTCCGCGAGGTGATGTGCGTTTTAGTAATGGTTCAGATGTGCCGACAGGAACGGGACGGTTTTCTAACCCACATCAGGCACAGCGAGCGCGGAGCGGGGAGGAAAAGCGCTGGCGGCGGCGGAGCCAGCGTCCCGGCCCCGCGGCGGCAGCAGCAGGAGGAGGAGGAGGAGGAGGAGGAGAAGGGGGGCAAGGCGCCCCCCCGCCCCGCCAGGCCAGCGCGGCCGC
>JAOQGH010000023.1:103822473-103847134 GCA_025769975.1 Gallinago jamesoni | reverse complement strand
GGCCCCTTCCCTGGAGACATTCAAGGTGAGGCTCGACGAGGCCCTGGGCAACCTGGTCTAGTTGGGGGTGTCCCTGTTGGCTGGGGGGTTGGACTAGATGACCTTTGAAGGTCCCTTCCAGCCCAGATGATTCTATGATTCTATGATTCCATGCTGTGAGAGACTTCAAATCCTGGTCATCAGAGTTTATAAATGATCCCAGTGATAAAAATCTTTCCATAAGGGATATGAATAAAATTTACACCTTTCATTTTTTGATACCAAAAAACCCTGTTACATTTTATTGGATCCTGCTGTAACAATTGCAGAATATGTAGATTTTAAAAGTTTAGAAAAGTATTCGGAAGGTTTGGATACCACTGAGTGGAAACGCTAACCTCTTATTTTGTGTCTTCAACCCATGTTGTGTTGTAGTAATGTCTCAGTGTAAAGCAGAAGTGCATAGAATTCAACATTATTATTTAAGAAGAAACCTGGGTGATTTCAGAGTTGTTTTTTCTTCTAAATTAATAAGAAAGCAAAGATTTTTATTATTTCCCATGCCATAGTTGAAATATACATTTTAGATACGACCAAAAACTTTATTTGGTGTTTCAAGTACTATTGATATTATTAAAAAATAAAAAATCAAACCACAAAATAAATCTAAAATAAAAATGAAGGGATTACATTCCAGAAAATGTCAAAATGCAATCCATGACATAATAAGAGCACTTAATATAATGTTTTCTTGAGATTAAATGCCCTCTAAACCAATTGGTTTTTTTCTTTTTTTTTCTTTTTTCTTTTTTTTGTATAAACTTTCAGCTCTGAAAGTGCAGCAATTTCTTTTGGAAAGTTGCAAGATAAAAGCCTTTAAATGAAAGAGAACTTTCTTGCACAACTAGAAGGCTGGCTCAGGTCATGTGATTTTTTTTTTCTTGTTGTATTTGTTTTCTTTGGTTTTTGAGATGCGTAAACCAATAATTATATCCACTAATGCAATTTCACAAGATCAGATTCTGCTGGTGGCTTGCAGTTTGCATGAAGCAATTATGTGCACTGTAAAGAAGCCCCAGGGAGATTTGGTTTGAATCCCTCCTAAATAACTAGACAGAGAAGGATGTGTGGCAGTGGATTCAACTTTTACAAAGCTGCCATGATACACCCAGGTCAAAGTTTGTCTTGTACGGATGCATTAGACATTTATAATTTATTTATCTCCCTAACATACAAAAAAGGTGCTTCATAGGATTTTTCAAAAGATATGCTATTAAGCATTCAATTCATATCAAAAATATAAAGGCAGAAATAAAATATTCCTCAAAGAAACTCAAAGAAACACCCCTCCTTATTCTCAGTGCTATCTGCCTGATAATCACTGAGCTTCCAGAAAAGGATTTACATGTATGTGGGTTTCTTGGTTTCTTTTTCTGGAGGACAGATATGCTGGTAGATATTGGCCAAAGCGTAGAGCACTGGGACACTAAAGACATTCAAGAACAAGGGCCAGAAGAGAGCAGGTGTGCCATAATTTATGCCCCAAACTTAATCTGAGGCATCACCAACTTCCCAGAGCAGTTTTATCGATGCTGATGGTGACTAGAGCTATCTCTGGATTTGGGGGACCAGCATGCTCAAATCTGCCCAAGATGCGAGGTCAGCCTCAGGTTTTCTGCTAAATGCTCTTAAACCCATCATTTTTTTTGCAAAGAATGTCTTCCTCCCTAAGTAGTCTAAAGGGATTGATTTGACTTGGTTTGGGCTGGGTTGAGATTTGAGTTCCTCAGACCCAGGGGTATCTTCTGAATCCTAAAGAGCTTGAAAAAACTCCAAAATGGTTACTCCAGATAAACATTGTAAGGAAGTTAGTCAGGCATATCAGCAATAAAGTTAGGAATTTTCCCTTGAAACCATAATAGTGCATAGTAGGTTTAAGAATCTTGCTTTCCTGAATTGTAGCTCTCAAAATACACCAAACTGGTTTGTTATTGCCCACTGTTTTCTGATTCGTCAAAGTTTTGTTGAATGCCTGATTCAGTGCCAATGTTTCTTAGTTCCTCTGATATGTGTAGCCCTGGCTCCCATCTTGCAGACACCTACTGCCATATGTGTTCCCACTGGAAAAGGTGGGGAGTAATTATCTAACCTGTAATGGGAATGGGAAAGGGGAGGAAGTTCCTTTGCCACATCTACCATGTATAGGCCTGAGCCAGAACCGAGTGTCATTTCACCTTTGGTTTTAAAACACAATTATATGTATAAAGGTGGCAGTTTTCTGAAATGCACAAAATTTGGATCTGAACAGAACATCAGAACTACAAATACTCCCCCATGCCATGAAGCTGCAATAGTGAGGATAAGGCAAGGAAAAGGAAAGTGACAGTAAAGCATAGTATGAGGTAAGTCATTGTAGCCACTAAATGCCATTGGCAATACATCTGACCAGCTCTTCCAGAGGTGTACTTGGACCAGTGCAGAGCAGAGAGCATCAGGCAGCCTCTATGTCTAGAAAACTTTCAGGTGCTTTATTTTTCTCTTTTAAACACTAGTAATGTAGCTTTTTTTCTAGGAGTTTAGTGTCTATCATCTTTGTTGGTCAATTACTGTTAATGTGATTTCAAATGTGTTGAGACGAAAAATAAAATCATCAGGTCCTTCGGAAGAGCTAAGAAAAGGCATTTAGCCTGCCAACTTTACTGAATTTTTCGGAGTAGATAAGAGAAATGCCATGACTATAGAGAAAACAAAGGCAAAGCAACCATGTTGGAAATAGAAGAATGAGACTGCAGCCCAGAAATATCCCTATAAACCCACTGGAAACATTTCCTAACACAGTTTAGCTTCTTACGAATCACAGACTTTAACACTTAGCAGACCGAATTGCTGTTAGACTGCGGCAAACCCTGGGTTACCAACAACACAGTACATGGAGTCTTGAATTCACTGTTGTCCAATGGCAACTCCAAGGAGCTCTTGTGTTTCCTTAGGGTTCAAAACATTCCATAACTTAATGTCTAATATTGTTTTAAGTTTAAATTGCTAGTCATTTGACAAACTATAAGGTTTTTTTTCTGGTTTTATGTAGGAGATGTTTTCATAGAATCATAGAATTGCCTACAGTTCGCTGTGCTACTTTTCTGGCAGATGTCGGGATTGTTGAAGTCCCCCAGCAGGACGAGAACCTGACAATGTGATGTCTCCTGTAGCTGGAGTAAGAAGGCTTAGTCAATAGGCTCGCCTCGATTGCGCGACCAGTACCAGACACCAACCACAGGTTTCCCTTCATTGCCTTGGTCTCTTATTCTTACCCATAGGCTTTCAACCTGCTCATGGCTGTTCTTCAGAGATAGCTCTTCACACTCTTTCCATTGCTTGATGTGGAGTGCAATGCCTCCACCACTCCTTCCTTGCCTGTCTCTTTCTGTTCCTCTTTCTTTGATAATATTGAATAATTATAATAATAATAATAACAACAACATCTAGGAAACTTTTAGTTGCATCTTCAGTATTCTAAATAAAATATTTAGTTTTAATAATTTCTTAGTAATAATGCCACATTTTATAATAACATGATGCAAACAGCAGATGATGAAACAGATATGATGAAATGAGGCAAAACCTTTGGCGTTAGATCAAAGTATAATTTCAAGAAACTTCTCAAAGTGAAATAGCACTATATGCTCTTCTAGAATGCATCTGCTCGTTAAAAAAATCTAGCTTTTCTGTTTATTTTTAGTGATCCAAATGAAACAATGGTACTTCCCTAGGGATATCCTATGCTTTTGGAGAATTGTAACGCATGAGTGTTTGCTTTTTCTAATCGGAGAATAGCCTTTTTGGTTTCTTCATGCAATAATAGCAAACATTATTTTACTGGGGCAAATACTATTTTGCAAGTTCAAATTCTCCAATATTTTAACTTTTCTGCTGACAAGTGCCTATAAATTGTTTTCTGTTTTCTGTTTTCCAGAAAGTGGAACAAAAAAAAGGTGTGACAAAAGGGACGGTAAATCCATCTTTTAACTCACATGACAATATATAAAATTCCAAAATTATTAGTAAGTTAAATTTCCATTTTCTGTTGGAACTCTGCGTTTTGAGTACATACTTAAATATTTTCAGATAAGAAGTATGAGAAGGAATAAAACATTAGAGTAAATTTTTGGTCCATGAGCTCTGAGCTGTTTCTTGGTGTCATACAGGCATATCTGAAATCTTATGATTTTCTGCATGAAATAAGAATTCTTTTTTATAATTGTATAAACTTTCCCTTGATAGGAACGCTGTTTTGTACATAGTTTTGGTGCGTCTGAAATGCTCAGAATAAAACAAAACAAAACAGAAGTAAGAATCACCATACAGAATAAGCAGAAAAGGCTTTGTAGAATCGTTCTAGTTCATTGAGACTTAAGGAATAAATGACAAAACCTCATCCAGTCTCTTTCTGATTTGTCACATTATACTATCACTTTTCCCTAAAGCAATATTTTATTTGAGAGAGGTGGGACAAGAAAATGCAATACATTCTGAGAAGCAAATATTCTCTGTTCTGAGCTGTACCTGTCAAAGCACAAGTGATCACAGGATAAGATGCCCCCAGGATATCTGTTGCATGATCATTTCAATGTTTCTTCTCTCTACATAGTTCATGAATCAGTTACCTACCTTTACTGTGTTGTATGTTTATCATTTGTAATGGTAGTTTTGTCAAGAACTTGTTCCCAATATGACGAAATCAAATTTCTGAGTACTAAGCAGTTGATGCCAATGCATGTCTGGTGGGGAGCTGCATAGAGAATCTGAATGGATCTTGGAAAAATTTTGCTTTTTCAGGGTTATATGATGTAGTGATAATAATGTGAGGAGAAAAGTTGAAAGAGAATGTCTGAAAGGCTTCCAGCTGCAGGAGGCTGCTTCTTAGCGCAAAGGACAGGGTGCTTCAAACCGCATATGGGGCCAACACCTCAGAAGAAGTGAAATAAGTGGCAACCAGGAATAGAGGGAGTAGGAAAGGGAGGTACAGGGAGGGATGAATAAAGTGGTTCAGACAAAATAATGCACCTGGGTATGTTAGTCTTATGAGACTGTGAGCAAGGGATACCAGCTACTAACAATTTTGAGGTCAGCATCAACATATAATCGGCCCCATGTAAGAGAGCTGAGAAGTACACACTACAGAGCCAGCATCACTTGTACAGGAGTCATGGGGCCTGAGCTCTCCTGCTTGCTACCTGTGTCACTTCTCAGGCTGTTTATCTCTGCAAAAAACCATGAGAGAATCTGCTGTTGCTAAGGTACCTTTGTAGTAGCATTGGATTTATACAATCAGTATGTAAGCAACAACAAAGAGTGATGGACACCATATCCCAGCTCTCAATGAAAATGTAGCATGGAGGGGGTATCATTAGCATTTCAAGGTTCTCTGTGTTGTAGGGCTGAGAGATGCATGTACATTTCACTTATCAGTACAAATTAATAGCATTAGGTGGGTGAGTCAACAATTCATAAATCTGTATGCTGCTAAATGACATTGTAATTCATCAAATCAAGGGCAAATGGAAAATAACCAGCTTTTGAGTTCCAGCTCACTACATCTCCACCAAGGGTGAGACTGTCTTCTATGGCTTCTGATATCTTATACATACAGATTTGTATTTAAGACAGCACCTTTATTCCTTGATACCATTGACGAGTGTGCTGCACCAACTGAGGTTATCCTCTCTAAACAAATCTTTGGGGATTTAAAAATCAATGCAGAATGCACACGGTGGCTTTCCTGAATACTGCTTGATTTCTCATCCTTCTAACAACAAAGGCAGCAATTGACTGAGCACTGGTACAAGGTTGATACACAATCAGCCCAGGGTGTCTTTCAAGTGGGTGCTGCTCAGTAGTGCACAGCAGGCTTCCATGAAAAAGGACCATATCTGGTTCTACAGTAGCATGCTCAAAACTAAACTGCCTTTCCAGTGTAGCTCCAGAATTGCCCCTAAGAAGACATGTTACCATGCATAGTAACTGAAGGGCTGGCTGCTCAAGCAAGGGGTCAGGAATCAAATGAGATTAGCTAGTGTGAAGCAACTAGCACACCAATACCCCATGGCAGCTGCAAGGCAGCTCATATTTTAATAACGTGAAGAAAACTAATTCACATTTATTGTGGGGCAGAAGAGGGTACAGAAGCAGCCAGGGCTTAGAAGAGTTACAGTCTTCCAAAGACAGTTAGATCTACTTTTCCTCACTCTTTAAGGATACTGCAATGTGTTTTAAGACTTATGAACCTTGGGATCTTCTATCTTGAACTGACTTCAGGATGCATCCCTGCACTCACTGGCTACCTGTGAGACTTAGGATTTTTAGTTTTTCATAAACTGTCAGGGGAATAAATGAATATGGCCCCTGTAAGATTTCTCAGAGAGTTAAAAAAATTGTACATCACAGAAATCAAAGTTCAGACCGTAATAAGTGGAGGATAACAGGTTTTCTGTTACACTGCTGTAATTCCAGAGAGATTAAACTGAATTCAGTAGAGCCACAAACAATTTACCCTTGTGACAATGACAGAAAAATTGTATACTAGTAGCTACAGTAGCAGAAAATATGACTTTATTTGCCTCCAGTTTGAATGTGAGTAATTTATACTATTTGTTGGCTTGTTTTTCAATGTCCCCATGGAATAACATGAAATCGTATTTGTGAAACAGGAGCTTCTGGCAAACAATGCACAAACTTGCAAAAGAGGGTGAAAAATAGCACTGAGAATGCTGCACTCCCAAAGGTGCATGGGATAAATATACCCAGTGCTCAACATTTGGAAAAAAATATCAGAAAGTGTTTGTTATTGGGGGTTGATTACCAAAATTACGGCATTGCTATGCTGAAATAATTTTTTTTCCTAGCACTCAGGAATAATTGAGAAATAAAAATATATAAATTCATAGAATAGAATCATAGAAAAGAATCACAGAATTGTCTAGGTTGGAAGGGACCTTAAAGATCATCTAGTCCAACCATCAACCTATGTCTGACAAGAAAATAAATAAGAAATAAAAATCCCTAAACCATATTCCTGAGGACCATGTCAATCCGTCTTTTGAACACCTCCAGGGATGGTGCCTCAACCACTTCCCTGGGCAGCCCATTCCAATGCTCAATAACCCTTTTGGTGAAGAAATGTTTCCTAATATCCACTCTAAACCTCTCCTGGAGCAACTTGAAGCCATTACCCCTTGTCCTAACTCCTGTGACTTGGGAGACGAGACTGACCCCTGCATCTCCACACCCTCCTTTCAGGTAGTTATAGAGCACAATAAGGTCTCCCCTCAGCCTCCTCTTCTCCAGACTGAACAACCCCAGCTCCCTCAGCCTCTCCTCATAAGATTTACTCTCCAGATATGTCACCAGCTTTGTTGCCCTTCTCTGGACCTGCTCCAGCACCTCAATGTCTTTTTTGTGGTAAGGGACCCAAAACTGGACACAGTACTTGAGGTAAGGCCTCACCAGTGCTGAGTACAGGGGGATGATCACCTCCCGGGTCCTACTCACCACACTGTTCCTGATACTGGAACAAGCTGATAAATTATCCTTTGAGGGATTCCTAATCACTCGTCTGTGTTCTAAGTTTATAATCCTCCTTTAAAATCCTCCTTTACAATCCTGTAAGTGTTGTCCCAAATAATTTCAAATTCTTTTCCAAGATTTCTGCATGGTGACTACAAGAATATTTGTTAATTTTGAAGTCTGATATTTTTTATTCAGTCATAAAATGTGGTGTACATTGAAACATCTATAGTCCATGGACCTTCTACTCCCTTGAATCTTTCTGTGAGGGCACAGTGATGATGCTTTCAGTCTATCTTCCATTCCTCTGTACACTTTGCAGTATTAGTATCTCTCTTGGTTATGTCTTTTCTGTAACATGAAACCTAATTTTGAGTGCTGTTTAACTTTATCCAACAACTTTCCTTCTTTCTAAGACTACTTTCCTGATCCGCTACTGTTTTTTTCTGAGGTCAAAACAATTTATGTTAATTCATGTACCTTCTGTATCATGCAGAAGGTATGAAATTCTCTGAAAAAAAAAAAAGAGAATTTTACCAAACAGCATACAAGTAGGAGCCTGAGGAAACAGTTTCCTAGAGGGAATTGGGGTGAGCACAAATAGGAGCTTTGTGCCAGTAGCTGTACTAGTGAAATCAGAAACATGTGAAAAAGTCTTTTTTACTTATACTAGACAATGGTTTGAAGAAGTCCCTGATCGAACTTGGCTGTTCTAATGATGGCTTTCCCAAACAACTCCCAGGTTTCACTCAGGAGCCAAAGTGAATCGGGGAACATTTCCACTCAGGTAGTTTGGATGTTGTTACTCCAAAGCAGCAACATACCATCCTGGTATAGACGTGTTATTCCGTGTCAGCTGGGGTCAGGGACCAGAAATGTTCTTTTGCAAAATGCTTTCACTACAGTGTGATTATGCTGTTGTTTTTATTAGTACCCAACCAAGATTTTGTCTATATTTGATGAGAAAAAGGAGATGTAAGCTCACAGAGTTTTAGTTTAAAAAAACTTTTCAGCAGAGGCCCTGTTGAATCAGGAGATTTCTCTTCCAGTAGGTGACTGCGAGCAGGAACCCAGGACCTTGTGTGTCCTCACCAAGGACTTGCTTGACTTGGTTCCAACTAGGCTTCTGAGGTAAGTACTCCGCTTCTGTAAAGTTCTTTCTGCTCTGACTGACTGAGCAAATGGCACTTCCAGACTCTTTTCTAGAAGAGTGGGAGGAGCTGCTCTAGGACACAACCGGGGAGCAGCTGAACAATTTCACTCCAGCTTTCCTTTTTACCTGGAAGGCATGTCCAACCCCTGCCTCAGTCTTTAGCTTCTTGCCCCTCCAGTACAAACTTACTCTTTACAAAACCATGTCTTGATGGTCTTCTGGTGGCTGGGTTTTAGTGATATTGCAAATTTACACTTTTTTTCCAGTTATCTACCCCGTATAAGCTGTAGTTCATTCTCTCATCTTGATTCTCTACTGCTTTTCTTTAAGTTTTGTTATTTTTATTTCAGATGTCATACTTGCTTTCCTAACTTTGTCTCACTGAAAATGATTAAATAACCTGTTTACTTCAGGCTGGTGGCCTTTTCACCTTCTCCTGAAATATTTTCCAATGATTTCATTAGGAATTAATCCAGTCCAGAGATGTTACCATTCTCTCCTTCCCTGCTGCGTGTGTTATGCTGGCTCCTGCAAAGTGTTGAGGTTCACTGGATTGTTGCAGCTTTTTCCAATGTCAGGATTCAAACTGAGTTGTGATATTTGTTGGTTTCAAACTGACAGTGAATCCATTTACTTTTCAGCCTGAAATGCTTCACTATAAAGCATCATGCACAGTGTCACATAATAACCTTTTCCTTTGGAGCATCACTTCCGATTTCACTGTTAGATAAATTCTGATTTTTTTGTTAGGGGTATGTGCTGTGTCCTTAAGTAGTATGTTTTTAAGCCCTCTTTCCAAAACTCAGTTACAACATTTCTGTTAAGAATTCTGGGCTGAAATAAGACTGGAGAATTCTAGTTAAAAGAAGAAGCCATTATTGGCCTAAATGAACCACTGCAATGCTTGTTCCTCTGTTAAATCATCTTTCCACTAATGATTGTTATTTTATCTATTTTTAAAGACTCAGTTACTTGCTTCACTGCTAACAATCACAACAATGAAGGACTCAGTAAGTCTTCCCAAACTGCAAGATTTATAAACATAGAATCATAGAATGGTTTGGGTTTGAAATGACCTTTAAAGGTCAATCCCCCCTGCAAAGTTCAACGACATCTTCAACTAGATCAGGTTGCTCAGAGCCCTGTCAAACCTAACTTGGGATGTTTCCAGGGATGGGGCATCTACCACCTCTGGGCAACCTGTTCCAGTGTTTCAACACCCTCAGCATAAAAAATATCTTCCTTCTGTCAGTCTAAATCTTCCCTCTTTTAGTTTAAAATCATTACCCCTTGTCCTATTGCAACAGGCCCTGCTAAAAACTTGTCCCCATCTTTCCTGTAGGCCACATTTAAGTACTGAAAGGCCACCATAAGGTCTCACTTGTCCAGACAGAATAACCCCAACTCTCCCAGTTTGTCCTTGAGGAGAGGTGTTCCAGTCCTTCTGACCATATTCGTGGCCCTCCGCTAGACCCGCTCCAAGGGGTCTACGTCTTTTCTGTGTTGAGGACCTCAGAGCCGGACACATGACTCCAGATCAGGTCTTACCAGAGCGGAGAAGAGACGCAGAATTGCCCCCTGACCTGCTGGCCAAGATTTTTTTAATGCAGCCCAGGATACAGTTGGCTTTCTGGGCTGTGAGTACACATTTTCGCCTCATGCCCAGCTTTCCATCCACTAGTACCCCCAAGTCCTTCTCGGCAGGGCTGCTCTCAATCCCTTTATCCTCCAGCCTTTATTTATACTAGAGATTTCCCCAACACATGTGCAGGAAAAAAAGAAATGGAAATCAATTGAATATTTAAGGAAGATTTTTTTCACTCTTCTTATTGGTGATCATTATTTATAGTTATGGAATGCAATGCAATGCAAACTTAACCTTTACTACTTCCTCACATATTCAAATAAGTGAATTACTGTATTTTTCTCTTGAGTGTGCCAGTGTAATTTGTTTTAACTTCAGTATCTTGTGCTGGTCAGAAATTGGTCAGAAAGTCTTCTGTGTAATACCCCATAGTTACTTCTGCATATCCTAATAGCTTCATTCAAAACACCTGTAAAGTACCATCCTAAATAAACACTTCTCTAACTCCAAGGACTTTAAAGAAAACTTTAAGTATAGAAAGAAAAGAAAGAGAACATGAGCAATGATGATCTGAGAGGACCTAGTACAGGCACAGGCCCCTTCCCAGGTTGCAGTCCATAAGGCTGACTGTCCTGCAAAAGCAATGCCAGCAAGTCTTGGGACCAAAGAATTGTCTCTGTCCTATTTTGTCCAGTAGCCAACGAAGCTGGAAAACTGATTGCTATGGCACAGTACTTAACCCAAATGACTGACTACATAATGCCCACAATAACCTCCAAAACAACTATTTTTTTATGACTTTTCACAGAAAGTGAAAATGTTATTGAAAGCTGTTTGAAGATGTTTTAAAGGGTTTTGCAAGTTCTTCACATGAGTGACAGATCTAGGCTAAAAAAATATTTTGGAGCATGAAGTCCTTTGGGAGGAGTGTGAAAAATCCTAAAAATAATAAGTCAGCTATTTGGATATTAACCTTTTTCCTAGCAATACTCTGCAAGTAACTAGAAATATTTTTACAATGATGATATTTTCTGCCACTGGCATTTTTTCTTTCCCTGTTTTTCTCTATTTGGTTTAATTTTTAAGTTGTTACTGTGAGCATGGTATCTGGCCAATGCATATTCATTACGAAAAAGTTGCGCTGGCTTTTTTTCATACATTTTTTATTCTTCTGATTCCCTCTTCAACTATGACTTTCAGAAACAGAAATATGTTGTTTTATTATGGGCTGGGTTATTTTGAATTGCATGATTGATTGTTTGAGCTAATCAGTGTTTTCCATAACATTTTAATTAGCTTAAAAATTGTTGTTCGTTCATTCTTTTATTAAACCAATGCCCTCTGAGTGTTGGAGTCATTAAAACCCACATCCTTATTTAAATAGGTTTATATACGGACATTGTCTAGTAGCATATGTTACAAACAAGACTATCGTTCCATTAGCTTATATTAAAATACAGTTTGAAGAGACAATTTGACAATTTCTGTCTCAAAGACAAGGTAGCTGGAAGTACCGGCACATGGTACTTGAAATCAAACCAAGTTGTAAGAAATCTCTTACCTCAGGACTAGTGCTGTAGGATTTCTAAATGGTGAATATAGTGTATTTCAGTAAAGGTGAGAAGAAATGATTCCCTTGTCTTCAATATGATTCAAGCTCTTGTTACCTCATGACTGGATTCTAAACCTGATGCTCCATGCAGACCAAAAAGTTACGGGACTTCATCCTAATTAATGCAGCTATGGGAATTTTAATTTTAACTTTATTTTTGTTGAATAATGCTTGTCAGACCAAACACAGGGATGGTAGTACATATTGACCAAAACATGCTGGCTGCACGAGAGGAGAACGTGTGATGATTGTGATGATGTGAAGTGGGACTCAATTATAGACAATCTGTCAATATTAAAGACAAAACAACTTTTGGAGACTTGTTGGACAATTCTTTCTATAAAGACAAGTAAACCATCATAAAGGCTGGGAGAAATATGGTGGCTGGGAAAGCGGCTTTATTTTGGTAATAGAAAAATCTGGGTTTTGTTGCTGAATTAAAAATAGATTTTGATGCATCCTGAGATGCATCAAAAGAAGTGTTGCCAGCAGGTCCAGAGAAGTGATTTTCCCACTTTACTCTGCTCTGGTGAGACCTCACTTGGAGTACTGTGTGCAGGTCTGGAGCCCTCAATATAAGAAGGACATAGACCTGATGGAGCGGGTCCAGAGGAGGGCCACAAAAATGACTGGGGGATTGGAGCACCTCTGCTACAAGAACAGGCTGAGGGAGCTGGGGTCGTTCAGCCTGGAGAAGAGGAGGCTCCGGAGAGACCTAATAGCAGCCTTCCAGTACCTGAGGGGGCTACAGGAAGGCAGGGGTGAGTCTATTTACAAAGGCCGTAAATGACAGAACAAGGGGTAATGGCTTTAAACTGGAGAAGAGCAGATTTATATTAGACATTAGGAGTAAGTTCTTTACTATGAGGGTGGTGGAGCACTGAAACAGGTTGCCCAGGGAGGTGGTTGAGGCCCCTTCCCTGGAGACATTCAAGGTGAGGCTCGACAAGGCCCTGGGAAACCTGGTCTAGTTGGGAGTGTCCCTGTGACTGCAGGGGGGTTGGACTAGATGACCGTTGAAGGTTCCTTCCGGCCCAGATGATTCTATGATTCTATGATTTATGAAGGGATGCAAATCTGAGGTGACAAAGAGAAAATTCTGTTGTCATCATATTGCATTGCAGACTTGATCTAGATATATAAAACAAGGCAGGTGATGATAAATTACAAATAGGGGATCATAAGAAAACAAACTAATGCCATTAACATGAAAAAGTGAGATAAATGTACTTGCAATCTTATTGCAGTTAAGCTTATTGAAAGCATAAGAGAGAAGAGGCATTTAGGGAATATGTGTATTTTTTTCACGGTGTTAGAAGTTCCACCTGAACATGAAGACTACTGTGAAAAACACAGGAAAGTTGCTTGAAAATTCAGCAAGTAGGGCATATTGATATGAAAAGCACGCTGCAGATTTGATAAGAGCTTGAGAAAAGTTAACTGCCTAATTGGAAGGACAAGAGATGCTCATGAAATGAAAAGCCAGTATGGGTTCTTAAATATCACTAGGTGAAACTGTCAATTTATTCTAGTTTTCTGGAGAAACGAGGACAATGCAGTGTTGTTGATTAGCTCATTAGATAAACTTTTAAAAGGTACACTATTTTTGCTTATTATGAGTTTTACACCTGTTATGTAACACATTAACAAGAAATTCCTGTTATCAGCACAGACTCCTTAAGTGTTCTAAAGTGAGAAATTTTGTAAAAATAAGATTTATTTCATGGAGTAAATTTCACCAGTGGTCTTAGATCTTGAGATTTTCTGCTCTAGAGGTGAATCACAGTGTTTGTATTGAATACTGAATCTCCCTAATGATGTTAGAGTTGTGCCTGAGTTAAAGTAAATGCAGAATTACCCTTATAAAATTAAAATAATGAAGAAAAAAAACAACAACTGGATTTTTATTTGTCTCAGCATTGACAGTATCAGACAGGATTTGTATTTTGTGGTTTTTTTTTTTGTTTGGGTGTGGTTCTTCTGCATTTTTTTGGGGGGGTTGTTTTTTTTTTGTTGGGTTTTTTTTTCGGTTTGGTGGGTTTTGGTGGGCCACCCAGTGGAAAAAGAGGTGAACAAAATCTCACAGGAGGTCATGATATAAGCTTCTAATTTAGCAATACATTCTGGGTGTTTTCTGAGATTCAGCCAAGTGGGTTTTTTACCTAATTCCAGAAAAAGAACCACCAAAATGAAGATCAAAGTCTTGGAGCAGAAGTTAAAATTGTTTATTTTTATTTCAGTTTTAAGACAATGACAACTTCACCTTTACTTTTTGCCTTTTTAGTATTGCATCTGTGCAAAGTGTGAAGGTTTACAGCAACAGCACATTAAATATCTTCTTGTTGACTTTGAGAAATCTGTCTTCATGTTAGGTAGTTGACTTGTGTGGGCTAAAGTATTATTCAGAAATTGCCATTTTGTCTGGGTGAAACATTCCTGTGTTTAGTCAGTGTAGAGAGTCTGTGTTATTAAGCAAAGAGGGCAAATAAGAACAATAAACTAATAATGTGTGATAAGAATAAGATTTAGAGATGAAACATTTAAGCGGATTCACTGTAGGTACTCAGATTGCTCTGGTTCCTGTAGCTAAGTCAAGCTGTGATTATCACCTGTATGGACGATTTAGCTTCACTAGCTAAATCAGCAGACTGTTCTGATTTATGTTATGTGTTTCATTAGGTAAACAGAACTACTACAACAATGTGGAATGCACTTGACTAGCTAAGTACGTATTTCATCATGGTTATGCACATCTTTGCCTCTGCATTTGAACCAAGAAAATGAGATTCAAAGATGCTACATTTTCATATTACACTGAAAGGATCCCTAATGTAGAATGTGAGTCTCAGTTCATTGACACTGACACCAGGACCCCTTGCAGGGCAAGGTGCTAAAGAATGCAAATTAAATAGTTCAGCACTTAGGTTAGATTTTCTCACTTTTGGACAAATTTGCATTAACTGACAATGGACTTCTTTAAACATTTCTCATCAATTAAAATAGTAGGATTTTTTATGTAAATGTCTTTTACCAAGTGTATCTGAGTAATGAGTTTGTTTCCCTGGGATTTTGGGATGTAGCAAATGCTAGACTGCATGCACCCTGAGGAGGTTTGTCCAACCTCACAAGTTCCAGTTTTACACAGGCATTTTTGAAATCTAAGGTATACTTTAAATAACTGAAATTTTCACTTGTTTACAGGTTCTGAATTTTAACGAGGTTCCCAGATGAAGCAGAAAACCTAGTGGAAGTGAGAAGTCATGACTACAATGACACTGAAATGATACTGTCATTATAGACAGTGTATAGTGTGTTACTTATCTTTCAAACAGCATTTTATACAAAGTGAGAGAACTTAATGTGCCAGTTTAGATAACCTTATGGACGGCATTCGTGAACCTTAACCAAATAGACATATTAGTCTGCAAACCCTTAAAGTGAATAGGTAAGGTAGTCTAAAAATATGAATTCTAAATTGTCAATTTTGGGACATTGCTGTTTTTTTCTTTAAGCATATAGAAGAGGATTGTTTTCTTTAAATACTTTTATTCACTTTTAAATAAAGTACTTTAACTATTTTTATGCTTTTAAGTATGGAGATGAAAGAATTTTTGGAAACATTGCTTCTTTTTGGCCTGGCTGCAAGAAAAGCATATGCAACAGGATTATGATAGAAAAATATATATTAGTGATGTTTTGAAGGCCCTTGAAGAAGAGGAAAAGAAAGCAAAAGCACTGGTATTGCAGTTCAATAGGTTTTTCATGTAGAAAAAATACTACCTTACACCTTATATCAAATGATTTAGTTTTCCAGGTCAGTTTATATATATAAATTAAGTTATTAACAAGGGTAATTGCTTTTCTTTGAATGCAAGACTAATTCCTTCAGATTGCTCATTTGTGTTCTGATTAGTTTTGTTTTCCCTAACATACAGGCAGAAATCTTGTTTTTATTCCTCTTCTCCCAGACTTAAGTCATATTTGGTCTTTCTTAAATATACCTGACACTTCAGATCTCCTTTGTTCAATATTTTATTAAGGAAATGTTAAAAAGGAGAACTTGGGAAAACAAGTTTACAAAAGTGTGTGATACCTGGTTAGATAACATTAGAAAAGTGGGTTTTGACTGTGTTATTATGAAGAATAAATGTAGACAATTATATCTATTTTGTTTTCTTCAGTTTTCCTTTTTAATATGAAGAAATAGAACAGAAAGTATCCAGGTGATATTTATTACCAAAGAAAAACCCAGTTTTGAAAGGACCTTTAAAGGTTATTTGGGCCAAGCCTCTGATGAGAATGGCACCAAATTTGCAGTAATTGTGATAAAGAATACAGGAAAGGCAACTCTTGCACAAAGTGATGGTCCAGTAGATCACCTGATGAATCTAGTGTATATTAGGGAAAACAAAACAAAACGAAAGATTTGAAAACCCCAAAATCTCAAAATCTTCTGGTTTTGCTGAACTCAAAAAAAAACCCAATTTCACTTACACGGGCATATATCAGCCAATAACTTTGTTCTGGTAAAATTTGAAAGCAGAGAAAACTACCTTAATTGTGAAAGTCTCATAAAAATAGTAGTTAGTTAAAAATAAGAAAAATAAAATATAAACAGAACAAAAATAAAACCCAAACAAAAGAAAGTAGTCCCAAGTACAATATCTTATAACCTAGGAAAGTGTGTGAAGTTCATTGAGTAAGATACCTTTGTATTTAGAAAAGTGGAAATTCCCCAGTGCACCTTTGTTGACCTACTAGGAACGCCCTTCAGAAACAAGATCATCTGAAATGTAAATATATCTTGGCACAGCAAAACTAATTAACGTCCTTTGCATTTTCAGTTTTTGAACAGTTAAGGACTGAATTCATATTATATAGAATAAATTTGAATGATTCATCACTATGAAAATGTAACATGAACTCCTGTAGAGCTCTATGAAGGACTCAGTAGAGGGTGAACTGGATTTTACAAGTCTGTTACATTCCAGATGCTGTCTATATGCATGACTTAGGAAACCCATCTTTAGCTGTTGACCAGCTAAAATTAATAGATTTCTATTTGCCTGCATATATACTTCATTATTTCTAAGATTTTTTTTAAGTTTTATTCCTACTCATAATCTCTTACTCAATTGGGCTTGAAATCAAGTCTAGCTGACAGCTTTGATAATCTTCATAAATTTTTAAGGAACTGAGTTTAGACTAACAGGTCTGTAGTTCCCTGGATCTCCCCTCATGCCCTTTCTGTAGGGGCTTTTAAACATCATCTTGCATTAATAATTCATTCTCATCCATTCAGAAGAGATTTTTCTTGCATCACATCAGGTCAGTAGTATCTGAAATTGTCATTAAAGATTTACTAAGCACAAAACATTTTTCAGAGATCTGATTACCAGCTTTGACTGATCTGCTGCTTATTAGTGGATGAGTAGTTGTATACCTGTCTGTATTATCACTGAAAGAACAGGATTGGAAAACTTGCTTTTTTGCATAGAAAACAAGATATACTCTCTTCAGTAAGCAAGCCTGCATGGAAACTTTGCGCATGTTGAGGAATAGTGTTTGTTTGACTAACTGCACTACGCTGCAGTCCCGTTAACCTCTGTCATCATTTTAGATGCCGTCAGTCAGCAGTTCGATGTATTACAGCCAAATTACTCCTTCAAAGCTGCCATGCATGTACAGGACTTTCTCAGGTGTAGAAAGGTTAACAGACAACTGCCACAGGATTATGGTCATTCTAGGCACATTCTTGATTTTTACAAAGCTAGAATTGGCACTGTACATCAAGTAGATACATGCTTTAGCTTTTATACTGACAGAATATTTCAACAAGGGGTAGAAAAACTGTCATGGTCTTGGTGACCTCCTTGCTACGTGAAAGCCCCAGGAAGCCTAGGTTGCTGTGCCAAGAGGAGAGTGTGGGTGTCACAAGCAATAACCTCTACTACAGGTGTAAATAATTTCTCGGAAACAATAATTACTATTTCCACTCCTTTCTGTGTAAGAAGTGTCCAGCCTTCATCCTTGAGGCAGTAAAATTCAATTTTTCTTGCACAGCTGAGAAACCAGAGCTGGTTCAGGACAATTTGTACAATAGAAAGCCAAGCAAAATAACTCCTACTAAAGAAATTTTCTCTTAACACACTTTCTCTGTACCCTTTCAGATGTGCTCCTCTAAGTGAATCAGAATTCCCTGTGGGAAAGTGCAGAGTGAAAATAAGTATATGGAAATAAACATAATGGTACCAAAATCCAAAGTGAAGTGAAAAGTTCACTACACTGAGTGATTTTTTTTTCCTTTATTTTTCCTTATCAACAAAGGAATTATTTTGTTGCTAAAGTTACTTTACTTCCTTAATGTATTGTCAGAGAAACTGAAATTTTAAGGGACATAGTATTGTAATGATGTATTTTCCAATAAAAACTTTGTGGAAGATTGTTGATTTTTTTTAATTATAGTTGCATGTTATGAACTGAGTATTTCAGGGTATACAGGAGTATTTTTTTTTAATTATAGTTGCATGTTATGAACTGAGTATTTCAGGGTATACAGGAGACTTGTCAAGCTTGTTAATGAAAATGATTCATAAAACTTGTGATAAAGAAGCTTCTTGGAATATTTCAACTCCACAGTAGTATTTTTAATGAGATTGTTAAGAAGACAAATGTTTTCCCTGATGATTCAATTTTCCAGCTTTATGAAACCTAGACTTAGTTTTATGAAACCATTTTCCCAAGAAATTACACATCTGCTTTAAAATACTCAGAAGCCTGATCTCCAAGGAAGACAATCTTGTGCAGATGGCCAGTGTCCAGAACTGTCCCACAAGTGTAGGCAGTCACAGCTGTAGCTCTGCCTACAGGTCAAGACAGTGGCAAACAAACCAACTGCAATCCCAAAACTCCTTTACTGTAGGAACTCAAAAAACCATATTTATTTTTTTTAGCTGAAATGGAGTAAAGAATAAAAATGTCTTCCATATGGGAACTGGCTTGTGTTCTAGGAGCTGATGCACATCTACACATGATCAAGCAGACCAATACAGAGCCATTCTGAAGCTCATACTGAGAACATGGATCGCTTCTACTGGGTATTGACCCTCTGCAGTCTATCTGAATCAGGAGGAATGATTAAACTATATTTCCTCTCTCAGTGCCTGCCTGGTGATGCTTTCAAATCAAGGTTTCCACGTAGACACAGAAAATCTATAGCAAAAAGTGGAGTTTGCACAGTTAAACACCTACTTCTGGCTTTACATAAAAGTGAAATTTATGGTCTGTGATACACATACAAAATAGATGGGGTCAGAATAGGTGTCAAATGGCTTCATCATTATTAAACTCTGCCTGAGTATGAATTCATTTAACTTATTTTTAGTTGACACACCTTTAGTGTAAATCTCATAACCTATGTCTATGGTAGAAAGAGAGAATCACCAGAAGACAATTGTGTTATAGATACTATAGATACTACAGTAAAGGTACTGTACTACTATAGAGCTACAGTATAGATCTATAGATGGTATACTAAGTATAGATCTATACTTGAGATATAGATCTACTGTTATAGAATCGCATTCTGAAGGGGCTTGTTCTCTCCTGTGACTATAAATGAATCACAAAGTGACTAAACCAAACTTAAAAACTTGGACTTGGACTAATTTTGTGATACCTAACTATGAGTAGATTAATCCCACTTCAATTGTCTTTTTATTTTAACTTTTTTCAATGTGAAGAAATTAAACTATGTCAATGTAGTCTTTCAAAGAACACAACCATCTTCAAAGTGAAATGGAGCAATGATTACACATAGAACAATTTTTATACATCTTCACTAGTTTGTTTATCCTAGCAATAAGCATTTTTTTGTGGTATCATGGAAAGTGACTACAAAGCACAAAGGTTATAAGTGGTTATTTGCTGTGCACTTTCAGTATAATGTACCATAATTTCCTGCTATGCTCATGATCAGGTTCAGCACACTTCACCAATGCTAAAGGTTACCTGCCTAAAAGTTAGAAAATCTATAAATTAAACACTTAAACTTATTTAGACCCTAGTGAGAGTTACCGTTGAATTAAAAGCACTTCCTAACATATACATGCATAGTGGGAAGAATAAATTTTCATATCTAATGACAGCTACAGAGAAAACTTGAATAACCAGATTTTAACAGATTATCAGGTATCTGAAATCTTTTTTAGGCAGCTAGAGAAAGCCTCATAACCACAGAACTTGATACTCAAGGGCATCTTTAACCACATCAATACCTGCTTTGATAAGGTTCTCTTTGAGCCTTCTCTTCAACAACTCTTCACCCTTTCCTCATGTGACGGCTGCTTCAGTTTGTTGATCACTTTCATGGTTCTTAGCTGGAATCACTTTAGGATGTCCATGTCTCTCTTGGACTGGGAGTCTAGAACCGGACTGCAATTAATAGTCACAGTTTCAACAAATTTATAGATATTTCATCTATGCTACACAGTGCCTTGTTAATGAGAGGATAAGCTTCCTTTTCAAGAAGAGTAAAAAGCTATAAAGATGAGGGGGTTTTATTCTTGTAACTGGCAGTTGACATGAGCTGTGGAATATTTCTTGGAAATTCATGAGACTTTCCCAGAGGTCAGTGCTCCGTTAGTGCAAAAAGAAAAGAAAGAAAGAAAAAAAAAAAGTCTTTAAAAGCCAAACTAACAAGTATGTGCTTCCCACTGGGCTTGTGAATACTTTGCTTGCTATGCCTTATTAAATGTAAATTTAAAAAAAGTCAAGCAGGTACCTGCTGAGAAACATGTAGCTTTACTTTTTAACTGGGTCATACCCAAATCTGTCACAAAGGACACGACTGCCAAGTAAAAATGATGTTCATGATCAATCCTCTTTTTATAAACAGACTGCTCTGCCCCTAAACTTCCCAGCACAGCCCCACTATCAGGCTTAGAAGGCTTCAGAAAGTCTGAGTTCAACCTTTATAATGAAGGGGGTTTATCTCTGATGTTGGGATTTATCTCACCTAAATTTAGAGGTAGGAGTCAGCTGAAAGTTGACACCTGCATTTTGATACCTGTATGTAGTTGTCTTTATGGGATTATAGCTGTCCTTTGTAAAGGAAACCATAGCCATTCCATCAATGGATTTTAGGAGATGATTTGGCTGACCAGAAGCCTAATACATTATTCAGTTGCCTTAGGCTAGGCAGCTACCTGACCTGCCCATTGCTGTCTAACCAGAGCTACCAAATTCGAAAGGCTGGCAGTTACGGCACAGAAAATACATAAGACCTGTGTCCTTCTGCAACGGCATCTGGAAGCTGGGACTGTTCCATATGGGTTTCCTCTGAGTATCATGAATTTAAGGAGAGGAGTTGGCTAATTTTCCTACCTAAACTTGCCTAGGATGAATAGTTCCCAGAGTATGGTTTCACTTACTTTATTTCTTTCTTCCACAATTTTCATTTTTATAGGACAAAGCAGGTACCTGAAATGATCCAGTCTTTCTTGGTCACATGGCAGAAAATGCCCTGCAAGAAACAACACTAATGAGATACCTATAGCCTTTTCCTTACCCCTTGTAAATCTTCCTTTGCTGAGTGTGCATGAACAGATAAAAGCAAGACTCAGTATTTCAGTTTGTACTGGTAGGTTGCAAACCCTGTGAACTCTGAACCTATTGTTAAGGCTGTTAATTACTATATAGTGTATATCGATATTATCATCAAAGACAGATTCAAATATTTTCATTACACAGGCATTGCATTATGAAAATTACTAGATTTATTATGAACAGTGCACAACAAACAAATTACAGTTCTTTGTCAAAGATGGTCTGCTTCAGCAGTTCCTTATTGACAAACCTAAAAAGAGTGCTTGCTGAATTCACAATAAAAAGAAGGCAATATCTCTATTTGAATATGAAAACCACTGGTATCACAATGACTTTCCTTATGTATCATCATGATCAAGCAAAATATTTCTATCTATTCAAGCAATGTAAAACTTCAGATAGCAATAATTCTTACATTTGTTCACTGCTTCCCATCACTTGTTTTAAGTAAGACTTGTCAGATAATGTAAAAATCTAATACTATTTTCTAGTTAATGAAATGGAGGAAAAAAATATACAATTTGCCTCAGCTACAAATGGTTTTACTTTAAAACCTGAATAGGAGTTATTGAAAAGCTGAATAAATAATTATATGAATGTGTAAGTAGAGGAACTGTAATATATTTACCAATAGGTATGTACATGAAATGCTCCTAATACTCTTTAGTTTGGGTTAAAAATAATTTTAAACATTTTCAAAGTACTTAAATTTAGCTTTATTTTTACAAGTATGCAAAATACTCAGGGCACCTACATATTTATTTTGGTTTTCCATGATTTTTTTTCTGAATTTCATCAGTCTGTGGATTTTTTCCTTCATTTTATGTTGAGAAAGAAAGACTGAAGTAATATGAGCAGTGCCTATCTTTCAGGTGACTGATGTAACCAAAATAATTAGGGTCATACAAATGTTTTCAGTGCTCTGTTTTGTAGCAAACACAAAACCCTCTACTGTTCACAGAGGCAGGACTGATGAGCTTACCAGTCATGTACATACAGTGCGAAAACATAGTTTTCGTAAAAACAGAAAGAGGTATTTGATAAATCAAGTTTTCAGTATGGCACTGCAGCTCTTGTCTTATATTTTTCATTCTCATTCTTGTCTGGTGAACCAGACTGCTCAAAGGAAAAGTAGACCTATTTTGAGTTACTAAATAGTAAATAAGAAAGTAATAATCTAGTTTTGTAACATGGAAGATTGCACAGTTTATGACTGCTATCCTTCTTTCTCCACACCAAGGTAACTGTAGGCTGAAGTTGAAGTGACAGGTTATTGTAGACTCATTTGAAAAGTAAAAACAGTTCCAGATCAAACCTATAAGAATTACTACTAACAAAAAGCAGGAGTGCTTAGCATCTCATGTGAGGCTGGGCCAGATTTAGCAAATCTTTGCCAGATTTGCTAAACTCCCTGGAAATGGTTTGGGTTGTCTCAAATGGTACCAGTCACCTTTGTTGGACATGTGAGTTCTACTCTCATGGCTAGTGGATTTAATCTGTCTCTGGACACTCCTGGAGATTTATACACAGAGACCAATAAATGTCGAAGTCTTTTTCTCAAGGTGAATCTGACTTCTTTCACGCTCATTGCTTAGGGCATAAAAAGGTTAGAGAAATATGGTTGTATGAGATTATCCTTCATACACATCTAAGTGAGGTGAGTGTCGGAGGTAGTGTGGGCAATGAAAGTCACCCAGAAGAACTGCAGAGGAGTGAGGCTAAGCAGTTTGTCATTGTCATAGGCAACCTGAGACAACATGGCGTCCTTGCAGTCTCAACATGGAGCATTCACCACAAAGATATCCTATCTCTCAAATGAAAACATAGGCTAGAAGCGTAATCAGCAAAGGAAGGAAATACTGTCCAAGTTGAAAGATATGGAAAGCTCTTACTCATCTATTTTCAAATAGCAGTGGGAAGGTGCTGGGGAATGTCTTCCTGGCAGTTGATACCACGCAGGCATATTCCTCTCTATCTGGCAAGATGAGCATGAAAATTCAGTCCTTGAAAACTGAGAAAATGGCAGCAGCTCAGAAAAGGTATTACTTTTCCACAGGTAGGTGTTTCTGATGTGGCTGTAGCTGCAGAAAATCACAGGAACTTCCATGCTTCCATGTTTCCTTTTTAAAGAAAAAAATATATATTTAGATAACTTGGTATGAATTCTAGCAATGAAAGAAAATGAAAATGCTTGTTTTCAAGCAGTAATTCAGGGAATACATACTAAATAAGTTAAAACTAGGCTTCTTTTATGCTATTGCAAACAAAGGAAAAACCTATATTGGCTGAATATTAATCCTGTTTACAAAACAGAAATCAGATGAATGTTTTTTACCATTCTTTGCATTTTACTTGAATGCAGTCCTTTCTTAACTTTTCCTACCAGAAGACAAAATAAGAAATTAAATCACCCATAGTAACATTTATCTTGCTCTGTGTTTTGTTATTATACATTGTTCATAACTGTATATTCTAACCTCAAGTTTCATTGTCTAACTGAAATTTTGATTTCAGATTTTCTGGTGTTTTACTCATAAATTCAATATTCTTGTATCCATGGAAACAAAAACATGTGCATACTCTATCTTAAATATTATCTCAGTAAAAAGTCAAACACTTGAAATAGAAAGCACTCTGCATGTCAGAACTTCACTGGATTTCAGGTAGACAATTATGAATAAGAAATCAAATGTGTAGTGAATTTGCTGCTGGATGTACTATAGATACATCTCTGCTTCATAATGCACTTTTATGGCTCAAGGTTCTTCAAATGAAAAACAAAGTGCTGCATTTTTATTTATTAAATGCTAATGCATTCCTAACAGGAAGACTTAACTCTACAAATGTTTAACAATTATGTAGAATGTACTAAAGTGCTCTCAGCTTAATTAGTTTGTTTTAATCTCTTTTTTTTCAATTTTAATTTTCACTTGAATACAACAGCAATAGATTGATCTTACCAAAAACACAGGGATAGGAATCAGCACATATTATAAAGACTTCAACTCATCTCCAAGTTTTGGTGAGTCAGACCACTAAAGACCAGTACAGGAAGTGAAGAGAGGATAAAAGCACTCCTTCAAGGTGATCACAGAATCACAGAATCACAGAATCTTCTAGGTTGGAAGGGACCTTAAAGATCATCTTGTCCAACCGTCAACCT
>JAOQGH010000023.1:103802901-103822373 GCA_025769975.1 Gallinago jamesoni | reverse complement strand
CTTCATCCACCAAGCGAGTCACTTTGTCATAGAAGGAGATCAGGTTTGTCAAGCAGGACCTGCCCCTCATGAACCCGGGCTGGGCCTGATCACCTGGTCGTCCTTCATGTGCTGCATAATGGCACTGAGGATGATCTGTTCCATGACCTTCTCACACACAATAAGTCCCTAAATTTATTTAAACAAAATCAACTTTAGAAATAAATTCTGACATATTCCCAGTACTTACAAGCAAACTTAGGAACTTTCTTTATGAGCATTTGCTTTCCAGGACTCTAAAATATACTTGGAAGACATATGCACAAAATAAAGCTATTAGAGCCAAGGTTGGAATCCAAACAGCTACACTTCCAGAATAGGTTAGAGGCCAATTTTTATATCAGTTGCTAATGTCCAAATACCTTCAAGAAGAGTTAGAACAGTCAGGTAGCCATCAAAGTTCGAAGTCTCCATATTTAAAAATTCATTTTTCTTTCTTATGTAGCAGTTGTAGAACCAGGAACAAATCATCAGGTGTGAATTACTCTTCAAAAAACTGATCAGAATTTCCTGTAGTAAAACACGGAATCACAGAATCACCTACGGTGGAAGGGACCTTTTAAGATCATCTAGTCCAACCAATAACAAAGAACCAATAACAAAAAACAAGATTCTGAGATGAGGAAGACTTACTGAACGCTGCTGGAAATTGCCTGTATTGAATTTTTAAGGAGAAATGCAGGAAAATCGACAACAACTAGAGTTTGTTGCATATCATAAACCCTGGTTTGAGAGCATACAATTCTTCAGACAGCTCTTGTTTCTAGTTGAATAAACAAACTGCAAAATGTGAACAATCTTTTATTTCTGATGATGTGTTAGAATAATGGTATATCTTGGGTTCAGATGACTGTACTTTAAGCCAACATATCAGTTAGGAGTTGCAGTTCTGCTTTCCTTTCAGGGTGATCACTTCATGTTGACTCACACTAAAAATAAATTGGCATGTCCAAACACACAATTGTTCCTCAATTTGAAGAAACTTCAGGGAGATCTGAAGGAACCTGTGTTGGAAACCCTCTATTCTGTATGAGTGTAGGAAAAAGAAACAGAAGTTGGCATTGCAATTTCTTTTCCATGTTTAAAATCTTTTCTGAAATGACAGCTCTCAGATGGATAGAGACAGAAACATTTGGACCAGCACATTGCTAATGAGATATCTCTCTCAACAAATGTCATTCCTCTTTTATTTTTCTTTTTATTCTCAGTTTTGGTTTACTCTTCCATTATTCTTCTATTTCATCTTTGGCTTTTTTATGCTTAACATGCATGTAAAGCACAAATTGAACACCAAAATAAGGTCAACAATTCCAAATGATTTCTGCAATAGTTTCTTCAATTTAATTTTCTCTTTGTACTTTACCTACAGATCAGTCCTGACTTTCATAGGTGCTGGCTGCTCAAAACATTCACTAGCTTGTTTTAAAATTGTTAAGATTCGGGTCTTAAAAAAACAACTCAGCAACTCAAAGGTTTCTTGAGTTTGGATTGACACAAAAAACCCCACCAGCAATGACACTCAATCAATAAATGATTTTGGATACCTTTATGTCCTGACATTCAAATCACAAAAATAAATTTTCAGCAAAAGACAATTTCACAAAACAGTTTTGATGTGGACATTCAAGATAACAAACTGCTTCTGAAAATTTTGGGTTTAGCTTCCAAAAGCAGAAGATCACAAAGACTGAAACATTCCTTTCCCTAATAAGGTCTAAGCATGGTTAGAACTTGCATCTAATAATACAGAATGTTGTTTTAAATTCTTCATACAGTACTTTCCAGTGGATCATCTTCATACAGAAAAAAGGGGGGGGGAGGGAGTAGGGTCTGTGTGTGCCTGATCCAAATCTAGGACTCCTATGTGTTACGAGAAACAAAAAAAATTATAGGCAATACTTTTCACATGCTTACTTAGAAACATCAGTTATATTGGTGCCATACTGAGACCAGTACTGTTTAATATCTTCATCAATGACAGACAGTGGGATCAAGTGCACCCTCAGCAAGCTTGCAGATGATACCAAGCTGAGTGGTGTTCTTGACATGCCTGAGGGACTGTGATCAGAGGGACATGAACAAGCTCAAGAAGTGGCCCTCAACAAGGCCAAGTTGCACCCGCGTCAGGGTAAGCACCAGTATCAATATGCTTCACTGTCTGGGGAGCCCAGAAAATGAACTATATCCCAGGATGCATCAAAAGAAGCATGGCCAGCAAGTCATTCTACTCTGCTCTGGTGAGACTCCACTTGGAGTCCTGCATGCAGCTCTGCCCAACATAATAAGGGCATGGACCTGTTGGAACAAGTGCAGAGGAGGGCCATGAGGAAGATCAGAGGGCTGGAGCACCTCTCCTATGAGAACAGGCTGAGACAGTTTGGAAAGCTCCAGGGAGACTTATTGCAGCCTTTCAGTGCCTATAGGGGGTCTACAAGAGAGGTGGAGAGGAACTCTTTATCAGTTTTAGTCTGGAAGAGGGTAGATTTAGACTAGATATTAAGAAGAAATTCTTACTTTGAGGGTGGTGAGACACTGGAAGAGGTTGTCCAGAGAAGTTGCAGATGCCCCATCCCTGGAAGTGTTCAAGGCCAGGCTGAATGGGACTTTGAGCAGCCTGGTCTAGCGGGAGGTTCCCTGCCCATGGCAAGGTGGGGGTGGAACAAGATAATCTTTAAGGTCTCTTCCAAAACAAACTGTTCTATGATTCTATGTTTCTATGATTCTAAGGAAGTTATTGGAAATCTATGATGTTACACATATCTGCATTTTTATGCAGATACTTTCTATTTAACTATAATAAGGAAGATGCAGACATTTCTCTGTTCACATCTGGGAGTAAGAGATATTTCTTACCTCTTTTTTTCTTTTTTTTGGCATGGTGGTGCTGAGGTGTTTTTCCCACAGTACTTCCCAATTCACAATAGTAATATTGTTACTTGTCTTCTAGAATATATGAATTTACTGAAGCTAAAGATCACTGTCTGTATGCAACTTACAGAAGCAGTGTATTGCATTGTGATACTGATATCCCAGTTCCCTTCGGGAACTCACACATTCTTCCCATCTTCACACAGAATTTGTAACTCTTTATGACTTTATTCCTAATGCATAAGCTGACTGAAAGAATTCTAGATGTAAGAATCAGACTGAAATTCAGTTTAAGTTAGAGCAAAGATTCCCATTATTATGTGGCTTATAATACTATTCTTGTCTGTAACTAGTTGTAACACTGTTTCTAGTACAAAACAATTGCTGAAAAATGCAAAAGTAAAGCATTACTTTTAGTAATGACATGTGTCAGCCCGGTCTGCAATTCAGTATCTGAGACATTTGTGTCTTTGTTGGGGTTTATTTGGTCATACAGATCCATCCTTTCTCATCCAAATACAGCTTATGTCTGGTAAATACCATGTATATTCTAGTTTCTAGCATACATCAAATTAAGTTTAATTTAAATACAAATAAACCCAGACAATTCAGTAGTAATGATTAGGAATTAAAAAAACCCCAAACATCAAATAAGTCATGTGGTAACCCCATTGGTTATCACTAATTAGGGAAAAAAAAAAACAAACCCAAAAAATAAAACCACAGAGATGGAAGTTATTGATTATGAAGAGAATAAAAAAACAAATTGCATTGTAAGGGAGATGTTTTCCTTGCTTTGGCCACAGATTTTTTTGATAGAATTTAGGTAATGGAAAAAAGTATTCATCAGAAAGATAGGATTCATCTCACCTCATTTTACACAGCTGAAAGCTTAAGTTCTGGTCTAGGTTAGTCATCAGGTTCCCTTGAGTCAGTGAAGAGGGACAGACACTTCCTTTGGATGTGTAGAGATAGCTAGAGCCAATTTGGGCACTTATCTTTAAATGAGCTAAATTGTTCTCTTAATAACAATTCTGAGACTAGATGGTTAACTTCACGTTATCTCTTATCAGTGTGTTCAAAAAATTGTGCTAATTTGAAAAACAGTTTTAGCAGACTTTCAAAGTGTTCAATGTGCAAGGAAATAGCTCACAGACTCCATGGAGGTCTGACCTGTGACTTGTGCTGTTCAACATATTTATGAATATTAATAATGAGGTGAAAAAATTTGCTTATGAGACTTGATTAATTGTGATAATAAAGATGATTAATAAGGGTTGATTGATTGGGAATATCAAAACTGTGGATGGGTCTTTGACTGAGTAACCACTAAATGGATTAGGACATTTCAGGTAGGATGAGGTAACTGAGAAGTTAGTTGGTATATAAACAGCAGAAAGAAGATTAATAAGGATTGATTGCTCACTATCCTTTCCATAAGAAGTAGAATAAACCAAATAAAACTATCAGCACACAGAGTCAAGTCAGAAGGAGACACTTCTCACACACATGGCTACATGACAAAGCTACCCTTGGATGTACAGAGGTTAAAAGCTTAACATAGGTTCAAAATATATTTTTTGAAATCATGGAGGGAAAAGACATTAGAGGGCATTAAATAAAGAGACAGTAGCTGTGGATTAGGCAGCTCTTCAGGCAGTCTGATGCATGAGGAGAGAATGTACTAGGAAGTCTCATGTTGTGCTTTCTTGGTTGTAATCCTTCTTGGCATCTGCTACTTGTCCAGTGCCAGTGACAAGATACTTTTTGAGATAGTCTGTTCATCCTATTATTTCAGCTACTCCTATGATCTTTACTGTACACTCATTTCCCTACCACCATCAGCCACAGTGCATTTTGAGTCTTGCAGGTTTTCATAAAGTTACATTAAATATAGCTTCTGAGATTTCAAAGAAAAGTTTTTTTTTCACCTGAAAAATCCATTCTCTTCCCATTTTGCCTCTGTTGTTTCACATGCAGTTTTATATATGTCTTAGAGAATACTGAGCCTAGAGGATAAAGTTTGACTTCTCTGAAGTTCTCTACATGCAGTACTTGTGCAGGATTCTGTACACAAGCAAATTTATTGGGCTTTAGAAAGTTGACTAATGTGTTTAATTATCTTTTTTATTAAAACTGAACTATCAGGTCATGTTGAAAATTTTGTTGAAGCTACTAGAGAAATGGAAAAAAAAATTCATATTTTGTGACTTTACATTATTTCATTTAATATTTTGTCTGGTACAACATTATCTCTGTCCAGGTTTCACGAGTTTATGTACAATTTGTTATTCAATTGCTTCTATTATTTGCTCAATAGTATTTTGGGCCAAATGTAGATTTTCCTATGTTTTTCTCACTTTATGGTGACTTCAGAAAACTTAATTCAATTTTGTTTTTGTATCTTGTCTTCCTCTAAATTTGGGACCATGTGTGTATCCAAATATCCCACATTAGAACTTTTCCCAACAGATATTTTAGAGGAACAGTCAAAAGAGAAATGATAAATTATTTGTTTCTTATATAAAATGAACAACATATTTTGTGCCTGATTTAAAGAATGTAATACACTTTTATATGTTTACCTGAGTTTGCCATATCCACTTATGAATAAGTTTTAGAAATAATTAGGGACACATTCAGATAAATATTTGTGGTTAGGTTGGATCCAGTCCCTGACACCTGTTTAATTGTAATACAGTAGCTTGTAAATTTTATTTCTCAAACTAAAAGTAGAGATTAGAATGAATGGAACAATAAGAGTTGGCTGATACTGTACCAAATATTCTTTCAATTTTGTCCTCATAATGTCATTTTAAATTCAGTTTCACATTTAATTTCCGCTTGAATTCAAGTGAACTAAGTCTCTAACTCTCTCTCTAACTCTCATTATCTGTCAATTCTGCTTAATCATCATCCTTTATTGTGGAAAATAAATTAACTCCACAAATAATCCCTCAGGATCTCTGGGTTTCAAAAGGAATCCTCTGTACTTCTCCATTTATTGTTCTCCTATCTGTTCATTCACCTCTTTGCGCACTAATAACAGTCATATTTGCTGGAAACAAGTGTAATCCTTCAGTGTGAAACATATAATAGAAGCTACCAGACAAATCCCTACTGAAGTGTATGGTGCCCTATTTAGAAGCATTGTCAGGCTTTGGGGGAATAAATTAATTTTATTGCAGTAACTTCTTTTGGGGAGTGCATGGGCCTTCTATCTTTAAATTGTTCATATCCTCTCCTTTCTGGCTCCTTGCCCTACCTACTAGGCTGTATCCATAGTTTCTTATTTGCTTTCCTTTTGTGCCTTGACTCTTGCATTCTTGATTGCAGAGTCCTCCGGACTCAAGGAGAGAATACCTCTCCTGCCCCTTCCCCCTTTCTATAATAGGCTTTGAAGAATGGGTAAAGGGGAATTACATTTTTTTCTGATTGTAGATATATTTGATCCATAGCGCATGAGTGCTGTTGGCCTTGAGCTCTTTCACAAGCTGTTCTGCTGCTCCCTGTCTGTGCATGTACATGATTTTTGAAGAGGACCTGACACTGAATCCTCAGTGGAAGGAGCAAACTGTTTTGTGACTATTTTTCACTCCCTCTAAAGAGATATTTTTTAATATGTGTGACACATTTTTATGTTTCTCATTGGCCAGCTTTAAGTGCTGTTCTTAAAGTTCAAGATTATCCATCTGAAACCAAAGTGTCTCCAATGAGTGTGCAGGAAACTTAAGTGCTTATTTAGGTAATTCACTCTGAATCACCCTACTTGCTCCAGATACCTATTTTTGGTTCACTGCACCACCCAAGTTGGTAAACTGAGGAAGGCAGTCTGACTCCCCCCCATAGTCTCCTTGTTTGTTGCAATGACTTCATAGTGCTGGAATATGACACTTTAATTTTACTGAAGTCTCTTATAGCCAAAAGATTCACAGTATTTTACACCATCTGTGAAGAGTAGAAAATACTCATTTTGAGAGGTACCACTCTTTGAGAGGTAACCACTCTTCTAATGCCTTCCCTTTGTGCAAAATTTCATGTCCTACTCTGTCACATTCCTCTGCTGAATGTCATTGAATCCTCAACTGGATTGTAAGCTTAAAGTACAGAAATAATTGCTTCATTGAATTACTTCATTCTGGTAACTTGTTTTTAATATTTATCTTTAGAGAATAAGCTAGTTGGAAGTAATGCATGGGGTTGTGTTTTTCTTTTGTAAAGCAATGGAAGTGATTACATTCTCAGTAAAGAAACAATCTATCATCTTTTACCATAGTGTTATTGTAATCAACCAGTATATTCCATAAATTGACAAAACAGAGAGTCATTCATTATTTGTGTTTGTAAATCATTTACCTTTAGACAGTACAACAGACTGGTGGGGTTTCCACGCTGTGAAGAACTGAGTATCATTTCAGGGCAAGAACTATTTTGCATGCTGTGCCATCAGAAAACTCATTGCAATGGTTCATTTGAGGTCATGATTTGAATAATCTGAATCTCAAAACTGTTCTGTATTTTTAGCGGATTCTTTCAGCCAAAAATGCTGATCTGATCCATTTAGTCTATTAATTTCTGTAATGTCTCTAGATATGTTCTTCACTAACAATTAACACCTCTAAATTGTTCTTTGAAAAGAATATTAGAAACATTTTCCATATATATATATATATGGGGAAAATTGTGTTGAGATTTAAAAAAAACGTCAAGAAAATTGCAGTCAAGTGAAAATGATTCTTACTGCATTGCAGATCCTAAGCAACTGCTTCGTGAAAAACAACAGACTGCAATGAGTAGCACAGAAACAGGCAGCTTCCAAACATTAACCAGCGTACTGTTAAATTAGATTTCATAAATGATCCTTGCTTGCTACTTTCTGTGTGTTCTACATACAGGCCACAATGCATCTTCACCTATTTTAGGATTGCTGTGTGCAAATATTCAAAGAAGATCATCTGAGGAAACCCACGAGATGGATGGCATAATAATTGAAGCAAATCAAATGAGGAAAGTAACAAAGGAAGATACTGGTGCCTGCAGGAAATATATCTCGATGATCAAACCAAAAAGAATGCTATGTCCAAGTGACACAATCAACAAGGAAAGTTTTAAATAAAATATTTTAATGAAAAATATAAGAATGGGTGTTTCTGTCTTATGGAACAGATTATACAGAAAGAGACATTTGGGATGTCTCACTGGAATTAGCTCGACTTTCATCTCAATGTGCTGTTATTTAATTAAAAAGTCAACCTCATGTTCCAAAATTCTCTTAAATTATGATATCTCATTTCATAGAGATGGAAAAATATCTATTACATTCAAATTTCAGGTGGAAATTTTACATACGCACCCTTAGAATGCAGTGATTATTCAGTACTGGAGGGTTTTTGTAACAACAGAGCAAACTCACTAGTGACAAGTGCTGTTATTAAAGTCACAGCAACACACCAATGCCTAATTGTGAGTGGATGTTATTTTCCTTATAGTTGTTACCAAACAAACCATTGCTCATTGCATATTCAACCCAGGGATTTCCCTCAGTTGCTAAGACAGGAAGGTGCCAGAGGTGAGATGAGAAGCTGTGATGACAGAACTACAGACTGCACATGTATTAGGTCACCTGGCTTTTAGTGGATGTAAGTGCACCGTGACTTTCTATTCTGGAGATGGGATCCAATAAGCCACTGCAGTGCTGGTGGAGGACCTGTTCCCATCCCCTGCTCTCCTTGAGATTTAATCACAGAATCATAGAATATCAGTTTGGAAGGGACATTAAGGACAACCTAGTCCAAGTTCTTTTGGCAAAAGCATGGTCTGGACAAGCCCTCCTGTAGTCCAGGGACTTGTTCCCCAGAGGTCAGTATTGGGGCCAGTACTCTTTAATATCTTTACCAATGATCTGGCTGAGGGGATCCAGTGCACCCTCAGTAAGTTTACACATGACACCAAGTTAGGTGGGAGTGTTGACCTGCTTGAGGGTAGGACGGTTCTACAGAGGGATCTGGACACACTGGATTGGTGGGCTGAGGCCAACGGTATGAGATTCAACAAAGCCAGGTGCCAGGTCCTGCTCTTAGTTCACAACAACCCTATGTAGCGCTACAGGCTTGGGGGAGAGTGGCTGGAAAGCTGCCCAGCAGAAAAACACCTGGCAGTGTTGGTTGACAAGCTGAATATGAGCCAGCGGTGTGCCCAGGTGGCCACGAGGGCCGAAAGCATCCTGGTCTGTACCAGGAATAGCGTGGCCAGCAGGACTGGGGAAGTTATTGTCCCCCTGTACTCAGTACAGGTGAGGTGCAACCTCGAATACTGTTTTCAGTTTGAGCCCCTCACTCAGGTGCAAGAGCATGTCAGCACTCTTCTCCCAAGTAACAAGCGATAGGACAAGAGGAAATGGCCTCAAGTTGCACCAAGGGAAGTTTAGATTGGGTATTAGGACAATTTTCTTCACTGAAAAGGTTATTAAGCATTGGAACAGGCTGGAACAGGCTGTCTAAGGAGGTCACCATCCCTGGAGGTATTTAAAAGATGGGTTGATATAGTGCTTATAGATATGGTTTAGTGACGGTTTTTATCAGAGTTAGGTTGGTGGTTGGATTAGATGATCCGAAAGGTTCCTTCCAACCTAGGCAATTCTATGATTCTATGAATTCTGTGTTCTTGCTCCACCTTCAGCAAATATTAGCACGGTGCATTATTTATTCTGAGTACCTTTAGGCATTACTGTAATTTAGTTAAGGACTCAGTTTATGTGAGGACAGAATGTGTGGAACAGGCCACTGGAGCCTAAATGGGATGGAAGGAGGGTCCAAATCAAATCCGATACAGAGCAGAAAGTATCACAGAATCACAGAATCACAGAATCATATAATGGTTTGGTTTTCACAGTAAAGAATTTCTTCCTAACATCTAATCTAAATCTACCTGTTTCCAGTTTAAAAACATTACCTCTTTTCCTATTACTACACTCTCTCATAAAAAGTCCCTCTCCATCTTTCCTGAAGGCATCCTTTAACTACTGGAAGGCTGCAATCAGGTCTCCATGGAGCCTTTTCTTCTCCAGGCTGAACCACAAATCTCTCAGCCTTTCCTCATAGAAGGGGTGCTCAAGCCTTCTGATCATACTCATGGCCCTTCTCTGGACTCATTCTAACAGGTCCATGTCCTTATTATGTTGGCAACCCCAGAGTTGGATGCAGGCCTCCAGGTGGGGTCCCATCAGAGCAGAGTAGAGGGGCAGAATCACCTCCTGTGACCTTCTGGCCATGCTTTTGATGAAGCCTGGGATATGGTTGGCTTTCTGCGTGGCAAGCACACATTGTTAGCCTATATGGAACTTCTTATCAACCAATAGCCCCAAGTCCTTCTTCTCAGGGCTGTTCTTAATCCTCTCTCCACCCAGCTTGTATTTGTGTTTGGGATTGCCACAACCCATGTGTAGGAGCTTGCACTTGATCTTGTTGAACTTCATGAGGTTATCATTGGCCTGCTTCTCAAGCCTGTCCAGGTCCTTCTGGACAGCATGCCTTCCCTCCAGCATGTTGACTGTTCCACACAGCTTGGTGTCTTCAGCAAACTTGCTGAGGGAGGCAACACTGTCCATGTTGTCCCAGCACCAGCCCCTGATGAACACCACTCATCACTGGTCTCCACTTTGACATTGAGCTGCTCACTGCAACTCCTTGAGTGTAGCCATCCAGCCAATTCCTTATCAGAACAGTCCATCCACCAAATCCATGTCTCTCCAATTTAGAGACAAGGTTGTAATGCAGGACAGTGTAAAATGCTTTGTATAGGTCCAAGTAGATGGCGTCAGTTGCTCAAGTCTTGTAGTTGATCAGTAGCGAGAGCTTCAGGAACCAAAACATAATTTATCACGTGGGATGATCTGGGATAGCTTGCTGATCTCCCACTCTACCTTCAGATGGCAGATGTCCCCAGCAGGTTTTGTGTCAAGCCCCATGAAAATATCTCAGATAGCCTAGGTCTCCCCAAAAGACAAGAATTGCCATGTTTAGGCTGCAAAATCCTATTTATGGAGTTAGTCTTGGTTATAGCAATGACTATGAATAAAAGTTTTTCTGATGTGGAAAAAATGAGTAAGAAGCAAAAGTAGAAAATGAGAAACAGAGTTTTCCATCTTTGCAGAGTAAAGGTTGGATGTTGATGTTTCATCCTTCTAATTGAAATGTCAGAGGTAGAAGATCCTTCACAGAAATGGCACATCATATCTGGGAAAGTGAATTAAGTCTCATTTTTTGAATAACCACTGAACAATCTGGACTGGGTGAAGTGTCAGGAGCTGTCAGGTGCGATAGGAAATGAAGTAGCCAGAGGGATTGTTTTCCAATACAGTTGTTCTCTGTGAACTGTAGAAATTCACTTGTTTGATTAAACGAAAGACAGATATAACTCATCAGAGCTTCACAGCTATAATTGCCTTTGTTCTGATATGTTTGAGAGCTTCAGCAAAGACAAACTGAAGGCAATCTTCATGGCTTTGTAAGTCTTCTGAAAGAGAACACGCCCAAGTCCCCATACATCTTCCTGCTCCACTGGGAGAAATGTTTTACAGCAAGGGACATTGATTCCACACAAATCTTGCACTTGCTGAGGAACAGACAGTGTGAAAATAAATTGAAATAATGCTTTAGATCTTGCCATTCTTGTGGATTAAAAAGTAACATCCATAGCTATAAAACTTTGGGATAGTGTTGGTTCGAAGAAAAATGTAAATGACTTGTTGGGAGATTGTTACTTGTAAGGGATGAGTATTTTGTTTACAACTAGGAAGGTAACTTCCCTAAAGTGCTGACTCTGTGGAAGAGATCATCTACATTAGCTTTGACAGTTCAAGACTAATTGGTGCTAAAATGTTATCAGTATCATATTCTTACAGAAAGCACCATTTCTGTTACTTTGATCCAATAGTATAGAGCTGCTGATGAAATCCTAAACAAAGAAAATTGTTTCTGCATGATTTTAAAGGGAGTTTACACCAGGTAACATTCAGAAACATTTATATGGGTAGTCCAAGTCCCAGATGAACCTTCATATATTCATGAGTTCACAAGCATCACCTATATTGTTGGCTGTCAACCTGACTCAAAGGCAGTAATTCATCTTTCTATCTCTAGATGTCTACATTTGAGAAAGTCATCTGGTCTCTCAATGAAGACAAAAGCATTTTAGGTATCTCTAATGAGATAGTTATGTCCTAAGAAATGTTTGTTGATGACAACTATAGCAAGTTTCCAACTCAGAATAGTTTAGTGATAGTGTATATAATATAGCTACATATAGCTGCAGTGTAAATGTATAGTACAACCAAATACCTTTTAAAGCATAAATTGGACTCTTTTGTTTCCATTCACATTGGAGCCATTCCATTGGAGTGGATAAAAAGAGAATCTGAGCTTGTGTTAAGGCACCAATCTAGAGTCTGATGGTTTCCTTTGTTGCTGCTCCAGAATTTGCCTGTTCCCAGTAAAACTGTGTATTGAGTTTATGTGGCAAGATTTTGATAGCAGGGGCAGGGGCTGCAGGAGTGGCCTCTGCGAAAAGACAGCAAGGGCTGCCCCTATGTCAGACAGAGCCAGTTCCAGACAAATCCTCACATGGAGGACCACACTGGAGCAGATATCCACACTGCAGTCCATGAAGGACCCCATGGGGGGAGCAGGTGAATGAAGGTGCCCTGAACAAAGCTGCAGTCCATGAAGAGCCTGCCCTGGGGCAGGCTCCTGGCAGGAGCTGTGGCCTGTGGAGAGGAACCCACACAGGAGCAGGTTTTCTGGCAGGAGCTGTGCCCCTCTGGGGACCCAAGCTGGAGCAGTCTGTTTCTGATGGACTGTACCCCATGGAAAGTATCCATTCTGGAGCAGTTCTTGAAGAGCTGCAGCCCATGTGAAGCATCCGTATTGGAGAAGTTTGCAAAGGATTGTCCCCTGTGGGAGGCACCCAGTGATGGAACAGGGAAACAGCGTGAGGAGGAAGGAGCAGCAGAGATGAAGTGCTGTGCACTGACCACAACCTCTATTCCCCAGCCTCCTGCACTGCTCAGGGGGAAGGAAGACTGAGGAGGGAAGTTGAGCCTGGGAAGGAGGGAGTGTGCGGAGACATAGTTTTAGTTTAATTTTCTTTTCAGTATTAGCCAAAAAAAGTCTAGAATGCAGATGTGGTATTTATCTTGTATATAGTGATTATTTTTTATAGTTATTGTGGTTCTTTACAGTGGAGGTCTTGAGAGTTTCACTTATTTGTAAGGCAAAAAATTAGGAGATGATGTGTGCAAAGGTCACCGCAGTAGCAGATCCAGGAGCGAGACCCAAATGTTCTAACTTCCTTGATTTTACCTTCTTTTCAAGTACGTTTATGCAAAGTGAAAAATATTAATTGTATTTAATATTACAGTAAAGTTTATTCATTGATATTGAGAAGTGGGTATCTTCAGTCAAAAATGCCGTCATGCTGGAAAGTATCAGCATGATTAAAAATTTGCTTTACACTAAACCTGGCAGCAGGAGTAGAAGCAGGAAAGTCACAGAGAGATATAGAAGTGATTTTAGTTTCCTTATTGCCGGACACGAGTTCATTCACCCTCGTCAAAAATAACGGGAGAAGCACAAAGGAAATGATGAGTCATTTTGTCATAAGATTTTTATAGGCAGAGTCCGCCCGTGTTCAGCATGCCTCTCAGCTCTCACACAACACGAGCACACTGCAGTGCAGGTCTGGAGAGAGCTCACAGTAGTGCTGCATGCCATTAAACATATCAGAAAACTAAATCAAGCTGAGTTAAAAGTAGAGGCAAAAGATCCAAAATATTCTGTGGGAAAACATATTTTTATTTATTTTTCATGAGCCGTTTCAGAAGAGAACTTGTAACTACTTAACTTAGGTGCTTAATTATACCTTTAGACCCAAAAGGAAGCTCCAGGAGGGAAAAGAAAGCATCAGTGTGGATTTACAAGACACCTTTTGAACTGAAAGTAACTGTGTTTTTTCTTCTTGCAGATTTAGTAGTCTAGAAGCAAGGCAGATAATAACATGTTAGACAGAGTTAGATCCTTTGCAGTTCTCAGTAATCATGACGACTACAATCCCTGAAAGATTTAATGCAGATGTGGTACCTTGCAGTATCAAACAATGCCCTTAAGTCAGCAACTGATTTATTTTAAGCTTTTTGAGTTTAAAAATAAAGACTTTTTTTTCCTTAAATACACACATACACACCCTCCAAAGAAATGACTACTTTTTTGGCCAAGAAACAGTACTTTTTTTTTGAAAGCAGAACTTTTTACAGCAGTATATTAATTAACGTAAACCTTCTGGGATGGAAGAGTCATTCAGTTCAGAATATGATTCCCTGTTTTTTTAGTAATTTCCATTTCATTCCTAGTATTCCTCTTGAATACAATAACTGCAAAAATAGATTTATTAAGTAATTAAAACAATGGATTTCCTTAAAACTTTTGTCAAAAAGCGAGGTAGTTTGACATATGCAACACTGGAGAAAATATATCATGTTATTCAGACACTTAATCTTTAAAGAAGCATGAAGTCAGTTTCCTTGTACAAATAATCTTTTTTATTTTTCTTTGGAGATGAGCTCTTCAAAATGGTACAACAGGAACTTGTCATAGGAGGCAACCTAAAGAAAATACACTTTTGTTCTCTTAAAGAGTCCTTTACATTGAAGCCATTGTAAACTGGAAAGCCAGACATAAAAATTAAGAGAAATACCGCACCCTTCATGCTCATTTACATTAAAGTCTTCCTTTGATCTCTTTGTCTAAGCTTTGACAGCTTTCCCACAGAAGAGATCATGGTATAACATGCACAGCATTCAAAATTAATAAATTAGTGTGAAAGATAAGCCACTAGCATCTAACATGTCTATAGCTTTGATGCTGGATTTGTGTTGCTAAGGCCCATGTTGGAGTTTTCTTAATTGTTTTCTTTGCCTTTTTTTGTTTTTTAAATAACATGTTATTTTTCCATTAGCAGGAGAGAAACAACTTCATCCTTCACATCTGAAACAATGGAAACCCTTTAAAAGACTTGAATGCCCAGCTGAGATCTAGGATGTTACTTGTGCTTGGTTCCCTTCTGCCTCACTGGCTGATTTACTGGCTGGTTGTTAAATTGATAAGCATAATCAGAGATTTACCTTTCAGACCTACCTCTAAATTCAAATGGATGGATTGTATGTCCCCTTTGCAACATTTAGATCTCAATTTTACCTACACAGCAGATCTCCGTTTTCCAAAAATCATTGGACAGATTCTGTGCATAAGAACAGGTTTTAACTATGTAAATTTGAAATTCCTGCTCATGTTCATCCCAAGTAATCTTATTTGTATGAATATTTGTAGGGAGTGAAGAAGGGTACAAGGAAAACCACAGTAATTTACACATAATCTGAAATGAGGAAGGATTCTTCAGTGGGGTCTTTGCATTTTAGTGATTTTGGTTTTTAATCTAAACATCAACACTGCAGAAAGGCTGGTTTTGAAATACAGTCCTTTCAGATCAAGCTTAAGCTATATTACATACATTTTTAGAACACATGATGATTCCTGTGCATAAATATTAATTGTTTTAATTCATAACAAAATATGAATGTATTTTCTCCCTATAATTTCTTCTGTTTATTTAATGATGATACACACCTTAAGATTGCACTGAAAGATCCCTGTGTTCTATATCACTTTGGATAGGTTTTTTCTCAGCTAGCTTTAACCATTTAGTCCCACTGAGCAATGAGTCTCCCTCTACGAGCAATGGGAAGGTGGGACTATCTTTGAGAGGGAGTATCTAAAATAAGTGGAAGAAGTTACTGTGTAAAGGTTCAGTTGTCCACAGAGGTGTCTCTTGTGAGATCTGAGATATCCTGGGATATGCAAGACATTCACATGTGGTCACAGTATCTAGAAGCATTCACCTGGGTCGGTCCAGTCATGACGTCCAAAGAAGCCCAAGTGATATTAGATATCTATTTTTAAGTAAATGAACTGAGTTCTATTTCTACATTTCTACACAGTCACTATGTCATTGCGGCCCAGAGGATGGACTTTGATGAAATGCTTAAACTTCTACAGTTATAAAAAGCTAATTCCATCTCTTATGTTGGCCTACGTTCCACATCCTTACTCTCACAACAAGGGACTACACAATTTTGGATACTTCTTGCTCTTACTAAAAAATCAAAATATATCTCTGCACACTTTGAAGAAAAAGTGTTGTTTCACAAGTGGTACTTGCCTGCTACATGTCACAAAACCACCTAATGTCACGTTTAGTTAAATGTGACAAACCCAGCAGTTATTACTGATGCCACAGGTAACATTCCTGTCTTCAATATTCTCAAAAGAACTCCTTTTTCCATGAGACCCACTTCTTTGACTATAAGAATTAAAAATATATTAGTATATAGTATAGCTGTAATACTGTGACTGACTCTCATCTCACAGGTTCCACCACATTTTTAACTTCCTAAATAACTTTTGAACTTCACTACTGACCTCTTTCTTAGCCCTCTGCGCATCCATGTGGCACAGAGTTCTTGCTGCATTCTCGCTGAAATGGCAAAATTCACTCCAGGTAAATAAAGAGGAACATTTTTTCACAGTAATAGGATGAGTGGGGAAAAAGTATTTGTCATTTTCTTAGTGGGTGTGATTTTTATGGTTAGCTGGTCTATGTAGCTTTTTAAATAATTAAAAATAAATGCTGAACAGGTTTTGAGTAAATTATAAACCAATAAGAGAAAAACATTCATAAGTAACATAGAAGTGTACATATATAAGATATACTTGCAATGGACAGCAAAGCAGCAACTTTTAATATGATTGAAGCTTACACTTTTGCAGAATAGTTTATAGTTTATTCCATCCCTTTAGATTTATTTATGCCATACTGGTTATTACAAGTTAATATTTGCAAGCATTGACTAATACTGATGGGCTGATTTGGCACTGATAACCCATTTGCATTAAAATCTGAACTACTTGACTATCTCAGGGAGGTTTTGACATGACCAAAGGTGCAGTGCTTGTATAAACTTACTAACTGCTAAAACATTATTAATTTTATAAACTGAAATTCAGTGGTCAGATTAATGCGTTCCACCATGAGTGAATTTACTATATATGATGTAAACAACTATCTTGAATTTCAGTAAAATAAGAATTTTATACAGGAATCTTTGTTTCTCACATAAGACGAGAGGTTTTCTGCAGTCATAAAGCCACTTGGGGACAACCTCAGAAGAGATAAATTTTTGCTATGCAGTCTTTTGCACAGATGGATAATTAAAAATAAGCAACTCTTAAGCTGTCAACCTAAAGTTTCTTTGTAGTTCGTGGGAGAGAGAGGCATCTCTAGTGACTAACTCACTCCTTCTGCTTGAGAAGTTTGTCATCAGAACGCAAGAATTGTCCCCTGGGAGATTTTGTCTGTTCATTGATGCAGAGCAGCTAATAACCAAAGACCTGAGTCTAGTGATTAGGTGGAAGACATTTTTCCATACTGAAAAATGCTGAGAGTCACTGGGATTGTTGTGCTACCAATTGGACAGAGCCGTGCTCTAAGGCAAGGTAGCAAAAATTCATTTGTGCTTGGATAACGACTGGAGACTCTTGTCTGACTTTTAGTTATGACTAAGGCAGTAGTAGCAATGAAAAAGCTTTTATCAGCCCACAGGTACCAAGTGTTTATTCTTGACAAAAGATTGTGTTATTGAAAATATCAGTCAGTGATAAATGCAGTTAAAATTTGACCTTTCAAGATGACTGTCTTACATTATCCTATGAAATAGGTTTCTCAAATGTTAATATGATTAAATATTCTGTATTCCTTCCTTTGCAAATTCATTGGTAGTGATTGATTGTTAAACAGTTACTTTCAGAAGATTGGCTTATCTTCATGTAGTTTTATGTAAAAAGCCCACTAAACAACTTATTTTTATTTTTATTTTCACAATATTAAACACAGTTTAATTTTTCTTTCTCCTTTCACTTAGGCTATTTTAACATGAAAAATTATATCTCAAAGTGAGGTATAAGAATTCAGATAATGAAATTAAATTACTGCCCTTTTCAATACAATTTTTCCTGTGATTTTTAAATCTAATTTTATAAATAGGTTTTCCTTATCTGAAATAATAATTTTCCAGGCATTTTCTCTCTGTTGAAAATGTTGATGATTCTGATGTCCTCGGTGGATTTTTAAGGATGACTGCATGGCCTAGAAAATTGTAGAAGACCATTTTAAGTCAGACTGATGGTGGAGAGATCAATAGAAATGCAAAATTTTGCAATCATTACTTTATATAACATCCTTAGTTAATATAATTGTGAGATAACCATTAAGGATAAATTAAGGGCTGAAATGAATGTTAAGGGAAGTGACAGAGTTTAAGTTAGTCAATGATAGAGCTGGTTAAATAGCACTCAATGAATAATATATATGACTTGTATTCTCTTGAATGCATAATGCAGGGAATATTCTTTTGAATTATTTATCCCCTCAGAAAGCAGGTACATCTGGCAAATTTGCAGAAGTTCTCTGAAACGAGTCAGACTCCCGGGGTATGAAGTGATTTCTCACTGGAGAACCAGAGAGCGGCCAATCAAGAAGTTGATGTGCTGAGGTGAGAGTCTCCTATAAGAACCGCTGGAGGTAAAAACTGAAGATAGTGACCTAAGAGATAATATAAGGCAAAGTGTCCTCCCGTCTGTTGCAATGTGCACTTGTGATGGAGCCCACAAAATCCTAATACTGCCTTCAAGTATCAGAGGAAAGCCTTCTGCAGTAAGATTTGTTTCAATATTGAAACACTAAAAAAACATATATAAATTTCATGTCTTTTACAATGTGAACAAAAACATGTAAAAATCTTCAAAAAAATATAAACGTACATTTAGCTTGAAAAGTTTAGAAAAATATGTTTTAATTTTGAGAACCACATCACTCAAAATTTGTCAGAATTTGGATGCTTAAATCCCCTAAGCTTTTCACTATTTTTTCCCCCAAATTAGCATAAAAATAGTATGATTTTCTGAAATCTCAGCTCCAGAGTGATTTCATTAGGCACTGCTGAAAGCTTTCTTTCTATTTCAGATGTCTGAAAGCTAATGAGATCTGGGGACTACTGTCCAGGTCCCATTTAGAAAATCCCCTTATGGTACGGTTTTACCTTAATTTCTAGCATGTTTACCTCCTGCATAGGAAAATCTAGAATGATTACTAATGACTGGCGCCTGGCAGATGTGAAGCCCATCCACAAGAAGGGTTGGAAAGATGATCCAGGGAACTACAGGCCTGTCAGTCTGACCTCGGTGCCTGGGAAGGTGATGGAGCAGATCATCCTCAGCGCCATTATGCAGCACATGAAGGATGACCAGGTGATCAGGCCCAGCCATCACGGGTTCATGAGGGGCAGGTCCCGCTTGACAAACCTGATCTCCTTCTATGACCAAGTGACTCGCTTGGTAGATGAAGGAAAGGCTGTGGATGTTATTTACCTGGACTTTAGCAAGGCCTTTGATACAGTGTCC